>CM052889.1:55249754-55362108 GCA_028534135.1 Potos flavus | reverse complement strand
CCCCCACCCGGTCCCAGGCTGACGCTTCCTCTCCAGGTGGCCCAGAGGGTGGACAGTAGGGGCCCCAGCAGGACCCGTGCTGGTCTCTGGGAAGGAGTCCCATTAGTTCCACCCGACACACAATAGGTACCTAATAAGTGCATGGTGAACTGAGAGGTTTCTGGATGAACAGGCTCCACCCTTCCCCAACCTGGGCCAGAGCGTAAAAATCCCCTGTACTGAGCCCAACCCAGCCACGTGCTGGAGGAGAGCTCACCCCAGCAAGGAGGCCAGGTCCCCTCGACAGCTGGCTTTGAGTCCTGCTGCCCTCCCGTGGTTGGCAGGTCCTCGCCCAGCATCCCTGCCCCCCTGTCGGCTGCAGGAAGGAAGAAAGTGCTGCGTGTGCAAAGCTCAGGATAGCGGCAGACTGGGCACTTGGATGACGTCAGGGTGAGGGGTCTCCAAGGCCAGCTCCAGCAGTCCCACTGGGGTGAGGTGTGCTCAGGTGGCCGGGCCTGCCCCCACCCCCAGCTGCATGGCCTCAGGGGACTCCCACGGCTTGCCTGGGCCTGAGAGTCCAAGGGTATGCTCTGCACAGAGGTCTGAGGGACAAGAAGACCAGCCTGCTGTGTGTGGGTCGGCTGGAGGTGGGACGGCCTCGAGATGGGGTAGCAGGAACAACTTGAGCAGCCCCCCTGCTAGAATCTCAGCCTTATTGTCAGTCTTCCAGCCTCTCCGGTGCTCTGTATGAACCGGGCCCCTCTCACAGCAGCTTTGTGGGCCTCGGGGACCCCTGCCGTGAGGATTTACTCATTCTTCATGACAGGCAGGAAAACTGAGAGCCAGTGAGGTGTGGTGACCTGCCCCGGGCCAGAACCCGATTCTGGACCTCCCTGAACCCTGGCTGTGGTGAGATGGATCTATTCCATGACCACCTGGCTGGGTGAGGATCAACCTGGGAAGATCATGGAGGACTTCCTGGAGGAGGGGGTTGAATCGGAGTGAAGAGTTGAAGTAGAGGGGAGGGTATCAGGAAGAGGATTCTGAGGCATTCTGGCACTGGGAGCTGGGGCAGGCGTAAGTAGTGGGAGATGAGCCCAGACCCTTGGGTCCCCTCAGGGGCTCCAGCTTAGCCACATGGGGCGGGGGCAGGCAGCTGCAACCAAAATGCTGCTGTCCCCCGGGGCCTGCCTATGTCTTGCGTGGGGAGCCTTGCCAGGCTCCCGGGCTGTGCTGCACACGGTGACCGGGCCTGTCGTCCAGGGCTCCGACACCGGGTGGGAAAAGACAGACGGGGGTGTGGAGCAAGGCAGACCAAGAGCAAGGCTGCCGGAGAGGCCGGGTGGGAGGGGGACCAGTTGCGTCATCGTGGCCCCATGTCCCCCGCAGCTCGGAGTACATCTGCCTACCGGGCTGAGGGCTGCCCTCAGGCCAAGGGACACCCCTGGGCTGACTGGCACAGGCAGAGAGACTGCCGCTCAGGTCGTGTGCTGTCCTGGCACTGGGGGGCAGCCACTGAGGGGGCGAGGAAGCCACGTGCCGACCGCAGCGCTCAGGCTGAGCCGCGTGGGCAGTGGGAGCGTCCGAACAAGCATGCTGGCCTCGGGGAGGCCCAGTGCTGCCCAGGCACGTCCCTGAACGCCCCGGGGCCTCGGTGTCCTCGTCTGCACACTGGGGGCGTCAGCAGCCTTTTCCTGTGAGGACCTGGACGAGGCGATGCGTGTGAGGTGCCCCCACCGGGGCAGGGCCGTGAGCAGGGCGGGCGCCCCGGCTGGGAGGAGGGGTCTACCCCCATCTGCCGCCCCAGGCCCCAGCTCAGCCAACAAATAAACATGTAAGCATGTTTCCGGCGTGTTCTCGGTTTCGCTGGACATTGGTCGACCCTCAGCGGCTGAACATTCTGCTGCTTCTATTCTTTCAGAACTAATGTAAGCATTACAAAGTAATTCTTCCGATTACTGGGCAAAGCCCGGCAGCCAGATAAGTGGGGGCAGAGGCTTCTATCCCAGAACCCGAGCCAGGCCCTGGGTGGATGGCAACACGGGCGGCCCCAGGGACCCCTTGGCTCCCAGAGGGCCTGTGGTCGTGCCTCAGTACCCTCCTAGGGCCCCGGAGTCGGGGCTGGCAGAGAAGTGACCCTTGGGGGCACCCCGAGAGGGCTGCTCCCCCGCCCCATTGACCCCCAGGGAGCCCCTGCGCCTGGGGTCACCCTCCCCCGCTTGCTCTTGGCAGTGCTGACCTGTGAGCTGTGAAGGGCTCTCTGGCCACAGGTTGCCTGCGGCTGGCCTGGCATCTTTGGATGGAGGCCAGGAGCCCTCGCTGTAAACCGGCAGCTGCTGTTGGGGGGCAGGGGGGTACTGACACTCAACACCACTTCTCATGGTTTTAATTAGCTTCCTGCACAGATCTCAGGGTTCGAGAGACTGTGGCTGGGCCTCAGCCACCTGCCCCCCCCGGGGGGGGCCAGGGGCCCCACCTCAGGGAATCTGCAGGCGGCCACTTGGGGGTTGGGGATCGGGTGGGGGGAGGAGGGAGCTGAGCCCGCAGCCCTAGGCTCAGCACTCCCACCCCTCCCTGCCCCTCACCAGCACCGGCCGGTGATCTCATCACTTCCTGGGCTGTAAATATCACCCAAACGCTCACGACTCCCAAATTGTCCTCCAGCCCAGGCCCCTCTCCTGAGCTCAGCCCGCACAGCCCACGCGACACCCCCGCCCAGATGTCTCCTGGGCCTCGACAACGGTGGCCGCTCCTCCGGCACCCCCATCTCAGGGAGGGGCGCCCCATGCCGGCTGCTTGGGGCAGACGCCGGGAGCCCTGCCCACCATCTCTGCCTTCTGCCAGATCCAAATCGAAATGCAGCCATGTCCCTCCTGATCCCCCCACCCCACCCTGCTCGGGCCCGGCCCCCCTCCCCACTTCACAAGCCTCTGCTGGGCACACAGCAACCAAAGGGACCTTCTCCGGAAAATCAGATCCTGCCTTTGCCCGTCTCAGGACAAAGCCTCCAAGATCTGTGGGATGCGACCCTCTAGACCCTCCAGTTCCACCTGGGCTCCCACATCTACCTGCTTCACCCTCTGAAAACCTGGTTGGCCCCTTGTGCCTGCTCCTTGCCATGGCCTAGGTTTCTCCCTCCTGGGGGAAAGGAGGGTGCAGAGTCCCAAGGGCGGGGCTGTGGGCTCTAGCAGCGCCCCGAGGAACATGTGCTGTGGAGGCAGGGCCCAGCAAGGACTTGTGGGGGTGGTCAGCATGGGGCCCCAGGGTCTCCTGAGCTGCCAGTGGGCTTCCGCCCCCACGTGAGGGCCAGTTGGTGATGATAAGACAGCCTTCAAAGCGCCTTGAGGTGTCTCTCAGTGAGAAGCAGGCTCAACCTAGTGAGTGAGTGCCCTGTCCTAGGAGGCATGCAAGCTCAGGTGGGCGACTGCTCTTTGCAAAGCTCTTTGCAAAGGGACATCTGCCATTTCCTGGCTGCTGGTAAGGTGGTGGGAGCCCAGGGACCACCATACCCTGCAAAAGCCCTCAGCCTCAGCTTGGAGCCCTTCCCCAGACCTAGCAGTTCGGCTGCATCTGCTTGGGCGTGGCAGGGTCTGCTTCAGGGAAAACTGGGTTTAAAAAACTCTCATCCTAGGCTCCCTCTGCCCACTGACGCCCAGGGACCAGGAGCCGGGGAGCACTGATGGTGGGCCTTCAGGCAGGGGGCCAAGGCTGTCTAACACCTCCACACCAGACTCCACGGAGCTGCCTCTGCAAAGGCGATCGAGGGGGGGTAATAGGGTCTCCTAGGTGCAGAGGGGCTGGGACAGGAGCTTTGCACAAGCAGCGTCACTACCCCCTGTGCAGGCCTGCCTGAGCTGCCCCCTCTGAGCCTGGGGAGTCTCAAAGCAGTCAGGTCTTTGAGCTTAGATATGCCGACATCCTTTGTGCAGAAGGACAAACAGCAAGGGCCCATTCGGGCGGGTGGGGGGGGCGGGCACAAGCAGCGCCAGTGCACCCAGGATCAAGAAGGGGCCTTTGGCTCTGCTCTCATCCCCAGGGTGGGGAGGGTCTGAGTCCACACCGTGGGCACTGAGGAGCTGGGTAGGGGAGCCGGGAGCCTGGTTGCTGAGCGAGTCCCCCTCCTCCCCCCTCCCTTGGGCTTCTGGAGCCCTGGCCGCCCCCACCACCATCTGGTTCCACCAGCAACGCTCCCCCTACTCCCTCCCCCAACTCACTGCGCTTCCTCCCTCACCTGCTCCCCGAGGCCCCTGCCCCAGGGGGATGGGGGAGCTTCAGCCACGGGCCACGTGGCCTCTTTTCCTTTTGTGTCTGCGTCCTCACGGGCCCAGGCCTTGAGAAAACGTGCGTGTGCATATTTTTGCCCTGCGCTGCGTGTGCTGTGTCGGCAAGCACACGTGTGTGTGCACGTGTGTGTACGCGTGTAGTCCTTGCCCTGCCCGTGTGCGTGCCGTGGGTGCGCATGGGTGTGCGGGGTCATGCAGACCCATGCAGGCCCGTGTCTGGAGTGTGGCATGGTGCGCCCGGGGAACGTGTGTGTATGCAGGCCTGGCCGCGGGTCTGGCAAGAGACCGTGAGCTGTGGCGTGAGGGTACACACGACCCCTGCCAGATCTCGGACAGGAGTGGCCTGGCCTCACCCACTCAGCTCTTCTTCAGGGCCACCCTGTCTACCCACACAGGGTCCTGCTGGGACCCCCACCCCCCGCAACCCACCTGGAGCTGCGGAGTGGGGGAGCCAGAGGGCGCTGGCTATGGTGGAAGAGGCTGGGAGCTCTGGGGACTCCGTGTGGCCCCGGCGCAGACATCCCCGCAAAGGCAGCCTCAGCCTGCTGCCGGGGGGCCTGGTGTGTGGTCTGGCCGGACACACACCTCTCCCTGGACAGATGCTGCTATCAACCCAGCTCGAAGGGAAGGTGGCTAAGCTGCCTGACGGACTAAGGGATGTTAGTCTTCAGGGCTGGGGTGCTGGGGGGGAGGTGGGTGGGGGTGTGACGCATCCCCGGTGACCATCCCGGGTTCTCCTGGGCTGAAATGGCAGGCTGCAGCAGCAGGCAGCTCCCTTCCCTTCCGGGGCTTCCACGTGCCCGTGACTGGGGCGAGGCTGCCCCTCCAGGGCCCACCTGCCTCTCCCTGCCCACAGCACCCCAGCCTGAGAGGCCACGGCTTAAGAAAAGATCTCTTTATTCCACGTCGTCCGATATTTTTACACAAGTAAAATAAAATGCATATCTCTATATACCGCGATCCGGGTGGGAGGTGGCGTTCTTGAACAAACGCTGCCGCCCTACCCTGTAAACATGATGGGGTGGAGATGGGGTGGGCGGGCGGGACGCGTCCATCAGGGAGGGGCTGCCGCCTGGTGCTGGCTGGCGGCGCGGAGGGGACCCCGTATGTACACACACCTGACTGCTGAGAAAGGCCTCCCGCTCAGCGGCTGGTCAGCAGGGCCCGAGCACCGTCCACAGCACCAGCGCGAGGCCCAGTGGGGCCAGGCTGCGGGCGAGGCCGGGCAGGGCCCCTGAGCCCTCTGCATCCCCAGCCCCGCCGCCCCCACTGCCCGCTTGGCCCAGGCGGCACTGACTGCGGGTGCGGTTCTTGCGGGAACAGCCCGGCTTCCGGCGAGGGCCTGTGGTGGGGGGCCCCGGGGGCTCGGGGCCCTCAGGCCGCATCCCGGTCAGCGGGGGCTCAGCCGAGCCAGGCAGGGTCCCGAAGGGGGAGTCGTTGATGTGCCGTGGGCCAGAGCCATTGCCCGGAGGGCTGTCGCCGGGTGGCACCCGTCCCTTGAGTGCGTTGCCGGCGGAGGCTGGGCTCCCAGCCTGGAACACCAAGGCCTTGTCCGCGGCATCGGGCTGGCAGCACTTGGGCAGCCCCAGAGGCTCTTGGTCCGTAGGCCTGCCGGTCCGGCCGGGCCGCGAGGGCCGGGCCGCCACAGCGCAGCCCTCCAGGTCGGCGGCGGCCAGGCGCTTGAGGTCACGGCCGGCCAGGCGCGGGGGCAGGCTGCAGGGCAGCTCGGACGAGGAGCCACGGAACTGCTGCAGCCAGGCCCAGAGCGGGCGCGCCCGGCAGTCACACACCCAGGGGTTGTCATTGAGCCGCAGGTACTGCAGGCCGCGCAGGGGCGCCAGGGCCTCGGCGGGCAGCGCCGAGAGGTTGTTGGCGAACAGGTAGAGCGTCATGAGGCGGCCGAGGTCACGGAAGGCATGCGGGTGCACGCGGGCCACACGGTTCTGATGCAGAAGGAGGCGGTCGAGGCTGTGCAGGCCACGGAAGGCGCGCTCGGGCACGCTGGGGATGCGGTTGCCGTGCAGGAAGAGGTGTGTGAGGTTGCCCAGGTCGCGGAAGGCGTCGTCCGGCAGCGCCTGCAGCCCGTTGTCCTGCAGGTAGAGGTACTGCAGGGCGGCCAGGCCGCGGAACAGCCCGGGGCCCAGCTCCTGCAGGCCGCAGCGGTCCAGGTGCAGGGTGTGCAGGCGGCTCAGGCCGTGGAACGTGGCGGGGTCCACGGCACGCAGCTGCGCATTGTCGCTGAGGTCCAGCTGCTCGAGGAGGGCCAGGCCGCTGAAGGCAGCCGCGTCGATGCGGGCCAGCGCATTCGAATGCAGCCACAGGATGGTGAGGTTGCGGCAGGCGCGGAAGCCGGCGGCGGGCACGTACGTGATGCGGTTGCCGTGTAGGAAGACACGCTGGCTGGCGGCCGGGATGTCGGTGGGCACGGCCTGGAGGCCCTGCTGTGGACAGCTTGTTGTCACCTTGGGCTCGTTGTAGCATACGCAGGCCCCCGGGCACGGGGCTGCCACCCGCCACGCCTGCACCCACAGCACCCAGGCCAGCAGCTGGCTCCCTGCGGGCACAGGAGACAGTGGTTAACGGGCCGAGGGCCCTGTGAGGCTGGCGGGCATGCTGGAGCCAGGCTGGCCCCTGGGATCAGTCCTCGGGAGGGCCGTGAGCTGGGCCGGGGACATGCTGTCGCCCCCTGGAGACTCAGGGGCTGGGATCCCTGCTCCACTTGCCACATGGAAACGACCTCGCTGAAACCTGCTAGGGGGGCTCCATGATCCGTACTGGGCAACCTCGCCTGCGGATGCCCCACGCCTCCCTGCCCGGCCCCCAGACACACAAGCTGACATGCCCGCACCAGCCACTCGAGGTTGGCTGGGTCACTGCCAAGGCCTGTTCGAAGCCCTCCTGAGACGGACCCTCACGCCTGCAGACACCTTCTCAGTACACCAGCGAGGGTCGCGGGCCTGCCCACCGTCCCCGTCAGTCCCGGCACTGTCCCTGGCCTGTCGCCTGCCCCACCGGCCCATCGGCCAGGCTCGGAGAGAGGCCCTTGATAAACACTAAGGATCAGGCCGGCTGAGCTCACGCAGAGCTGCGGTTCGCTCCTGGGTCTGCCAGGCAGCCAGCTGCCGAGATTCCAGCAGCTTCCACAGCAGCTCCTCCTGAGGGCCTTTCCAGGCTGCAGGAAGTTGGGGGGGGGGCGCCTGTGGCTCAGACCCTGTGCCCTGTGCAAGCCCCCTGCCCAGGCTCCCGGAGCCCCTGAGGCCCCAGGGCTGCCCTGATTCTGAGGAGGCCTCACCACAGCAGAAAGCTATTCTTTAATGTGGGAACCGCAAGGGCCTCAGAACCGCGAGCCACAACCCCCAGCGGTCCTCCTGTAAGGGGTCTGGGTCCCACCAACACGGCACACAAAACTTACAGGCACCTCGGGCTCCAGAGCAACTCTGCTCTTACAGGATCAGCAGTCTGGACGCCCGAGGGCAGGGGCAAGGCGGGCAGGCAGGTGCAGCCCTGCCTGCCCCGTGAGCCCCCTCCAGGCAGGCTGCTCCCTCCTCCACACATCCTGACTTGGCATGGAACTCCTCCTGCAGCCTCCTCCCTTCGGCCTCATTCTCTGCTTGATCTCCTCCCTGGGTGAGGAGCTTACTCCTTCCCAGCCAAGCCAATCGATGCCTGCATAATTCCTCCTGTCCACCCTCCCTTCCCCCCCCTCCCCGCCCCACCAGCATCTTGACGCCAGGGCCTCACCAAAGACCTACATTCCTGGGGCACTGTATCTACCCTGGTCTCCCCCTCGAGGCCACACACCCCAATACGAAGCTCACTGCCTCTCATCCCACCATTAGAGCCCCCCTCTTCCAATGCCAAATGTTCTTTCCTCTTTCAGGAGCGGGTCTATTAAAATGTGAATCCCCCTGGGAGGGTTATGGCTTATCAGCTAACACTTGAGTTATCAGCTAACACCTTCGTTGACAGCTAACACCTGCGTTGACAGCTAACCCCTTTCTTGGCAGTTAGCTAAGAGCAGGATTCCACAGACAGGAGGCCGGCCGAGTGCTAGGGCTGGAGCCGGGCGGGAGGAAGGACAGGACCCTGGGCCAGCTTCCCCCATCCAGACCTGTGACCTTGGGGGCCCCCCACTCACGCTGGGGCCCTCGCCACACTGGATCCTGACTGTCTGGGCCGGCGCAGGTGCACGCCCCAGCCCAGAGCCCTAGCAAAGCCAGCATGTTCTGTAGTCGTAAGGAGTGTGCCCTCCTAGACTCTGGTCCCCAGGATAGGCACCACATCCTGGGGGCTCATCTGTCCCTTGCGTTCCGTCAGCCTCCAGGGCGGGGCCGTTTGTTAGCTGCTGGGTACCTGCAGCCCCAGGACTGGGGGGTCCAGAGAGCAGGCCTGGTGCAGAACTCCCCACATCCAGGACACCCCTCCCTGGGCTGGCCATGCCCAGAAGGCTGAGGGGGCCCCCTCAGCCTACTGTACTATTTAAACCGCTGACGTCCTCTGCAGGCTCTCTCCTGATGCGGCTTCTCAGGGAAGTCGGGCCTGATTATGTCAGCTCTCACCAGCGTCTCACCTGTCACTAGGCTTTGAAAACAGCACTTCCTGTCCCCGAGGACTCACGGAGGAGGAAGACGTGGGACGGGGTGGGATGGGGGCCCCGGGTACTCACCAGGCCGGGCTCTGGGCCTCACCACCACGGATGGGCCACATCACCAACCGGGCTACGTCGCAGCCGTGCCAATGTCATCAGCCACGCCGGCCACGAACTGGGCCACGCCACCTGGCAGGCTATGTCAGCAGCCGCCCGTTGTGAGCACGCCTGCCACCGTCTGAGCTGTCCGGAGCTTGCCAGGCAGGCCTGGAGCCGTGGTCTGGGAGCTCGGCCGGTGTCAGGTTCAGCTGACTTCCCGCAAACCGGCCGCTCCTCCGGCCTCCGGCCCTCCCCCGCCCGGGGCCCCCAGGAGGCTGTAAGCCACGTGCTTGGGGTACACCCACTCCAGAACAGACCAAGCGAGGCTCCGGGGCTGAGCTGCGCCACGGGGGTAAGTGGCAGAGCAGCCGTGTGGCTTAGCCCTGCTGGGAATCGGGCATCAGGCGCCGACATGGCTCCATTCCTGCTGAGCCGACCGCTTTTCGGAAGCCAACTTCTGAGGGTCAGTCCCTCTGCATGGGCCTGCTGTCAGTGCAGCGGCCAGTGGTGGGCTCTCTCCTTGCTGCAGCCACGGTAATTGGCTCCAGCCTGGCCCCCCTTGGGGCCTGCCTGCTGGTCTCCATGGCAACCCCTCCGCTGAGCAAGCAGAGGGGGCATCTTTTTATGAGATAATCAAACCCAACTTTGCGGCCTGTGTTCCTGCTCACGGCAGGGGCCCTAGGGACACAGGAGGCCCTGCCAGGTTGCGGCATGGTGATCCCTGACTCCACCCACCACAGGGGCTGGACCCAGGCACTCATCTGACCCCCTCCGAACCCTAAAAAGTGCCCCCGTCATCTGGTCCCCCCATCCTGTCCCCTAACCTGTCTTCCTAGCCCATCCCCTCGGCCCCACCTCCCACCTGTGCCCAGCCTCACTGGGTTCCTGCTCTCAGTGGGCATTCGATACCAGCTCTCCTCCAAGCACACGGCAAGAAATCAGCCCTGCCCCAGCCCCGGTTCACTCACGGAAACCGTAGCAAGGCACACTCCCACGCAGGCCGCCTGGCCCCCCGAGCCTCGCACAGACCCAAGCCGGTCCCTCTCCTGCCATCCCTGGGGCTGATTCGGGCCTCCTCTTTTCCTTAGGCCTCAGCTCAGAACGGCCCTGTCAGGTTAGGGGGCTTCTCCAGTGCCCTACCCGTGGGGAGGCCCGTGGGGTCATGGGAGGGGCTCACCCCTTAGCTCAGGTCGGCCTCAGGAGCAGTGGTGATGGCACGAGGGCCAACGCTGGGGAAGGACTGGCCACTCCTGCCTGGGAGGCTGTGGGGGGAGGCTGTGACTGGCTTCTGCTCAGGGCGTCTCCCACTAGGGCGGCCGGAGGAAGCAGGAATGACCGCTAACGAGGCCCTGGGGCCCAAATCCCATCGGGTCTGAGTGTGGTCCCAAAGAGCGCCTGCACTGCTTACCCTGCCCCGGGGAAGCAAAGGGCCCAGGTTCTCCTTCATGGTCACTGCAGGGTGTGGGGGGAGGAAAGGGGAGGAGTAGGGAGGGGAGCCAGGAGGGGCGGGAGGCTTCTGGGGACTCACCAGCAGCCACAGGAGCCAGTGGGCAGGCTGGCGGCTGCTGAGGTCAGCAGCTCAGGAGCGGGGACTGCCAGAGGCTGAAGGAGCAGGGGAGGTCTCTGCTTCCTGGCCTCTACTTCTCTCGGGGGTCCCCTAGCCTGGGCTGGGGTGTGCGGCTCCCCTGAGGTCCTAGGGGACACTTCTGCCACCGCCCGCCACCCCCACCCCATGGGGTCATAGATACAGCGCAGGGCCGGCCGCCTTGTTTGCTCAGTGCCCTTGGGGCTCCCCGCTGCAATGGGGTGGCAGAAACACCCTATTCCAGGGGCCAGTATGAGATTCTACCAGTTAGCATAGAAGGCGTGAGTCAGAACTGCCTTAGGATCCATTTTCTTTTTAATATCACAAGCCCATTTTACAGATTAGGAGACTGAGGTAGAGAGCAGTTAAGCCCTGGACTGCTCCCACCTGGAGATGGTCCAGGATGAAGGGTGGGAAAGAGAAGAGGCCACAGGGCCACCCAGAAGGGGCCAGGTCCAGCCAAGCCAGGAACGGAGCCCAGGCCTCGAGGGCGTAGGCAGGCAGCAGGGGTACATAGCTCCGTCCTGGGCCATCTGTGGCTGGGAGGGGACATCTCCAGGGAGGCTCCGAGTGGCTGCTTGCCGCCCCCCTCACCCCCAGGAGACTAGGGTGAGTAGGCTGGGGGAGGGGGGCTGGGCAGCTGGGGCACAACCAGGACACTGGTCAGCTCAGGACCCTCTCGATCACTGAGAACGTCCCCAGAAGGGTCACGTCACAGACCGCAGTTACACGGCAGAACGAGAGGCCACAGCTCAGCACACCAAAGACAGAAATAGCTCTGGACGGGGGTGGGGGGCTGGTGACATCCACACACCACAGAGGGTCAGGGCACCCCAACAGCGCTGTACTCCCTCTTTCCTGTCCCATGCCTGCTCCCCATCCCTGCCAGCCCTCCACCAGTGATGGGCTCACCCCCCACCGCCCATCGGTCCCCTCCTCAGTTTTCACTCCTCACTCACGTTCACCTCCCACCTTCTGTCTGTCCTCCACCCCACAGACAAGCACGGGAGGCCGTGTGCATGCCCTTGGCATTTTCTAGGCCCCCTCCTTGGCGCTGGGGGGAGGTGGGGGGCATCCCGCCACTGAGAGGGCCCGCCTCCCCCGAGGGTGTGGCTGCCAGCCCCCGCTGCCGGTCGTGCCCCTCAAGGCCCCACTCCTTATTGATCTTCTCGGGGCAGCAGCTGCAGGGGCAGGCCAGCTCGATAACCGGCAAGGTCACCTGCCAGGGAAGGAGGGCACTGGACCCAGGGCTGAGCAGTTCCGGCAGGCCAAGCTGCATGCAGTGGGGGAAACTGAGGCCCAGTGTAGGCCGAGAGAGCAGGAGCAGCCTCCTGAATGCACTCAGTGCCCGGGTGGATGGAGGGCCAACACTGGTCTACTGAATCCTCCTGGGGGCCTATTTTATTTTCCTATTTTACACGGGGGTGAAAACAAGGTTTGGTAGGTGAAGCCACTTGCTCGCAGTACCAGGACTAGTAGGATTCCCAGCCCCATGGTGTCTAATCACTAAAAGGCCTTGCTTGGCAGTAGGGTTAAAGCTCCCCCGTCCCCACCTTCCCATCATCCCCACCCCCGATCCCAAGCTATGTTCCCCCTTAAAATTTCCAGCTAACATAGCACCTGGGAGGGCCCTGGGTCCCTTCCAAAGCCAAGAAACCAAGGCTGCCAGGAGAGGGGCCTGGTCCACCTGAGAGCTGGAGGCCCTGGGCACACAGCTTGCACTAAGGGTGTGTTCCGGAGGGGATCCCCCATGATAGGGGCCGCGCTGGATGCCGTCAGCGTGAGACTAGTCCCCGGCTTATAAAATTTCTGGTCAAGCAGCAGGCTGACCATAGCGGGTCACCCTGCTGCACGGCACGTGCCACACGGGGGATTTAAGGGACCGTGGAATCCCGCCCTGGCTCCAGACATCAGGGGGACATCAGGGAGGGGCACCAGAGCCCACTGCCGGGGTGAGCGTCCAGGCAGACCCTCCAATGGGTGGGATCCTGGGCCCTGTAGTCACCCTTGGGAATCCATCCTTGGTCAAGGCTGGGCTGCTGGACCAGAGGGCTCTGGAACCTCACTCTGCCCGGCCCATATTTCCACCTGATGCCCACCCTTGACCCCCGCCCCAGGGAACCCCACCCTGGGGGCTGATGATGTCGGGCTCTGAAGGCTCTGTTCACCTGAAAATCCACCCAGGGTGCAGGACACCCCCCCCCCCCACTGCAGGGATTCAGCCAGCATCCCCTCCCTCACAGGAGGTGGGCATCCCCTACCCCCCTCCATCAAGATCACCAACGAACACCCACTGCCTGATTTACCTGGAGAATCTGTCTCCACAACCTCTCATTAGTTGGCCCCGCAACTCATTCAATCTGGTGGCCAGCGTGGGCTTGAGTCCCCGGAGGATGTGAATGAGGAATCAGCCGGGGGCCCGTATGGCCTTGGCCCGCCCCAGGGTGGGGGGCAGCTCAGGAATGGGGCGCTCCCAGTGTCGGGGCCTGGGACCTGCCCTGCCACGTACCTGCCACCATGCCCACCTGCCCTCCCTGACCCCTTCCCCCTGCCAGCTCCCACCCAGGACTGGGTGCCTAGCCCCCACCCCAATACACCCTACCTTCTCCTAGGACCTGCATCTATCTGATACCTGCCCGAAGCTGATCGTCCCCATGAGCCCAGAGCATCAGCCTCCAACAGGCAGACACAGGGCGGGAGTGCGCTCTTGAGTGCACTTGTCAGAATGCACACCTGGGGTGCGTACCAGAGTAACACACAATCAGGGTGCACGCTGCGAGAACACACACTCGGGGTGCATGCCGTGGGAACACACAACAGGCATATGCTTTTGGGCCTTCGGCTGCCAGGGTCTGGGCGGGTCAGGGCACAGTGGGTGAGTCGGCCATATAGCAGAGGGCTGCTCTGATGAGGCCAGAGTGGGACAAGATGGGAGGGCGTGTCCCCACCGGCTCTGGAGCCCTCGGCACTTGTCAAACATCACCAGCAACGCAGGCCGCCAGCGGCTTCTATACGAGGGGGCTTCGTTCTTCTATGAAAAGAGAAGTGCAGGTCTCGGGAGGCACGCATCCCCTCGCCCTCTGGGATCCGCCAGTCCTTCCCCTCGGCCGTCTGCCTCCGATCAGCCCTCGTCCCGGGGGAGCAGCTGGATTGCAGCCTACCTGAACTGTCCCAGGACAGCTGAGCTCTTGCAAACACCCCTGACCAGGGCAGTCAGGCCTCGGGAAGAGGTGTAAAGAATCAAGGGTTCTCAGGGGCTCTGTAACTAAGCTGGGGTGGTGGGGGGGGGCAGCACCTGCTGAGACCATGGAGAGGCCCAGTGGGGGCTGGTGAGAACCCCTGGACAGAGACAAGTGGGAAGGGCCACGGAGTCTGGCCCTTTCCAGGGGACGAGGGATTCCGGAGGCAGTGATGAGATGCTCCCATTTGGGTCACCACGGGCCAGGGCACCGTGTCCAGGTGACCAGAGTGAAGCCCTTGTCTGGGCCAAAGGGTCCTCATGCCTCCTCCTCCATCAGCATCTGGCAAACCAGCCCACCAGCCGCCACCTGTCTTTGTAAATAACAGGTTATCAGCATATGGCCACACCTGGGTGCTTACTGTGCTGGTTTAGCGTCACCACGGCTGAGCGGAGGAGTCCTCACACATGGGGTGGCCCACAGAGCTGACACTGTTCAGGATCTGGCCCTTTAGAGAGACAGTCTGCTGACCTGGCTTGTGATTGGGGCACGCAGAGCACCTGTTGCCTGTGGGTATTGCCACTGTCACCCTCACAGTGGCCCTGCAGAGGTCACTTGAAACCCTGCCCCCCCCACCACCTAACAAAAAGGAAACCAAGGGTCAGAGAAGGCCACTGTCCTGCTGAGAACACACTGCTGGGATGGACAGACCCTGGTGGCCTCTCACGAGGCTGGAGGGAAGGTGACCCCCAAATGCTGTGTAGGGCAAAAGAAACACAATGATTTTGCTAAACGGGCTGTTGAGGGGCTGGTGATCAAACATGCATTAAAGAGGACACTTACAGTGCTTGCTTCGGCATCACATATACTAAAGAGGACGCTTACAACACTACCGGACAAAGCTGGCTGTAAGGAGGATGTCCTCACGCTCCGGGGTTGGGGGGAGGCACTGACCCACATGGCACCTGCTTGCGCTGCAGGAAGACAATCTGGGGGGAGTGGTCTTGGGGGTCTCTGGGCCACAACCCCCTCCATGCCAATCCCTGTGCCCTCCTCTAGGGGCTCTGTGGCCAGGTCACACTGATGGCAGCCCGCTGGCCCACTACCAATAGCCTGTCCACCTGGGCTGGGATGAGGGGACACGGCAGGTCAGGTTTGAGGCACTTCCCAGGATGACAAGGTCCAGGCCTCGGCGGACAGAATCTTCCCATTTGAGAACAAAGATAAAGTACAGGTGGGATGACTCTGTCCAGAAAAGGAGAGAGGCACTGAGTGTAGGGGCCTCCTTGCAAATACACTTCCCTAGACCATCCTGTGGACCTCTGGCCAGAATCCTGAACGGAAAGTGGGTTGTGGAGGCCCATGATCCTTTTTTTTCCCCCCAAAGATTTTATTTATGTCAGAGCGAATGAGAGAGAGCACGAGAAGGGGGAGGGTCAGAGGGAGAAGCAGACTCCCCGCTGAGCGGGGACCCGGATGTGGGACTTGATCCTGGGACTCCAGGATCATGACCTGAGCCGAAGGCAGTCACTTAACCAACTGAGCCACCCAGGTGCCTGGAGGCCCACGATCCTTGTCACCGACACCACCATCATCGTCACCGCACCAGTCATGTGCAAGCCCCTCCGATCGCGGGCAGCTCAGAAGCAGCCGGGGACCAACCTGGGGCCAGGCTGGAGTGTCGCCAGCCTCGCACAAGGGTGGGGAGCCCCAGCAGTGGGTGAGCAGCGGGCCAGCGTGGGGTGGACACCAGACACCCCTGAGCAGGATCGTGGCCCAAAGGTGCCCATTCTGGCATCTGCGCCTTGGCCAAGAAGGCCCGGTCAGTCCATACAGGGCCTATACCAGGGGACGGGGAGGGAGAGGGGAGAGATGGGGTCCTTGGCCTCCCTGGGTCTGCTCAAGGCACGGACTCCCTGAGGTCTCATGACATCCCACAGTACAGCAAGGGGGTGACCATGAAACCCTCTCCCAGACAAGGGCACTGAAGCCTAGTGAGGCGAGGTGACCCTGCGTACCAGCCGAGGCCAGGGGACAGGATCTAAGAACCCCTGCCACTGCCCCAGGTGACCAGAGCAGGCCCTGAGCCCTAGAGACCCATACAGCAGAGGGGCAACTCTTCCCGCCGCGGCAGGCCAGCTGTCGAGCACACCCCCATACTCTGGGCTCCTTGACCCCTACGCACCTCATCCTCAGCCCCAAGCCTGTTGTTCCCAGGGCTACTGGGCCCTGGGGTCTGGTAGTCCCAGGCTCAGAATGAGGGCTCTGTACCCCTTCGCGCAGTGGCTGGGGAAGCTGCTGGCCAGCTCTGGGTCTGTCTCAACACCCGTGATCTGAGGATGACAATAGTCTAGCACCAGCCTTTCCGGGGATGCCTCCAGCTCTGTGGCTGGTGTCCTGCTTCCCCAGAAGACCTTTGGTCAAGTCCCATCTCAGGTGAGGAACCTGGGGAGGTGAGGCCTACAGCTCAGAGGTGGCATCCCAGAGCCATCCTGATCGGCAGCCTGGCCTGACGGCCCTGCTTTGTCCAGGAGAGGTGGCATCCAGGCAGGGAGGAAGGCATGGGAGGAGGGCCCAGCAGCCAGGATGCACACTGTAAGCCTGCCTGGAGCCACCTGCCCCATCCCTAGCATCAGGCTCAGCCTCGGTGGAGTGAGGAGGCTCCCAGACAGGCCTGTGCAGCCCAGCTTGAGTCACGGGAGATCCCTGCCTTGTTCAGCATGGCCTCAAGTTGCTGCTGCTTCTGAAGGAACACTGGCACCCTTGGTGGTTTTCCTCCCTGCCCACCCACCACCTGTGTTACAGACAAGTGGTCATCCCCCCCTCCTCAAGAGCCGAGATGATCATGATGACATATGTATGAAGAAGGGCAAGCACCAGGGAGAGGGGCTGCTCCCCCGGAGAAACACCCAGAGAAAGGTCTCCACCATGGGCTTCTGGGCGTGCTCGGGGTGGCTCCTGCCTGATCACCCCAAACCTGCCAGTCGATAAGCCCCACTCTCACCAGTGCTTCCCTAGAACACATGACCAGAAAAACAGGCATCTGGAAAAGGCTCTAAGGCAGATAGGAGGGAAAACAACTCTAGAGGAAGCAGAGACAGTGCAGATAAATAGATATAGATAAAAATAGATAAAAATCGGGAAAAAAATCTGATCGACGTCCTCTCAGGGATAGAAGGAGATTTAAAACAAGAACAGGGTGCTATGAACAAGGAGCCATCAGAAAACAAGAAGAGTAACTGGAAGTTAAAAATAGAATTACTAAAATTACCCCCCCCCAAAAAAAATCAATAGAAGGGTTGGAAAACAAGGTCAAGGAAGTCTTTCGGAGAGAAAAACAGAAAGAGAAAGAAAGAAAATTGATGAGATTCAGAAGACAAATATAGGTCAAATATCTGAGCAAACAGAGAAAATAGAGGAGAAAAAAGTTATCAAAGAAATAATACCAGAAAATCTCCCAGAGCTGAAGACCCAGCCCTCCACTGGGCAAGTGTCTAGCATAATAGATGACATTCACAATGTGATTTCAGTCACCTGAGGGTCAAAAGAGGTCTGAAGCTCCAAAGAGAAAAGCAATGTGGCATCAGACCTCTCTATAGAACACTGGATGCCAAGAAGAAAACAAAATGGCAATGGTTTCAAAATTCTGAGGGACATTATTTTCTTTTTTTTTTTAAATATTTTATTTATTTATTTGACAGAGAGAGAGAGATCACAAGTAGGCAGAGAGGCAAGCGGGGGGAGGGGGGGGAAGCAGGCTCCCTGCTGAGCAGAGAGCCCGATGTGGGGCTCAATCCCAGGACCCTGAGATCATGACCTGAGCCGAAGGCAGAGGCTTTAACCCACCCAGGCGCCCTGGGACATTATTTTCAACATAGAATTCTGGATCAGACCAATCCAGCCTGAATAGGTTTGCTAACATACGAGGGCTCACAGAATGATTCTTCACTGTGAATTCCTTAGAGAGTTAGTTGGGGATGTGCCTCAGCTAGATCTAGGATATAAACCCAGAAAGAGGAAAATGTGGGGCCCAGGAAACATTGGGTGATGACGGAAGTCCTGGGCAGTTATGAGGGGACCACAGCATGCCTGGTCCATGTGGGGACAGCAAGACAAAGGCCTGGGGTCAGACCTCCCCGGAGTTAAATGAGATACCCAGTAGAACACCTGAGGTGGAGAGAGAAAGTACATGAGGGTAGTAGATGGGACAAGGGAGAAAAGACAAAGTCAACTGCAAACTCCAGGGAAACCAAAGGCCATACAAGAGCAGAAAGGTCACCAAAGTACCCCCTGTTCCTCCAACCTGTGGTGGGGTGGTGAAGGGCATTTATGGGACCTGGGTTGGGAAACACTGTAACTGATAGTAGTGAGACAACCACAATGGGAAGTATGCTAGGGAAGAGGAGGCTGGGGTAGGAGCCATGGGAATATGAAGGCAACCACTTGGAAAAACAGGGAACAGAGCAACAGTGGTTGCCTTCAAGGAGGAAAGGGGGCTGGGGCAGAGCAAGTCAATTCTCGAACTAGCCCTGAAGGACTGAGTGCAGGTTTTAACTTTGAGCACGACATGGTTGACCATTTTATCTTTTCAAAATGATGGCATATTTGGTGCCAAAATCTCAGAAATAGAGAGAAATAAAAAAGCGAATATAAAGTGTATCTACCTGAAGGTGGAGGTGAATGCGGTTAGAAGCAGGCATCTCGGAGGTGCAGGAGGAGAAGGGGGGCCTGTGATTGCTTGAGCAGCATCTCCGTGGCCCTGAAAGCTCTTGGGCACCGTGCTCAGCCGAGGTCACCCAGGTGGTTCCTCATCTCTAACTACACTCTGGGCTCTGGGCCCCAGAGGTCTGGACATCTGGACAAAGCCCCACCCCAGCTCCTTCTCATCTCTGCCCAGTTCACAGACCTGAGATCCGCCCCCACCTCAGACTGAGGACCCCCCCCAAGAGCAGGGGGCCCAGCAGGTAAACCTGACAGGGGCTGTGTGCACATGGGGCCTCAGGAGTGGGGCTCTGTGGCCCCTGGGGAGGGCTTGCCCTGACCTTGGCTGAGCACAGACAGGCTTTCCTCGGCTTCAAGAGCCCCAGTGGCGTTTCTGCCACCGAACCCGCGGCACACAGGCAGGGGCGACGTGAATAAGTAATTGCTCTTTTATTAACGAGTGATAAATTATTCCTATATGATTGTGTGTGATAATTCTTCCTTATTTGAAATCAATTTGGGATGGAAATTGTTGGCGGCTTCTCACCAGTGAGGGTGGGAGGACCAGGCGCCGCCGCCTCCTGGAAAAGCAGGTCAGTGTATTTCGGCTACTTCCTGAGGCTGATGCGCCAGGAGCTGGCATGTGGAAGGGGGTTGGCTGTCTTGGGGGCGGGGGCTAGGGAGGGCAGCCTTATTCCTCAGCACCTGCCCCTGGGACCCTGGAGGGGTCTGGGCAGGTGCTCCGGCATGGCCTCTCCTCCCTCCAACACCTGCTGGAGGCTCCCAAGAGGCCCAGCCTACCCCACCTGGCGCCGAAGAAGGGTCAGGCCGGGGGAGGAGCCCCAAAAGCTCAAGCCCTGCCCCCATCCTCACTCCCTGCCCCCCCAGCTCAACACTCCCTCCCAGGCCAGGCTGCAGGAAACCAGGCTGTGCCCACCTTTCCCCGCTCTTGTTCCTCCCCAGCTGCCTCCCTGCCCCCCAGCGCGGCTGGGCACCTCCTAGCTCCGCCATGTTGCCCAGCTCAGCCCAGGCACCACCAGTGACCTCGCCTCTCAGGTCTGGCTTGGTCAGCTGTGAAATGGAGAGCTTGGGTCTGAGAACCTGACAAATCTCCAGGGCTAGGAGCATTTGGTGGACCCATTCCACCCACTTTGGTGGACCCGGGGTCCCTGACACCGCCCCCCACCTCCGTCCACTGCCAGGGCGCACCCACCTCAGCACGCACCCCCTCCCTGGTCAACTTAGCAGGTGCTTGCTTCCTTCGGTTGCCTGCCTGGGCTGTGCGCTCCCCGGGGACAGGCGCCACAGCTGGTGACCAGCTCACACCACAAATGTTTGTCACACAGGAGGGTAAGAAACATCTACCACTACAGACAGGCAAGTTGCAGACTCTGTGAGGCTGTGGGGACAGCGTTCCCCCAGGACGTGCTCGCAGAGTCCCCAGGACAGTCCACGGGGTACCCACATCCCCATGGGGGCGGGGCAACAGCACCCGGAAGCCAACGGCGATTTCACTGGTGTTACGGAAAGGTTTTTGTCTCCCCCAGATTCCGATGTTGAAGCCCTAACCCCGGTATGATGGTATTTGGAAGAGGGGACATGGGAGAGATGGGAACCCCGAGGAGGTCATGCTGGTGGGGCCCCCGTGACGGAATTAGGGCCCTTATAAGAAGAGATACTGGAGAGCTTGTTTTCACTGTCTCCGCGTGGGGACACGGCGAGAAGGCGGCCATCTGCGAGCCAGGAAGAAAGCGCTCACCAGAACCGGACTGTGCTGGCTCCCTGATCTCAGACTGCCCGCCTCCAGAGCTGTGAGCAAATACATTTCTGTTTTTCAAGCCACCCAGTCTGCGGTATTTTGTTATGACAGCCTGAGCTGACTAATACAACTTCTTTCTTACATCTCTGATATATCTTCCCAGATTTTTTCCAACACATAGGAACCGGTAAAATCAGAAACGTTTTCAGTTTGGTTTGTTTGGTCTCTTGTGCCAACGCTGGACGGGGCGGTCCTGCCCTGAGAGGGGTGGGGCAGTCCCCTGGCAGGGGGACCCCCGCCTTCTAAGACCTCCCCGTGCCATGGGGTCCCTGCAGACCACAGCCGGCCTTGCAGGATGGCTGGAGAAGGCCAGGGCTTTGGTGCCCACTCTGCCCCCCTGGGGACTCAGGCAGGTCTCCCAACCTCTTGGGCTCTGTTCCATCACCTGGAAAATGGCGATAACCAAACCCACCTCATGGGGTATGGAGAGATCACACAGCCCACGGAGGGCTGGTGCGCAGTGGGTACATTGGAAAAGCCTGGCTCACCCGTGGGATCATCTCAGGAGTGCCTCACGTCACCCCCGGCAGGGACCCACCGTCCCCACCTGACAGAAGGGAGGTCAAGGGCATGCTCGTGCCTTTGCTCAGGCAGTTCCCCTTTCCAGAAGGCCTGCCCTATTCCCAACACATCCCCCTGGAAGGGCTCTTCTCCTCAGAGTCCCACCATGCCAGCCCTCGGAGGCCAGACCCTTCCCAACCTGTTCCCCTCCCGCACCACAATCTTGCCTGTCCATCCTCAGTCCTGTCCCCAATGCTGGGGCCACTGAAGGGAGCAGGTGAACAGCAGAGCCCTGGCCAGGCTCACAGCTCATGGGCTCTCACCAAGGGGTACTTGGCAGGGGAAAAGCATCAGCTTGGCCTGAGGGCTCTCGCGTGAGTGACATGCCAAGCGGGTCTTGACCCCACTGGGCCTCGGGGCAATGTGGGGATAGTGAACTTAGCAGTGCACGTGCTGGCCACCTGGCAGGGCCTGAGGGAGAAGGTCTACAGCTCCTCACTCCCTAATTGCCACCACCTGCTCTAGGAACATTCCTCACCTCCCCCCCCCTCCCCCCGTCCCAGGTCCTCTTGTCTCCGACGGGGAGGGTCACGCCTCTATCAGGCTTCCTGTGATCTGGAGTGGGGAGAGAGTCAGCCACAGCGCTGGGGACGGCTCCACAGGGGCTCTGGCATGTGTGCGCGCGTGCGCGTGTGCGCGCGCACACACACACACACACACACCGCCTTGGGCCACCCTGGGGACTGGGCCGTGGCTCCGGCAGCAGGTAAAGAATGGAGTCCATTAGGGCCACCATCTGTCTCAGCTGTGACGGGTCCTCTCGGTGACATCCAGGAGGTATGTAGATGGAATATCTTTATGGGGAGAGTTTTTCTTTTGCCAATTTTCGAACAGGAAGCTAGACACTTGTCACACCTGTCCCCGTGTCAGCCTCTGCCTGACACAAATTGGGGCTGAGGCAGGGAGATGAAAGACAGCCCGGACATGACCAGTGTGCAGGGCCACGTGTCATACGGCCCAGAGCACACAGGGCGGGGGGTTGGCCTCCTGCTGGGGCTGGGCCGGCGGCCGGGAGGAGAGGGCAGGCCTGCCCACTCCACCATGTCCTTCCAGCCTGAGATCCCCCAACACCCCTCCTGGGCTCCCCTCTTGGCTCCGACAAGCTCCTCACCTAACTCCTATCTCCCTCTCCCCCTGTCAAATAGCCTAGGCCCGGCTCACCAGCCCCAGCCACCCGGCCCGGAGTGCACTGTCTCAGAGTTTCCTGGCTTCTGCTCCCCCAGGAGCCCCCACCTAGACCAACAGCTCTAGCACCTCTTTAAGACCTAGGGCCAGTGTGACTTCAGGGCGGGGGCCCCGCCTTCCGAGTCCTCACTGCACCCCACTAGCACTTCTTTCTCCTGGGACCCTCATGGGCTTTGGGGTATCTCCCTGGGACCTGCGGGGCCTTGGGGGGCAGAACGCGTCACAAGAATCTAGGAGTCCATGCTGCCTAACACAGGGCTGGCCTGAAACTAAAGGCTAGAAAACTCTTCACCAAGAGAATGGAGAGAGAGAGACAAGTGACCCTCAGGGACCTGCCTGGGTCCCCCTCCCAACCCCCACCCCCAAGGTATACCTTGGGGCCTGGCTAATCCCCTCGAGGGTGGGGAGGGTCCTGCCCAGGGGATGCTGGGGGACCAGCTGCTAGGCCATGCTCCGGAACCACACCCCAAGGCCCCCCTCCTCTCCTCCATCAGTCCCTGTCACGAGGAGTGCTCACTGCCAGGGAGAGAGTGACGGTCCCACATCTTCCTCAGATGGCCTTGGGGGTCTTGGCCTCAGCCCCCAAGGAAACCTACGAGCCCAGTCCCCACCAGGCTCACAGGCCACCGCCTCACACAGCTTCATCCCTCGGGAGGCCCCAGGGAGCCTGGGGGTGGGGGCTGGGCAGGGGTGTGACTAGCCAGCTCTGTGCTCTCTAAGGACAACGAGGGGGCTGAATGTGTCCTGGGAGAGCAGGGAGGCCTCGAACAGGGCGGCCGAGGGAAGTGGGCAGTAGAGGGCTGTGGGAGGCACGTGGCAGGGCCCTGGAAGGGTGGTGGCAGGGCGGGGCACCAGGGCCTGCTCCCAGTTCCTGGCTGTGCTGTGCTGTGGAGGCAGGTGGGAGAGCTGGGTGTGAGCATCCTGTGTGACCTTGGGGCCCACGGCCCTCCCAGGACTGCGATGATGTGGTGCCCAGCCCATCCTGGTGGCCGGCCAGGACTAGCCTTTCTCTGTAATTCTGCTTCCAGCCACAGCGTTGGGGAAGGGGGGTGCTATCGGGCTGGAAGCCACACCCGGTGGGGCAGATGGCCCAACCTCCGGCTGCCTGCACCCCACCCTGCCCAAAGACCACGGGGCGCCCCTTCCATCGTCACACGAAGCTGCCGCGAGGTGAACTGTGGGGGCAGAAATCTCCACATTGTGAAGGCAGAGGGACCTTGAATTTTCTTCTGAGTCAGTATGGGGTGACCGGGACCAGTGCCATCTGCCCCAGGGTGGGACTTGGAGACTCCTCACCTTATGGGGGTCCCAGACGCCCTTCCGACTCCCCTGCCACTGGCCCTGCCTGGACTTCTGCACATCCCATCCCCAGCCCACATGGCCTCCTAGCCTCTCTCCTCGCTGTGAACAGATATGTCGCAGACTCCCCTTGGGACTGGTAGCAAAGACCCTCATGGCAGGAGGACTGATCGGGGAGTGGCAGGCCCAGACAGGGGCTCCTCCTTTGTGCTCTGTGCTCCCACGGCTCAACAGAGTCTTCTGCTCTAGGGAGCACCGTGGCCCCCACACGCTTCTCTACCCTGCTGCCCGAGTTCCACCATAGACCACACCCCCACCCAGGGCAGGGCAGCTGTGAAGGACTTGGGAAGGTGGGGGCCCCATGACCCACTGAGGGCCCTGGACACCCCATCACCAACCTCTGTCTCCATAGGAAGTTCCAGCCGGGGGCAGGGGGTCCCACCCGAATGGGACAATCACGCTCCCGTAGGACTGGGCCTTGTGGGCGGCATTCAACATTGACTCCCCCTTCAGAGTCTCCTGGCGTGACAGAAAGACTCAGAAGGCGAGTGACACACCCAGGTGCTCAGCTGGCCCTGGGCTAAAGCCAAGAGGGTCCCAAGGCCGGACACTGCCTGCCTAGGCTTTGCCTGGAGGGCCTCCCCCGTAGGATGGCATCTCTGTCTCTCTCTAGACCCACGCCTTTGCTCATCTGAGTCCCGGAGAAGGGCGGCCTTCTTGCAGCCACCTTGGGCAACTGGCCTGCCCCTGACAACCAGCAGCCATCCCCAGGGGCCTGGATTGCCAGCTCCTGCGTCTGCTGGGAGCTCACTCCCTGGGTCCCAGTGCCAGGCCTGGGCTGGACACAGGGCTGTGGAGACGGGGAGGCAGGCCCAGGTGTGCATGTCAGGTGCTGAGACCAGGCAGCTGGAGGCCTCCCCTAGTGGGGGTGGAAGAGGAGGTTCCCAAAGGATACTCCCTGGCCTGGGCCCTGAAAATGATGGGGGCTCCTCCAGGGGTAGACGTGGGAGAGTTTAAGCAGGAGGGGCCTGGCTGGAGGGCAACAGGTTTTAGGGAAACATCTCAGAGCCTGAAGGGAGGACGAAATGGCAGGCAGGCAGCTGTGGGCGTCCGTGGCCATGGACCTGGGAGGGGACCGGCCCGTAGCAGGCCCTCCCTGAGGGATAAGAGGGGATGGATTTGCCTGGAGCCCAACTTGACCCTGGATGGGCCTTTGGGGATGGGAGGCAGCCGGGACCCTGGGCCTCGGGGGGTAGATGTTGGGGGTGGGGGGCACGGGGTACAGGGGTGATCAGGACCAGACAGGCTGGATCTGGGGGACCTGTGACTCCAGTGGAGCGAGCTACCCATGCAGGAGAAATCGAACTGCTGGGTGGGGGCAGCCTAGGGGCCTGAGGCCGCTGCTCAACTGCAGGGGCCTGGCATACAGCAGGGAGGCAATAAACACTTGCTAACAATCACTGGGACCTGAGGGCCACAGCGGAACTCAGTGACGGGCCAAGCGGGGCCTCAGAACTGGTCTTGCTGGGATGGGTGGGGAGGCAAGGAAGTCTGGCGGCTCCGGATTCCTAGCGGGTCTTGTGCCGCCCACCTCCTTGTCTTCCGTGTTGACTCACTGTCCCTTGCTCTTTATAGAGCACCTACTGTGTGCTTGGGGCTGCGACACGATACTGAGAGCCAGCCACCTAGCCCCCAGCTCTCTCCCCCAGAGCCCGGCCCCTACACACCTCAGACTCAAGCGTTTTCCCACCCACAAAGATGCTGAGCCAGAAGCACCACCTCTGGTCAACAGCCGTGGATTACAGATGAAGCCTCTGGCGACCAGGAAAGGGCGGGTGCTGCCCAAGGTCACACAGAGAGCCGGCACTGCACGGGCTAATGCGATGCCTGCCCAGACTTCGGGATGGGGAGACTTCTGGCAGGTCTCTGAGCCCGCCCCATCTGGGCCCTGGCAGGAGGTGAATAAAGGCAACATCTCAACAAGGTCACTATAGCTGGGACAGATGGAGGACACCGCACTGGGCCCAGGCAAGCAAGGGGCAATCCGAGAAGGCTCCCTGGAGGAGGTGAGGGGCCCAGAACCCCGCCTTGGCCTGAGCCCCTCGGCACTCCACCCCCTTCCTCGATGGGCCCTTCACCAGCTTCAGCCTCAGCCTGACATTTCCCGTGACATTTGCTGCAAAGAAATAGAGTCATAAACCCAAAGGTTAAATTTGCACATTGCCTCACACCGCCAGGAGAAGTGTGGTCCCTCCACCCACCAGGTGCTGTGGCTGCAGGGTTTGTGTAGGATGGCCCGCCCATCCCTGGAGCCCTTACTGGGGGCCCGAAGGTCTCCCTCCCAGGCCCTCTGAGCAATCTCAGCCACTGTTACCTAAAACAGCTCTGGGCACACTAGTCCCCAAAGCGTGTCGCGTAGGGGTGTCCTTCAGAGGCCCTACCCAATCTGTTTGCAAACCCGAGGCCCTGAGACACCCTGCGGTAAAGGAGATCTGTCCATGCCACTTAACCCAGCCAATCCCAGATTTGCTTGACCACGAAACCCTTGTTCAGTCGCCGCCAACATTCTGTAGAACTTCAACTACGCAGAGTGTGACCTGTGATGGTCGGTTAGGACCGCCTAGTGCTGACCGGAGAGCAGAGGAGCACCCCCACGGTGTGGGGTGGGCCGCCTGAACAAAGCTGGGTCAGTTCCTGACAGCCCGGGCCCTCCACTCGGGCTCCCCGCATCGCTGCCGGCCCAGCTCCATGGGCCTGGGCCCCGACAGGGCTCATAGCCTGCCCGGCCCACCTGAGCCAACCCAAACCCCTGGCCTCTGCCCAGACAGCACCTTCCATGGCCCCTCCAGGAGGTCTGCCCATAGGCCTGCCTTTCAGCTGCACCTCCTGGGCCTAGCTGCCCAGTCCTGGAGGGAGGGGGTGGTCAAGGCCATCGGATGGTGCCGCATGGCCCATCCTCCATCCTCTCTCAGCAGGGCAAGGTAGTGGGCTCACGTGGAGACAGGACTGTCAGGACGCTGCAGGGTGAGGGCAGAGGTGTGTGAAGGGGGCAGAAGAGAGGCAGCCGGAAGCCCAGCTGCACAAAGGCCATCCCCAGAGTCAGAATCCTGATCAAAGCCCAGAAGCAGATTCCACTACTTGCAGAGCCCACCCATAAAACGTTGGGAGGGGGTGGGGATCAGGGCCTGCCACTTTTGCAGTGGGGAGGGGGTGCCTGTGGCCAGGCCTACAGTGAGGACCCCGGGGGCATGGGCTGAGAGCACCTTTGGGGGTGGGGGGGGCTACAGGACCATGGACAACGCGAGAAGCCGAGGCAAATTCGGATAAATAAATTATGGCAAATCCTCAGGAAGGGATTCCACATACACCAGTAAACCCATGATTGCACAAGAATAGTTCCCGATGTGCAAAGTGTTTAAAATACAGCGACAAAAGAAGAAACTGCAGCACACAACACCCGGCCGGGCCCACACGCTCCGGTGACGGTTAGCGGAGATGCAGGGTGTGTGGACGGCGTGCCCACCCTCTGGCTGGGCTTCCGTTTTTGGCTCTGGGACCACCTGTCCTTTAAAGCATTTGGTCCTAGAAATTCAGGAGGACAAGGATCACATCCCTTTATTTGGCTGGCTCCAAACAGGGTCTGACAGGCTAGGGACAAATGAACGAGTAAATGAACGGGTGTCTAGATGTCGGGGTGGGGCAGCCGGGTCACAGGGTTGGGGGACACCAAGGAGTGCCGAGGTTCCTGAGGGGTTACCTTGAGAGGGTAAGTGGGGGGCTGGGGGGCCAGTGGCCCAGCACAGCTGAAGGGACAGGGTAGAGGGTTCAGAGCAGCCAGGCCAGCTCCTACAGACCCTGAGGCCCAGGCCCTAGGTGCCGCCAAGGGACAGGCAGCCCTGCCCCGAGGGGTCGGAGGTCAGGGCCCACCAGGCTGAGGGCGGGGCAGCATGAACTTGGTAAGCAGGCACGGCCAAAAGCCCTCCGGAGCCCCACGGCAGGGCCCAGGGGCAGGAGTGTCACACTCATACACGCTCCCCTCGCACACCCATTCACTTGTTCAAAGCCATTCACTTATTCACCGTGGAACTCCTTCCAGGTGCTCTTGTTCTCCTAACCCCTTTCTGGCTGCACAGACTGAGGCCCTGTGGAGACTCTCTGGCCACAGGCCCAGGAGAGCAGGAAATGCAGCCCCGGGGGATGGGTTCCTTCTGCCTCCACCAGCCGGGACCCTCCCGGTGCTGCACCAGCTGCCACGGAAAGCCGTGCCACAAAGCCGTGGATTCAGGCCTGGGGCAGGGAGCAAGGAGGGGCTGGAGCCAAGAGGCAGCGCTGGCCATGGGGAGCACCGTGAGCCCGAGTCCCCTGGCCTGGGAGCAGCAGAGGGAAGGGGAGCTTGGAGTCCAGAGAGCATGGGGAACCAGGGCTGCACACGCCCAGCCCCCTGTGGTCTGTCACTCACAATGAGTAACAGCACACAAACGTGGGTCTCGGGCCAGCCCTCGGGTTCCGCAGACAGTAAGACTTCCTCTTCAGCCTTCCAGAGCCCCAGCGCATCCTGGGGTGGAGGCTCTTCTACAGACACCCCCACAAGCCCTCTTGCTTCCTGAGACGCACTGGGCCGTCTCCCCTACCTTTCATCCGCGACCACAGGGAGAGGGCCAGTCCCCGCTGCAAGACACCCAGCTGGCTGTTAACCCTCACACGGAGAAACTGAGGCTCGAATGCTCTGCAGGCTCCCTGCTGGTGAGGGGCAGAGCCGCTTGGGAGGCACGTGGCTGGCCACCTCCTGCCTTTTGCAGTGCTCTCACTTCCTGCCCCCCAACTGCCCATCACCCCCTTCCAACTCCCCTGTGACCTCTATGTGCCTTTGTTTCCCCATCTGCAAAGAGGTGGAAAAGAGGTCCGGTTGGCAGTGCAAGGGTTCTGGGAGGACTCCCATCTGTGGGAACCACTGCCTGGGGTGCTGTGTGTGTGTGTGTGTCGGGGGGGGTGATGTTTTGGGTATTTTGAAGGCGAAAGCACTGGCATCAGAACCCCGTGGGGACCTGATTACTGGCCCATGTCACGGGTGGGAAGGCTGAGGCACCCAGAGGTGAACTGTCATACCCAAGGTCGTACCACTGACGGGTGGCTGAGCCAGGACCCAAATCCAGGATGTCCTGCGATCCCCGCCCTCTGCCAGGTGGGAGAGTGCCACCACCTGGCTCAGTCTGTCCCATGGAGCTTGCTTCCCCCTTACCTTGTCTGGCTTAGGAAAGAGGAGCGGCTAGCCCCTCAGCCTGCTCAGCCATGGGGTCCGACCTCTGGCCCACCCCTCTGTTTCACCCCCACACACTCTAGGAGTTTGACCCACTTGTCTCCATTCTGTAGACAAGGACACAGATGGGGACCAGGCAGGATGGCCCCGCCTCTCCAAGCCCCAGCCCAAGGTCCTCCTCACTACAGCGAGAGTGGGTCGCTAACACCCTTACTCAGTACCCCCCACAACACCTGAGGCAGGGGACATACCAGGAACACCTTACTGATAAGGCTCCTACCATGGACAGACTGAGGCCCAAGGGCAGGGCCTTCCTGAGGTCACCCTGGGTCAACCTCAGGGTGGGCGCACACCTGCTCCTCCGTGGGCTTAGTGGCAGTGACTACAGAGCATGGAGGAAGGGTCTGGTCTCTTTGTCACTGTGTTGACCTCGAGGTTTGAAATGGGACTTCCCTGCCCAGGTGAGTCCCTGTCCCCCTCGGCCACCATTGCTCCAGCCCAGGGGGAAGGGGAAGAGGGGTTGGGAGCCCTGTGGCCTCACACCTTGGGCTGGGTGCCCTGAATTAACTCCCCTGCACACACCCTTAATGCCTCTGCTAGAGATTTGGGTAAAACCTGCTCGCAGCCTGTCTGGGCATGCGGGGGCACCCACACTGGAGGCAAAGACCCACATAAGGAGGTGACCACGGGCACATATGGCCATGCATGCAGAGACACACATGTGCAGAAGCATACTGAGTCACACACACACACACACACACACAAAGACCCAAGGGGCTGCGGAGGGGAGACTCCCAGGACATGGGCAGAAGGCAGACAGAGGGGGCCATGCTCCCAGAGCCGGATTCTCGCCCCTCCATCTGTGAGCTCTGGCTGCCCAGAGCCTCCCCCTCAACACATGCGCATGTAGGCAAGGGAGCGGGTCCCGCTAAGGGGCCCCAGCATGTGCCAAGTGTGGGGACCACAGCAGGCATGCTATGTACACGCATGTGTGGCTGTGGGCGTGCAGGCGGGGGCGAGGACATGGATGTGCGTCCACAGCGAGAGTGTGTGTGTGTGTGTGTGTGTGTGCGCGCGCACACTGGGGCAGCCTGGCATGCATGTGCACACGCGGTGTACAAGTGTGCAGCCCTTGTAGACACGTGCACGTGCAAGGAAACGTGTGTATGCTGCCTGCGGCACGGTGGACATCAGCAGGGCGGCCTGGGTGGGCACCAAGGGAGCACCCTCCAGGCAGGGCAAGCCCAACTTCCCTCCCAGGAGGTGACCCCCCTAGAGCCCTGTCTCAGGACCTCGCAGCAGGCAGCCGAAGGGGTCCCATGAGGGCTGCCAGGGAGGGGATGCTGCGAGCCCCACCACTTCTGGAGCCTCTTAGATGAGCCCCACCAGGGGCCCTCAGGCTGCGGGTGGGGGCTGCTAAGGCGGCTTCTTCTCCTCGCCAGCCCCCTGGGGGGCAGCTCTGGGCCAGCCCCGCCCCCCACGCCCTCTACGGTCGCCAACGCCCCCATTCATCCCGCTGAGGCCTGACCCCAGAGAAACCAGAGGTCCTGAGCGGAGTCGGGCAAGGGTGGAAGCGACCCGATACCCCCACCCCTGCTTGGTATCCACGTTTCTGCAACCCTGCTCATTAACCCCTTCGAGGCGGGGGCGCTCCGAGGCTGGACCCCGCCCTTCCAGCCTGCAGACCCCACCCCTGCCCGGGTCGGGCGTCCGGGGCCACACGGTCCCGCCGCCCCCGGCCCCGCCGCCGCGGACAACTTTCCCGGGAAGCGGCAACTTTTCCTGCTGCCGCGGGCTCCGCCCTCCCGGGGCCGGGGCGCCCGCGGCCCCGGTCCGGCGCGGCACTGCGGTGGCCCTCACGGCCGCCCGGTGACCCTTCTGCCTGCCTCGGCAGCCCCGGCCTGGCCCTGCGGCTCCGGGAGGGGCCGTCCCCACCGTCCCCACCCCGCCAGTCCGGCTCCGGTGCGGAACGGCACTCACCTCCGGCGGACGCCCTCTTCATCTTAGGGGTCGGGCGGGGCGCGACGGGGACCGAAAGTCGCTTCGGGGCCGGCGCCCGTCTCCCCGCGGCCGGGTCCGCATCCAGGCGCCGCCGCTCCGGCCCGGCCCCGGCCCGGCCGCGGGACGAGGCTGGGCGCGTTCCGCTCCCCCGGTCGGCTGGGCTGGCGGGGCCGCGGGCGCTGAGGGCGAGGGCGGCGGCGGCGGCGCGGACTGGCGGGGCGCTCGCGGCGCGGGCCGGGAGCGGATGAATGTTTTATGGGATCATGTGGTTTGACGTGCGAGGAATCCGCCCGGTCCCCCCCGCCGGGCCGGGCCGGGGCGGGGCGGGGGCGGGGCGTGGCCTCGCGGCGGGCGGGGCGCTCACCTGGGCGCGGGCCGGGCGGGGTGCGTTGGGGGGTGCGGGGCGGGGGAACGGAGAGGGAGAGTGGGCGGCGCAGGGTCCCGGGGCGCGCAGGCCGGGCCGCAGGAGGCGTTCAGCCCGCGCGGTGCACCGGGGCCGCGCGGCCCCAGACAAAGGCGGCGCATTTCTGAAGAGGCGGCGGCCCCTGCAGGCGGCCGCGGGGATGGCGGCGCCGGCGGTAGCCGGCTGGGGGCGCTGGCCCGAGGGCGTGGGCCCGAGGGCGTGGCGGCCGACTGGCCGGGGTGTGGGGATCCCCGATGGGTCCAGCCACCGGTAATGACTTTGTCCCAAGGCCTGGGGAGGGGGGACGCCTCTGCCTGGCTCACTCGCTTCCTCGCCTCACTAAATCCTGGAGCCCCCCGCCCAACGGGCAGAACAACCTTTTGCTGGAGTAGGATTGCTCCATTTTTTCAGATAGAAAACTGAGACTCGAAGCTCAACAGACTTCTGAAGCCACCGACTCGTCTTTTGTCTTTGTAGCCCTCTCTGCACCAACCCAGGGAGGGGACGCAGTCACAGTCCTGCCCTTACCCACAGGTGCACACCACCTGTTCTCTCCTTTGGAATGGGGAAGTCCAGGAGTTTCCCTTCCAGCCCACCTGCTTAGTACCCCCACCCTCCACAAAGCCAGCCCACTCTCAAGGGCCAGAGAAACCACTGACCCTGCCGCCTCCGCACACACACCTGCAGATTTCCCTCTGTCCCTGTCCTCAGGGGATCTATCTGGCCTCACAGATAAGCTCCTGGGTGCATCCTGGAGTCTTCAGCCAGCTTCCAGGCCAGGAGTGCTGGGAGCCAATCCGCCTGGCCTGGGCCTCTCTGAGCCCCCCCTGTAGGTATAAGGGCCAGGTGGATAAGAGACTGGCTGGCAAAGTTGGTTTCAATCCATAGGACCCTGTGTCCAGGGCAAGCTCTGGATCCTTCCCCGTGAATACACCGTGGTGGCCAAGGGCTTGGTGGTCCCCCTGGGAGTCCTAGCCAGTGTCACCTGGTGACATGAATCTGAGAGACCTGGTCACTAGAAATTCTAGTGCACTCTTCCTCCCCACCAGACCAAGTGTCCTGACCACAGAGGTGGAATTAGGAGAGGTTGGCAGAGTGCTGGATTGGTGGCCTGCCAGCCCCACCAAGGGAAAGCAGGTGACTCCCTGAGCCCAGTGCTCCCATCTGAGCATGGAGTTGCAGGCAGCCTCATGGGGTGGAGACCAATGGTGGTGCCCATGCTGGGCTGGCCCCCAGTAGAGACTGCCCTGCCCAGATCCCTGAGGCTGCACTGAGGCCCTGCCCACACTTTTGCCTGCTCTGTCCCTGTTGCTCTCATCCTTGCCTTGGTTTACCAGGTCATCGTGGAGTACATTTAATTCCCAGACACACAGGAGGTGAGGTGGAGCCCAGATCACTCCAGTACCTGTGCACTTGCTCCTGCCCCCAGCCATACACCCACACTCGCCTCTCCAGTGGGTGCTGGTTGCTGAGTGACCCCAGTGAATCATTGCCACAGCCACACGGGAGGCATGTCCCCCATCATACAAGTGGGGAAGCTGAGGCCAAACTCACAGAGCCAGCCAGGGACTGAGGCTTGTCCCTGTGCTAGCACCCTTCCTCCAGGGTCCCTGCATGCAGCAGCTCCCAGATCAGGTAAAGTTCTCTCCACAAGGCCACAATGTCAGACCAAATGACAAGTCATGTAGCAGTGGCCATTGGTCTGAGGTCTGAGCTAGTGTGTACCAGGATCTCAGGCTCCTTGATGGCTATACTGATCCAGGACCCCAGGCTGACCCACTTCTGCTGAAGATTGTGACCCCATTTTCCTGTAGTTTCAAAGTCCCCTCCTGAGGGCAGTTGGGGACAGTCATTATGGGGCACAAGTGCACATAGGAGGGAACGGGGAGCCAGTGTTGCCGTGTGGAGGATTTTGGCACGAGGATCCTCTCCAGCTGCCAAGCCTGGATGTTTCTGGCTGCTCTGAGCTGGCACCTGGGCCTCCCACCTGCCCACAGGTCTGTGCGGTGAGAGCCCACCCCGCGGGCCATAGAACGGGTTTCCTGCGCTCCCAGTCAGTACCTTGGCCAGCACCCTCCTTGTGGGCGACCCAGCCTGTGGGATGATCCTGGGTGATGGCTGCAGATGTTTGCTGGGGCGGGTAGGTGTGGGCCAGTGCTGAGGGGGCTGAGGGCAGGTAGAGAGGTTGCTGAGCAGTGCCTGGTGGCAGTCATTCAGCCTCCAGCAAGATAAGGCTCACTCCTCAGGCTGGGGAGTGGGAAAGGTTTGGTGAGGCCCATTTATCAGGATGTGGGTAGGTGTAGGACAGCAGGAGGCACAGTGCACTTCCCGGGAGGGCAGGTGGGGAGCCATTATCACCCAGGGCCCAAAGAGTGAGAAAGAGGGCACATGACAGTTGGCGAGGAGTCAGTGGGGAGGGCTGACAGGGGCTGCAGCCAGCCCTGAGGGTCAACCTTTGTGGGGGAAGCCAGAGAGCCTGTGGGAAGAGCTTGGCCACACACGGCCCCTTTAACATAGTCTACACCAGTCAGTTCCTGGAAGGTCCAGCAGGGGTGCAGAGATGACAGGCCACTTGGGTCCCACTGATCTGAGTTCCCTAGGCTTTCTGGACACATGGCCCTGGGGACCAAGAATAGGCATGGTCTGAAGACTGTAGATAGCTCTGCTCTCTAGGCCACACAGACCTGTCACTCCTGCCTGGGCTGGGCTTCCGCCTGCATTGCTCCCCTCAGATATACCACACATAGGGTATGGCCTTTTGCTACCCCCGCCAGTCCACCACACCCCTCCAGTGAGACCTGGTACTGCTGTGGGGCTGCTTCACCACCACCCTGTCCTGGGGACCAGCCTTCACCATCAGCAGGTGGAGGATGAGAAGGCCCTCCCAGCTGTGTGACCTTGGCCCAGTCCCTTGGCCTCTCTGGGCTCAGTGCAGCCCATAGACAAGGCAGAGGCGAATGCTTCCTAGGCTAGGTCAGCTGGTTACTGTCCCTCCCTTGTCCACCTCTTCTATCCCTTGAGAGGCCTGATCAGTGCCCTAATGGACAGTGTGGGATTTTCACTCAGACCTCCATGTTTACTCATAGAATCCAGCTTGGACAAGGAGACCCTTCTGCTGTGGCTGGTCCTGTGTTGACAGGGACACAATTCAACCTCCTTAGAAGGCTGCTGCTTCCACAGGCTCCCAGAAGCCTGTTTCTCTTTCTTTCTTTCTTTCTCTTTCTCTCTTTCTCTCTTTCTCTCTTTCTTTCTTTCTTTCTTTCTTTCTTTCTTTCTTTCTTTCTTTCTTTCTTTCTTTCTTTCTTTCTTTGATTTATTTATTCATTTGACAGAGAGAGAGAGACGGCAAGAGAGGGAACACAAGCAGGGGGAGTGCAAGAGGGAGAAGCAGGCTTCCCACTGAGCAGAGAGCCCGATGTGGGGCTCGATCCCGGAACCCTGGGATCATGACCTAAGCTGAAGGCAGACACTTAATGACTGAGACACTCAGGCACCCTAGAGGCCTGTTTCTATCCTGGAGAGACAGGCCTGTGGTGGCTTTGCTTGGGCAGCCCAGAAGGGGGCCCACGGGCATTCAGTACCCCCAATGCCTTCCCAGGGAGGGGGTGGGAAAGCAAGGGACACGGTCTCTATTGCACACATTCTGGGCCACCCCAGGGCAGTGCGAGGAGAGACTTGGAAGGAAGCTCAAAGTTCCTGCAGCAAACCTGTGCCTGCCACCCAGGCGCTGCTCCAATGTGACCCTTCCTGGCACTCTGAGTGGGTGGCTGGGAATGTGGTCCCAGTGCCAGGGAGCTGGGGGGCACCAGCCTGCCATCTGCTGGCACCACAGAAGGTGGGTGCCTGCCCGAGGCCTGAGACGACTCTGTGCCAGGCCTGCTAAGTGCATCGTTCCATTCTGTCCTGTGGTGGAGACGCCACCACCACTACCCATTTTATAGATGGGAAAACAGAGGTCAGGGGAGTTTAGGTAGATCCACCTCCTGGGAGCCCCTCCCAGGGCCACCTTTGCCCAAAGCCACTGCTTCCTCCACAAGCCGGTCATCATCCCCAACCTCATGGCTTCAGAGGGCATCTTGGGCCTCTGTCATCAGCCCTGCACCCCTGAGGAGTCCCTCTACCCAACTTTGGTGTGTATTACACCATAATTAATCTGCTTCCTTATCTCTTATTCATTAAAGCCACACACAGCAGCAATTGGAACCGTTATAGGGAAGGGGATGACAGCCTGACCCCTGGCAGCATCCCAAGGTATCCCACTGGTCTGCTCGTTTCCAAATACCTCCAACCTCTGCATCGAGCAGGGACCTCCTCCTACAGGACAGAGCCCCAGATTCTGCCATGCTAGGTGTGCCCCTCAGGCCATGTGCACCTTCCACCTCCAGGAGGCTGCTGGGGATTGTGGATGAGGCATGTGCAGTGCACAGTGGTGACTCTCACCACACCACCTTGCCCTTCCCCACATCCCACTTGCTGCTGACCTGGAGTTCCGGTGGCCAGACTCCAGGATGGGAGCCTGAGCCTGGTGAGGGGAGGAGACTCAGGCTGAGTGGGACATGCATTGATGGCACTTGGCCCCCAAGACTAGATTTGCCCAATCTCCTGGCTTCCAAAGTGAGGTTTGAGACCCCAGGGTTCCCTGGTGGTCACTGAAGGGTGAGCTCAGGGTCTTCTAGCCAGTGCAGCAGGTTGGTGGTCTCTCAGCTAGGGATGACTAAGAGACTTCTGGTCCCTGAGGGCCCAAAGTCTGGTGCAGGGGCAGAGCTCTGGAAAGTGGGCTCCCAGACTGTGCCCAAGGCATCAGAGCTTGATCATGCCCCTCTTCCACCCCTGCAGGGAATGTGGATCCTTCCAGAGCCACCCACCCAACAGTGACAGCTAAATTGGGATGCGTGGTTCACACTAGGAGCCCAGGAGGCGGTCAAAACCGGGTCGGGGAGGCACCTGGTGAGGGGACCTGGGAGTACCCAGTGGGGTGGGGAAGGCAGGACTAGGCATGGCACCAGCTGCCAGCTGGAGTGGAAAAGAGTGGAAGGCAAGGCAAGCATCACAGATCCATTCTGGGGCCACAGTGAGGGGCCTTCTGCCGGGCTCAGACTCAATGTCCTGTCTTGCTCTACCTAGGGCTCCCTTGGCCCCTGAGCCCCTCCTCTGGGCTGCCGTGATCTACAGGCATGCAGATGTGCTCCATTTCCCAAATGGAGTGTTTGAAGGCAGAGAAGGGCCAGTCCCCCTTAGAGCTCAGAGCTCCCACCCAGAGGGCACTATGGAAGACCCCTTCACCTTGTTCCCTTCAATGCCTTCATCTGCTCTCTTGCTCAGTAATTTAGTCATTCAACAGACACACTGGTAGGCCAATTCCAGATACCTTCATAGCTCAGCTAGATTCCCATTCCCTTCACCCTCACAGGATACAGGTAGGGAAACTGAGCCCCAGGGAGGACGGCTTTGTCCTGGATCACTCAGCTTGTTCTCGATGGCTGGTCTTGGAGACTGGGACTCACTGGGCACAGGGCCCAAGTTTTCTCATCTGTTCAATGGGCCCCGTCGCCAGTGTTTTGCGCAGGGGTTGAAGGGCATGTTTTTGGTGCCTGGTGTGAGGAGGGGCTCTGAGGCAGTGGCAGCAGGCGGGCCTCTGAGACTGGGGTATTTTTAGCCAGGATCCTGCTGACAGTCCAGGCTGGCTGAGGTTTGTTGCCAGCCGCAGAGACGCTTCTCCCAGCCTGCATCAGAACATCTGGGGTCTGCCCACCCCAGCCTAGCCCCTGCTCAGTGCCCTTGCCTCACCAGCCCATCCAAGTGGCTGGTTTCTCCCAGGTGAGGCTCTCCCAGGTCAGCCACTATGAAAACTGAACCTGGGCCCCAGGGGTGCAGCTGAAAAAAAGGCAAGGGAGACCTAGGCGTAGAATCATGGGCTACCCATGTCATGTTACCCATGCAAGTCTCCTAGCCACCACTTTTGACCAGCTGAGGGGGCAGGTTTCTGGAAGGCTCCGACCAATGCCCAGGCCCCAGGCCCCAGGCTCCGGGCTCTGGGCTGAGCATGCACAAGTTCAGCCTGAGGGTCTACTGGCTGCTGCCTCCCACCTGCTTGTAGGCCTTTTCTGGAATGAGTGTTTAGCGGAGTGACCACAACCACCTTCCAAGGGCCTGGATCCTCTCCCGGACCTCCGTGCCCAGTGCTGCCCACCTGCTCTGGCCACGGGGCCTGGCTGGCTCTGCTAGGGAGCATGTGACAGAACGACCCACATTTGGGCCCAAAGAATCCCGCGACTACCTCCCTGTCCATAGGCAAGTGAGGACACCCAGATTGTAGGTCCTGGGCCTTCGCCACTCCCATGAGACACTCTCGTCCTGAGGCCGGGGGCGAACCACAGCCCAGCACCCTGGACAGCACCGCGCCTGCGCACTCCACCCGCGGGGGGCGTGGTTGGCCTGGAGAGCAGGGGCGGGGGCGGGGGCGGGAGCGGGGGCGGGGGCGGGGGCGGGGGGCGTGCACAGGTCAACTAGAGGAAGCCCGCGCTGGGGCCTGGATGCTGCGTTTCCTCTGGCCTTGCTGAAGCCCTAACTGCTTGTTCTCTGAATAAATCAAGAGGCATTGCCAAAGCAATTCTGAAGTTCACATGAAAGAATATGTGAGCAAAGAAACCCAGGAAAAATTTTAAAAATAAGCTAACCGAGGTAGACCAGCCATGTGGGATCCTAAAATATGTTCTAGAACCACAATAATTAACACAGCCCATGGACAGTCAGATGACAGGAAAGAAAATCCAACAAGAGACTGGTGCAAATATGAGAAGGGAGCAGGTGACATCTAGGAGGAAACAATGGAATATTCAAGAAATAATTCAAAATATATAACAAATATAGGGTCTTGGGACAGCTAAACATAGACATTTGGGGGAAACGTTTGGATACCTACTTCACTCCTTGACACAAAAATAAGTTCCAAATGGATCAAAGCGTTAAAAAGGAAAAACAAAACTGCAAAACTACTAGAAGGATAAAAAAAAAAGTCTGTAATTTTGAATCATTCTAAGAATTACGCAAAACCTAGAAGCCATAAAATAAAAGAAGGATATATTCACTCTCATGAAACTAAAAGGCAGATGCCTGGCGGGGGGCACAGAATAAAAAATAAACAAGAAACCGGGAATACAGGCAGCTCATTTCTCAAAGGGCCACTGTTTGCTGTAACAAATTTTTACAAATCAGTAAGAAAAAGGCCAACTACCCAAGAGAAAAATGGGCCAAGACCTGAAATGAACCCGCAAAGACAGGCCCAACTTCACTTGAAATGAGAAAGATGCAAATTTAAATCATAGCGAGATGCTGTTCCCCCACCCCCTTATGGGGCAGCAGAGTTCGTCAAGGTGGGGTACTCACTCTGGAGAGAGAGGGGGCACCTGCAGCTACTGTTAGGAGGGAGGAGACAACTGTATGTATGGCTGGGAGGTGGTGAGGGAGGGGACATCTGCAGGTAGGGCCCTGGGAGTGATGAGGAGGACACCCACTTGTATTGCTGGTGGAGGGAAGAGAGGGGACACCTGAAGGTAGGGCTGAGGGTATCAGGTGACCCGAGAGGGGGAAGGAGGGAGATGCTTCTTTGTGCCCCTTTTATTCCATATCACAGGCCGGAGGATCCAAAATAGGAAATAAAGCATTATTTTAAAATAAAACAAATGATACCATCTCCTCCTGCCCACCACTCCGGACAAGGCAGCAGGCAGGGGCTCTCCTGGCTGTCCCACCTGTGAGGAGCTGCCGAAAAGCACCTGTAGGCACCTGCTCCCCCTTTGTCCTCATTTGGTGCTGTGCTGGCAGAGGCCTGCTTTAGTTAGTCTCTTGTCTTGCTTTTGGGGAGCAGTACCACATTCACCTGGGGTTGCCCGGGTTGGCCTCCAGCCCTCGATGCTCCTCCTCGTTGGGTCTGATCAGCTTCACCCATATCACATTATCAGCCCCAGCTGTCGCCACGTGTCACAGGTGGCCAGCAAATCCCAGGCTTCCCACAAACTGGCCACGTGTCCCTGAGCAGTCCCTGTCCCTCCCAGCCTCAGTTTCTCTGATGGCAAAGTGGGCTCAGACCTATTTCATAGGAGGGAGAATTAACAGGAACAAGGAGGGCAAGAGGAGTGGAACGTGGGGGAAACAGCACCCCTGGGGAGCTGTTTCTTGGCCCAGGACAGGTCAAGAGTCCCTGAGTTTGCAAGTCCTACCTAGGGATGTCCATCTGGGAGGTGCAGAGATATAGATCAGTTGGGAGAAGGGGACGATGATCTAGGGAGGGCTACCTGGAAGAGCCAGCATGCTAGTCCCTAAGCGCTGAGCCAGGTGGCAAAGGCAGAGTGTCCATTCTGCAGGGACCTTCATGCCCACCCCTGATCTACTCATGTCCAAGGTGGGGAGGGGGGTACCTGAGAAGCTGGAGCTCTGGATAGCCCTAGGGCTGAGCTTCAGGGACCAGAGTGATGGGAGAGCCGCTCTTACCGAAGCAGAGCACGTGGCTCTCCCCTGCCCCATAACTCACCAGCTTGTCTTGTCCTGGCAGAGTTTCTGGGGAAAAGGTCACCTTTTCAGCGGAGGCGAGCTGGAGGTGGAAGGATGGCGGCACCGGTTGGGGGGAGAAAGAACTGGGGGAGGCACCTCCAGGAGCAACCCCACCTGCCAGGTCAGGAAACACACACCTCCTGTGTGGCCCCGCGAGGAGCAGGCTGGGCCCAGGACAGGGACACCGTATCTGGGGGACCCAGGCTCTTGGGAGTGGGGAGTCCAGCCCCCAAAATCTGGCCATAGCCAAAATTGGGAGGAAGGCTCTGCTGTCTGCCGGAGCAGTAGGGCGTGGATGTGGCAGCAGCCTGGGCTCATGTCACAGATGAAGAAACTGAGGCCCAGGAAGATCTCCCTAGGAGTAAGGAGTGGGGAAGAGCAACAAACCAGATGTGCTGTGAGTCCCTTTCTCTACTTTGTCCAGGCCTGCCTCCTGGGGAGGCTGAGATGCCTGGGGCCCTGGGGAGGGGGGTGGGGAGGCTGCTGGGGGAGGTAGCAGGGGGAGGCCCAGCCAGCCAACCACACTTCCATGTTCCTTTGCTCTTGGGGAGTTTCAGTGACTGAAACTCAGGCAGATCGTGGAACAGAAAAAGGACATCAGATAAAAGCTAAGGAAATAGGGATAAAGGATAGGCTTTGGCTGGTAATCGCATATCAACACTGGTTCATCAATTACAGATCCTAACATAAGAAGTTAACAATAGATAAAACTGGGTGTGTGATACATGGGAACTCCCTGGACGATCTTCCCAATTTTTCTATAAGTATAAAACTGTTCTAAAATAAAAGGTTTATTTAAAAAAAAAAAAAGGTGTGTTAGCAAAAAACCTGGGATATATACAATGGAGTAGTGGGATCACACTCTCTCCAGTGGTGACCCAGACTGTGGCTCAGGTGGTTTGTATGTGCCCATTTTTTCCCCCCGTGGCGCCTAGTCCCATAGTACCCTCCTCTGTCCCCCTCTTGCCGACACCTGCCCTGCCTGGGACACCCTCTGAACTGTGTTTCCTGATGGTGGAGCCCCCATGGGTAGAATCCATCCATTCCACACTGTTGGACGTGGTATGAGTTCTGAGCTATCTGGCTCTTACTGTCCAGAAGTACCCTGCCCAGACCCCTTTCCTGGTGGGCTGAGGTCAGCCGCTGTGCAGATGGCAGAAGGAGGGAGTGGCCCCATCTGAGCTCCTCGGGGCGGGGAGGGGGTGCAGTGGACTCAGACCCAGCTGGCTCTCTCCTGCGAGGCTGTGATGGGGTCTCCCAGACTTTCTGGCCTCCTTGCGTTTCTTCTGTGGAAAGTAGAGTGTGCTGGGGGACCCCCAGGCCTGAGAGTCAGACGGGCTGGGTTCAAACCCCCACACTATATATAGCCTTAACCCTTTCTGGCTGAGTGACCTGGGTAGAACAGGCCCCCTTTAGCTCCCTTGAAGCAATAGGGGAGGTAGCTCCTGGAAAGCAGGGCTCAACCAACTGTGCCTATACAAGGAGGGGTCAAGAGGGGTTCTGCTCATTGGGCTGGGGAGCCCAAATTAGCCCTGGTGTTATCTGCCGGCTCATCCAGGAGTGATGGAGCACTAGGGGTGGGGGTGGGGAAAGGCCTAGCTCTTTCAATGACCTGCTGTGTTCCAGGCCCCAGGACGGACCGCACCGGAGGCCCCTAGGGTCCGACCCAGGCTCCTCCCTTCCAGACATGTCCTGGGGCCCGGGGTCGGGCCCATTGGAGGCTCATGCGGTGGAGACGAGGCACTGAGCCTGTCTTTTTCTCAGTCTCCTATAACAATATACCACTGGTTTATAAACAGCATAAATGTATTGATCAGAGTTCTGGAGGCTGAAGTCCGAAATCCGGTGTCAGCACTGTCGGGTGAGGGCCCTCTTCTGGGTCACAGCCTTCCCGTGTCCTCCCATGGCAGAAAGGGCAAGGGACCTCTCTGGAACCTCTTTTCTAAGGTCACTATGAGGTGCCCTTAGAGGTCTTCTGAGGTCACTAAGGTCCCACTCATGAGAGCTCCACCCTTTGCTTAAGCACCTCCCAAAGGCCCCACCTCCTAGTACCATCACCTGTGGGGGTAAGATTTCAACCTACACATCTGGGGGGCAGCCGTTTAGACTGCAGCAGAGCCTCCGAGCAACAGAGCCCAAGACTCAGCCTCAGGTTGAGAAGTGGGGCAACTGACACAGCCTCTTTATGAAGCCTGGAGGCCTCACCTGGGGCCCGCCTGGGAGCCTGGAGCCCAGACCCAGCCCTGAGGCACCCCTGTCCACTTAAACACCCATTTTTGGACCCAAGACACTAGTAGGCAATGCCTGGAGGCAGCTGTGGTCTCCTCTCTGCTAGGATTGGGCCCAGTGGTGTCATGGGACACCTTGAACTTGAGTTTTGGACACTGTCTGGTCATGAAGGGACTCTGTACAGCAAAGGGACATCCAACCATCCCTAGGTCCTTCCAGAAGGAAGAACCTGCTCCCAGGAGGTTAAGGTGTAAAACACGGAGGGTCGCCTAGCTGCTGTGCCGGGACAGCCTCTAGGAAAGCTGCCCAGCTTCTGCTGTCCCCTGTCTCATGGCCCTGGCTTGCACAACCAGGTCTGTTCATGTCCATACTTCTTGCCAAGGAAGGTGGATGCCAAGCCCAGGCCCAGGGGCGCTGCTCAAGGTACAGCCAGCTCTTCTGCCTTTCTCTGGCTTCCTTGTCTCCATCTGTAAACTCCTGGGGAAGTGCCTGGTTGGTCCAGCCTGCCTGGGTTTGGGGGCAAGAGGAAGGTCTATGACTGGCTGCCCCTCACCAGAGTTTCAGGATTGGGGCAAAGGGCCAGAGTCTCCCCAAATAAATGGAGCATCCTGTTCCTGGGCCCACACATCTGTGGACATTTGTTAAAGGGTGGACGGCTGCTTCCATATGCAGGAGAGGGAACTGAGGCTTAAAGTCGTCCCAGATGTGCCCAAATGCTGCATCGAGCGGCAGTGAGTCCCAAATGGCCGCCTCTCCCTTTGCCATGCTGGAGTGGGTGGGAGGGAGTGGCTGCAACCAGCAAATTCCGCTGTGGATTTTTCTAGTTGCAGGAGTCAGAGGAGATGATTAAAGGTGGATTGCGGGGAGATAAAAAGTATGAGTGATGCACAGGATGTAGAGAAAGGGAGAGAGCCTCAAAGACCCTGCTATGCTCTCGATGGGGTGACTCAGAGACAGGCTTCACACAGGGAACATGGAGGAGCGAAGAGATGGGCTGGGTCCTGGATCAGGGGCCCCGTGGAGCCCAGCCCCCCTGGAGCCCCAGGCCGTCCTGTGCTGTGGGCATGGAGGAGGGGGCAGCGTCTCCCTGGGCCTGTGTCCCAGAGCCTCGGGGACCCTTGGGGGAGCCCAGGCAGACAATAGCCCTCTGTACAGATGGTAAATGGGGCTGGAGGGTGGGGAGGGCATGTCCAGAGTCACACGGCCGCCATCGTGTGGCATTGCCGCACCCTCCATGCTCCAAACACCGGGCCAAGCTGCAGAGAAACCAAGGGGTGCAAGGTCTCACCGAGGCTCAGCATGCTTCAGGTTCCCCTGGTAGCCAACTCTGAATAAAGTCCCTGTAGGAGCGCACTTGTTCCCGGGTGGGCCAGTCGGCCACCCACACTAGAGCCAGAGGGAGTGGGTGCCCTAGCCCGGTCCGGGCCAGGCCTCTAGCTGGACAGAGGGAGGGGACGGCACCTGCGACCATTCCAGCTACCCCTGCCCCAGCCCGGCCCACCAGGAGAGGAGGGAAGCCTTGAAGTGCCAGGCCTTTGAATGCTGTCTCCATGGCAACGCGTGGGCACAAAGGGCCGGGCCAACAAGCAGGCAGCGGCTGCGCAAAGCTGGAAGGAGGAAGGGAATCTTTTATTTATGGGGTGGGAGCGTCGGGGAGCCGGGCTGCGCCCACACCCATAGCTAGGCCAAGATCTTGAGGCTGTGCTTTCCGCCCCATAGCCAGGCCCCGGACCCAGCACCCTCCCGGCACCCCTGAGATACTCTGCCTGGTTGGGAGGACGGAACATGGGCAAATGGAGGGCAAAGCCAGGGGCAAAGCCAGCGTGCACCCTGCCTAAGAGATGATCCCAGAGGTCCCCCGGGAGCAAGGGAGCCCCTCTCTCCACTGGACCCCAGTCTCTATAGGGCACACGTGCTAGGGCAGGTGCATGCCAAGTGTTAGGGCAGGGGCAGGCAGTGAGGAAATACAGGCGAATGGGATGCTGCAGAAACAGAACTCGGGGGGTGGGGGGGCTGCTTTACTGGGTACTGAAGAAGGATCTCGAGGAAGAGATCAGAAGGAGCCAGACAGGAGCAGGAGAACCAGGAGTGCGAGGACCCTGCGTCAGGACAGCTGGCGAGGCAGGAGTGAGGGGGCAGATCTACCCACTGCAGCCTCTCCTTCCCCCACAGCTGGCCTCTGGCTCCACGCCGCGGGCATCAGAGGCCTTGGGCACCGGGAGGGTGCCTTGGGTCCTGTCCTTCAGATGAGTGTCATAGTCCCATAGTTTCTGCCCCATACCCACCCACAACAGTCCCATTTCCTTTCCTTGTAAATATCTCAATTGGGGCATTATTTTGTGAAATTGGAGGAACCACACTGGAAATTTAAAACCAACCATACGGCGAGCCATGCACTCATTTCCCCGTTTGAGCCGAGGGAGGGAGGTGGGGGGGCTGCCCACCCCCATGGTCTTCAGAGTTTACTGAGAAGCCAAACCATGGAGCTTAAGAGGGGCTTGTAGGAAATGCTGTGTTCCCTCCACCTGAGACCTGGCCTCAGGATTTCTGAGAAGCTGCAAGTCCTTTGGGGAGCCTGGAGCCCGAGACCCATGTGGCCCGTCTAAGCTTTTGGTACCTTCCACAGTGTTCCCCCCAACTCCTGACTCCCCGAGCACCAGCCCCAAGGCAGTTTAGGGTACTTGGAGCTGTTTTCTTCTATCACATTTGGGGACAACACTTTCCCACTCCCACCTTTGCCCTGAGCTAGGCCGCTTTCCTTCCTGTGGATCAGTTTGGTCTCTTGTGTGTTTGACTTTGGGGTCTGAACCATGAGGCCATGAGGCGGGGGAGAGAGAGCTCCAGGGGACCAGGCAGGACCAAGGAGAAAGGGAGAGGAGAAGCCAGCAGACAGACCAGGGGACGTGGGCTCAGCGAGCACAGACCTGCTCACAGGGGGAGGAAGGTGGCCAAGGCGGACTGGGAAGCTAGCCCAGAGCCCGTTCTCCCCATGGGCACTGTGTCTGGAAGAGCCCCTGGCCCCTTCATTCCAAAGATGGGACCCTACAGCCCAGGGAGCCTGGAGGACGTTCCCCAAACCACACTGCCGGTGGCAACAAACGGTGTATCCCAGCTGAGCCACTGCCCACGGCAGAGCTCCAGCCCAGACAAGCCCAACTCCTTCTGATGCTCAGAAAAAAAGGCCTGTGGCTACCAAGTGCTTCCCCCTATCCCCCACCAGTTCCCACCTACTCTTCTCCCATCCGCGCTGAGGGCTTTCTCTTGCCAGGTCGGCGATGAGGCCGGGACCCTGCCTATCCACAGGTATGGTGTCCTCATCAGAGCCACCCAGGGCTTGCCACACCACTGTTGGCCTCTGGGTGGCCAGACTAGCCCTTGGACAGCAGCAGCCCCCCCCCCCCCCACCTCCCCCAGAGGGGCTGCTCACAGGCTGCCCCCTGTCCACCCTCCCGGAAGCCATCCTGCCTGGAGATGCTCTCAGCTGCTGGAAGACCGCGGCCGCTGCCCCCCACCAGCCGGAGGCCCCAGTCAGCAGGGGCTGCGGAGGAGGACCCACGGCTGGGGATGGCAGAGAGGAGGGGGTCCAGGAAGCCCAGCGACAGGGTAAGAGGCCCAAGGCTGGCGCCAGGGGCAGAGGGGGACAGCAGGGTTACCTTACCTCCTCCCGAGGGCAGAGACGTGTAGGAGGTCTCTGTCTGCGCACAGAGCTTGTAGCCGGGGCTCTATTCCATGTGTCGCAAGTGAGAAGTTGTTTGTTACTCACCAAATGCTTTCATTACAAAACGCCCTTGTCCTTGAAAACACTGTGCTCTGGAAGGAGCAAGGGGAAGCTGGGTGAGACCTGGTTCCTGTGGAGAAGGCTTGAGGCGACCACTCTGCCGACCCCTCACTCCACGGGGCTGACAGAAGGCTGGCGTCACCAGGATGAGGGGCCTGGGCTGGGCCCGCAGGTGCACCTCAAGTCTAATTCACCACCATGGGCTGTCACTTACTCTGCAGATATTTGCCGAGGGGCCCCATGTAAGGTAGGGGGTATCCATCCCAACACCCTGAGGAGGGAGGCAGGCTTCGGGATTTGTTTGTACCGCATCTTAGAGGGAGCTCATAGGTTTGACCAGCTTCTCGAACTCGCTGGAGACCCAGCCGAGGCCATTGCTTTGCTGAGCTGCCGGGCCACAGACCCAGTGTCATGCACAGGACACATCCGGCCTGGCCTGTCTTCCTGGTGCTCCCCATGCAGGGTGGGGGGTTGCAGATTCTTGGTGTGGGCCCAGGAGGGTGAACAAGGGGTGCTGTGGGCTGTGGGCCCTTGAGGATGAGGGTGTGGACCCAGGTGGGGGGCAGTGGGCACAGCCAGGGGGCGTGGAAGGGCGGCCTCCCCTGGGTAATGCAGCAGGATGGGGGACGCAGGAGTCCCTCCAGAGTCTGGACCTGAGGGTCTGGGTTGGGGGCCTTCTCTTCTATGCAGTGACTTCCAGATGGACATCTCTGTTGGCTGGCACGGGGCCCTTGGGGGCCAATGGGCACCTCTGGGGCTCGTCGTGGGCCAATGCGATTATTCTCGGGTAGGCGTCACCCAGCCTGCCCCTCCCCTGCTTCCTCCGGAGGCAGAGGACCTCGCAAAGAGCTGCGGGGAGCCAATTATGCCCAAGGCAAGCGGGCTGCAGATAATTGGGAAGACAGGCTTTTAACGAGGCGGGACCGTGGAACCGAGTGCTGGCGTGCGTCCTCCCAAACTGGGACTCGGGGATTCAGTGGCTCGCTGTGCCCCGCGGCTAATTGGAAGCCCTGTTGTACCACTGTCAGACCTAGGGAGGGGGCTTCTTCTTGGCGACTGAGGTGTTGGTGGAGCAGATGCCTGGGGACCCTGGAAGTGAAGTCGGTACCCCCACACCCCACACTCTCCTTTCTACCTCCCAGAAGCCCCACTCTGTTCTTTCTCAGAGATCTACAGTGGTCCTTAACCTAGAGCTCACCATGGCCTAGAACAGGCCCTTGTCTGTGAAGGGGATATTTGTATTTCATCCTGCAGACCAATGGGGCCGGCAGCCACACTCCCTCCTGGGCCTCCTCCCTCCTAGTTGGGAAACAGAAAAGGAAAAACCAAAACACGAGTTTCCTATTAAAACAGATGGAACCCTCATCCCCTGCCCCTAACACGATTCCTCTGAACTGTCACAACACCCCCCGTGCCCCCAAGAGGAGAGAAGACCAGCGTGGTGAATCCCAGCATGGGTGGGGGGACCTCTGACTGCAAACCCCCGGGGCTCCGGGGTAGGGGCGCGGTGCCCCAGCTTACTCTACCTCCTGGGGGGCATGGCTCTCCCAGGGCAAATCCGGTCACCCCTGACTTGAGAGGGATGTGAGAGGTCAATAATGAGTGACCAGCACTCAGCAAAGACCCTGGCCAGAGTCGGGGGAGAGTGGGCATGGAGCCAGTCGGGTCTTCGGGCACACTCCAGACAGGGACGATAAGGGCAAAGTATTTCAGTTGGGGCTCACTTGGCATGCTGCAGAGGGAAGCTTTCACCTGGGGTAGGGGTGGGGCGGGGGCGGGGGACGGTGATGATACATCCACGGTGAACCTTTGGCTCCAAGGAACAGAAAACTCATGGCAAACTGAGTGGGATGGTGAAAGGAATTTGTAGGCTTATGTAGCTGGGAGGATTTGCAGCAAGATGGGCTTCAGGTGATGCTTGATCAAGGCTTAGCTCTGCTCCTTGGGTTCCCCTTAGCTGTGTTGCCCCGTGGGCCCAATGCATCCCAGTCGCCCTCAGTCTCTATCTCTCATCTAGCCATCCAGTAGCCACTCTGGGCTCCGTTCTCGTTGCACCAACCTGGACCATCACCGTACCCAGGGCAGGACACAGTGACTTGGCTAGCCTGGCTTCTGCCTGATCCGGACCAACTGCTATGGCAGGGACAAGTCTGTGCTGATGAGCTGAGCCAGCCAGGCCCTGGTCCTCCTATCAGGAAAGGGTCAGGCCCGGCTATGTCCCAACTGCTGCAGGCAGGGGAGAGGTGGTGTTGATGCCACTGGGACGGGGGCAGCTGAGGCTCATTCTAAGTGCAGCAGGTGACCCTGAGAGGTTCCTCGGGCATAGGTAGGAGCAGGAGGATAGTTAGAAGCTTCTGTCCAGAGCAGAGGTCAACGAAGTGCAGAGGGGGGAGGGAGGAGTGGAAGAGGGGGTGATTAAAGGAGAATGGGGGGCAATATCTCTAGGGCCAGTAGTGCTGTTGAGTGGCTGGGGAGGACAGGGCCAGGGCTAGTTTTAGAAGAGTCAGGTGTGGGGCCAACTGAGCCCAGGGGTGGGTCCTTCAAGTGGCCAGGCTAGAGATAGGACCGTGGACCTCGCTAGAGATGGTGGTGGATCCTAGTTAAGGCCAAGACACTGGATGTGTTTGCCACAGAAAGAAGGTGGACATTGAAGAGAAGGGCCTGGAACCGAGGCAGGGCCAACAGTGGAAGCAGGGAGGAGGAGGGCTTGAGGGTATTAACAGGAAATTCTGGAACACCATCCCTGAGGCTGCTCCGGGAAGTTGTGCCCCTGCCTGTGGGGGAGGACCAGGTAGGTGTCTGTCTACAAACACCACTGTAAGTGCCACCGGCTCACCTGCCACGCCGAGGTCTCTGTGCTGTGGAAGCAATATTCTTCAGGATGTGTGCTGCAGGCGCAACGCAGATGGGCCATATGGCCCCTGGGATGCATTCGTCATGAGGGCTACCCGAAACATTCTAGAGTCTCACCCCATCCTCTGGGGCTCAGGAGTGCAGAAGGGAGACCCTGAGTGGGGCTCCAGGCTTGGCCAGGACAGTGTCCAGGAGGGTGATCCGCGCGCGCGCGTGCGTGTGCGTGTGCGTGTGTGTGTGTGTGTGTGTGTGTGTGTGTGTGTGTGTTGGGGGAGAGAGGCAGTGGAGAAAGGATACCAAGAGCCTCATGCTGGGGGCAGGCAGCAGAATGGCCTCAAGGGGAGGTAGTCTCCAGGCTAGCAGCTTGCCTGGGATGGGGAAAAGGAAAGGTGAGCCTTGACATCCCCCTGCAGCTATGGGTCAGGGTCTAGGGATCCTGGAGGAAGGACGAGGTCCCAGGGGGCAGGGGGCTCCCCTCAGATGGCGCCATGGCCCTATGCTGCCCTCTGCTGGCTAGCTCTGTCATTGCAGGCTTGGACTCTGCCCACGGCAGGACTGGACCCTTGGAGCTGGAGCCCAGGCAGTGCTAGGGGCCAGCACCGGGTTGAACTGCTGAGGTCTGAGGGGGCTGGGAACCTGTGCTAAGCCCTGTACCGAGCCTCACTCCCACCAGGAGCTCCTGATGGATTCTCTCTGGCAGACCGCAGGGGCCAACCTGGCATGTGCCCTCTGAAGAGAGGCAGCAGCAGGAGGACCTCTTCGTGGCCGGAGCCCGGGGACAGGAAATGTCACCTTGTCTGCCCTGCACTACGGCTCCCCATTCTTGGTCTTTGAGCGGCGGTCTAAGGGAGGCTAAGGTCAGGGCCTCCTGCCTTCTGCCCTCAACTGCACCCTGAACTTGGGCCAAGCTCCTCCAGCTCCCTCCCCCCGCAGGACTTGCCACCCAGACCCACTGTGTGAAGGGCAACCCTTAGCTGGGAGCCAGGAGGGGTGGGAAGTCCCAGAAAGGAAGGTGCGTGTGCACAGGCGAGCACATATGTGATGTGGGGTGAGCATGTCGGGTGGGCACATGCAGGTGTGCATGGATCTGTGGACGTCCGTGCAAGATGTGCGTGCACGCATGTATGTCATGCTTGCAAAGAACAGAGATTGGTGAGAGATACCCCTGCATTTCAGCTCTGGCTTCCCACCCTGGAGCTGCGGTCTCAGAGAATGCTGTTGTGTCCATTGCCTTTCCGTGTATTTATCAAGATGTCTACAAAAAGCTACCGGCTAGCTCTATAATCAGAAAGGAAATGAGCTTCTTCAAAACATCAGGTGGTGTTCAAAGCAAGCCGAGGCCTCCAAGAGGCTGAAAGTGAGGTCTGGGTGATCCAGCACCAGGTTCCTGGAAACTGGGGTAGACATTAAGGCAGAAGTGGGGCGGTACTGAGGGCGGGTGGGGGGGGGACCCTGCAGGGCTCTGTTTTAGAACCGTGTGTTTGTGTATTACATTTCTCCACCAGCTACCCCACAACCTCTGGGCTGCCAGTCTCTGCCAGGGCTCCTCCTGGCTGACCTCCTTATGGCCTGGAGGTGGGACCTCCCCACTGTGCCTCACAGCCTCACTCTTCCCTAATGCACCCACCCCAGTCCTCCAGACCCACCCCTGGCCCCTGGAGCTTGCCTGGGGTGGGCACCGTCACTCCCTAGGTTCAGCTCCCCGAAAGGACACGGGACCATGGTTTCCTACTTCCCCTTCAGCCTCACCAGCTGACGGCCTCTGGGCTGGCAGGGGATGCAATTCTCCTCCCCCCTATCTTCCCCTTTCCCCCTGCTTTCCCTTCCTGCTCCATGTATGTTTAAACATTAATCGGGGGGGAGGGGCAACTGCACTGCTTTCTATGATAACAGAGTCTAACACAGATACAGATTGCCAGCGGGCTGGGTCGTTTATGCATTGATGCTGGTTGCAGCCTCTTTGGGAGAGTGGCCGGATGCACAGGTGGACGTCAGCCGTGTGCTCTGCCGGGGACAAGGGGGCCAAGGTCAGCATCGCTCGGCACCTGGAGGTACAGTGTGTACCAACATCAGAGTGTGACTGGAACGAGGAATGAAAATCAATGTTGGGCTGGGAGATTAACCGCGGCTTCAGATGCGCTCTGTGCAGGGATAGGAGTGGGGGTGAGGGGGTGCAGATGCGGAGATGGTGCCAGACCAGCCCGGGCTCCACATGCCCTGAGAGTCTTTCCACAGACCTTGGGCACCTGCAGAAGGGGCAGCCAGTGAACCGCCCTGGGGGAACTCATCCACCTGCTGGGTGTGGCCGGGCTCCTGGCCCGCAGGGAGCAAAAGTGCTGACCGTGAACTGGGGCATTTCCCAGAAAGCAGCCAGAGGCCTTGAATAGCATCCAGAGACATCCTGGACAGAGCCTACCAATCAATCGCAGATAAAGGACGGAGAGCCCGGGTTGAAGGGCACCGGCCGGGGGGTCTGCATGGTGACCCACATCTCCAACTGGTCTAAATGATCACACGTTAAAAACCAAACTGTAGGGTTATTTTATAGTGTTATTACTTTTGTAAAGCAAGGGTCATCCTGCCTTCCTTAGTTTGTGTGTTCTTGCTCCCTTTGCGGGCACACAGCTTCCCCTGTAAGGGTGTTCCCTCCCTGTGTATCAGTGACACGTGCCCGCAAGGCTAACACCCAAATAGATGCTCGTGTTATCATCATGAGGGTGCCCCATGGTGCTCCTCGCCCTTCAACCCCAGTGGTGACATTGATTTTATTTTTTTTAAAGATTTTATTTATCCATTTGAGGGAGAGAGAGACAGAGAGAGAGAGCACAAGTGGGGGAGGAGCAGAGGCAGAGGCCGAGGGAGAAGCAGACTGCACCGATCTCGGGAGCCTGATGCGGGGCTCGATCCCATGACCCCGAGATCATGACCTCAGCTGAAGGCAGCCGCTTAACCAACTGAGCCGCCCAGGAGCCCCCAGTGGTGACATTTAGGGATGGCCTGAACTATCTTTATCAGGGGGTACAGGGTGAGTCCGTGGTTCGAACCAACCCCAACCCCCTCTCCAAGGACCCAGTGGGCCAGGCCTGCTCTGCCCTGGCCTCTGAGCGACCCTCCACAAGACCTGGGCTGAAATGCCTCCCATGAAGCCCAAGGAGCCAGCCCTACCGGAGGTCCGAAGCCCATGGGAAGCACTGGGGCAGCAGGTGGGACCAGAGCCCTCAGCCATGCTGTGTCCAACTCCCTCCCATCCCTACTCTCCCTAGGGGCCCGGTGTCAGAGACCCTGGTGAAAGTTCTGATGCGCCTACTGGGAGGCAGCGAAGGGAGCCCCTTGCCTCCCCCCTATGCCCAGAGCACCACGAGAGGCCGTTTGGCACCCTTAGTTTGGGAGCTGGGACTGATGGTGATGGCTGGGGGTGGGCTCATCCCTGCATGGCTGGAGGGAGACGAAGGGCATGGGGTACTCACGGCAAAGGGTCAGAAATCAAAAGCAGAGACTACGAGCCACCCCCTAGGGCACTCTGCTCGCTAGAGGGGCAGCTCAGGTTGAGTCTGGCTGGTCTCGGAGATCGTACCAGTTTCTCCATCTCCAAGTTTCACTATGACCCCCTGAGGCCCCAGCTCTCCCTCACCAAGCCAGAGTCCTCCTTGTGTGAACTCAGCTGTCACCTCCTCCGGGAAGCCCTCCAGTCCCCGTATGGGTCCCCAGGAAACACAGCCAGCACTGGGGCCCTGGCTGCCAGCCAGTTTGGCATACCCAGCTGGGCCTGGCCCTGGGGACAGAGGATAAGCTTATCCCTGTACACCAGGGGCCGCCCACCTTGGGAGGACAGACCGCCACAGACAGGTGGTAGGACGTTCTACTTATGCAAGGCAGTGGGCTGGGCGAGGGCCATTTCCACCAGTGTCCAAAGCTATGAAAGGCTGGTCATGTAATCCAGACTCAGGCCAGCCCCTCACGAGTGTCTAGGACTTCAGCCAGAAGCCACTGCTTTGCCTTTTCTTTCTATGGCTATTATTTAAGCACATTATATATATTTTATCACAGAAGTCACACATGCTTGTTGGGATAAAAAAGCTCAAGGTAGACAGAGATATGTAAAATAACAAGTGGTTGTTTCTGTCCCATCACACTTCCCAGGAGACCACCCCCCCATGGGGCCTGTGGCACGTGCTAAGCCTACCAGAGCAGCCCATGGCAGGCGTCTTTTTGTGTCCCGCCCCATGGCTTTGGGGAGAGGCCAGGTGGGTCCCCTGGGATCTACTCCCTGGGGAAGTCTCCACCTGAGCTGGGGTCACCATCACCAGGCTGGAGTGGAGAGGGTCTGGCTGGCCCAGTGTCACCAAGCATACAGGCTCCTGGTCAACCCCACAGGACCCAGGGGGTCATGTCTGTGACATCCTGCCCAGATCTGAGGTCTCCCTCTGTGTGTGGGGCCCCTCAGAAAGGGCAGCAGGGAGGCCAAAGTCAAGTTTCTCAGGATGGCTTTGTTTCCAAGACTTGGCCCAGAACCTGTCACAAAGGTCCAGGTCCTTCGTGACCTGCTACCACCCCTCAAGCAACCAGCCACCACACAGGAAAGCTGTTGGGGGTGGGGGGAGTTCTGTCACATTCGTGTCCTTAGGACTAGTGCCGGCAGCAAGTATCCTCTTCCACGTGGGACCCCGAGCTCTAACCTGCTCAACCTCAAACCCGGCCTTGACCTCTCCAAGGCAGCAGCGAGCTTTCCCCTGAAGCTCCGCCCACCTTGCGGGGGACCTGGTCTCCCGAGGCTTCCCTGCACCTCTCAGGTGCCCCTCACAGGTGGCAAAGGCACAGGTCTAGTTTATCAGGAGCTTAGTGGGTGCCAGGCCTGCGCTGAACACCTCTGGGGCCCATTGAGTCTTGGCAATGACCCCAAGAGATGACAACTATTCCTGTTCTCACTTCCCATGAGAAGTCCCAGACTCTCTCCAGTCCTAGAGGATGCCTCTGGACTGGCTCTGCCATCCATGCGTTGCTGGTGCAAGGCTGTGCCCGGGACATAATGGGAGCTGGGGTAGCCACTGCCGTAATTGGATTATTCCAATCTTCCTGCGGCAGGCACACTTACTTGGTCCTGTTAAAGTCATCCTGAGCCCTGAGCCCGCCCCCTTCTTCATGTGCAAAATTCTATTTCATTCACCACAAAGACATGTTTATCCAGCCTCAACCCTGTCATTTTTTGCTTCCCCTCTGCTGCCAGAGGCTGAGTGTTTCCTCCCTTACCTTGGCCCCCCTCTCAAGGCCTGTGCCCTTCCTGGGCTCCCACATTCCTGCTTCCCCGGCTGGGATCCAAGTGCCTTTTCTCACGCGGGCATTGAAAGTGACCAGGCAAAGTGGCAGGTGTGGCAGAGTGGGACTGCGTTCGTATAAACACGGTACAAACGATCTAGCAGACAATCTTAACTTCAGGAAACACAATCATGTTTTACTAGCTCTGAAAACAATGAATAACATCCCTTAGCCAAACAAAGCTCAAGCGGAGTCTGCGAATTCTGGCGTGGAGTGGATAAGGGGATAATGGGCCGAGGAGGGAATTTACACGGCAGGGGAGCAAATACGGGCCTGTGTTTGGTGTAGGCCGATAACGGGAAAACAAGCCCCAAATTAAACAAAAGTGAATGAATTCCTCTGTGAGCAGACAGAGCAAATATATCAGTAAGAATGGGTACAGAACAAGTGGCAAAATGCAATAAATCAGAATGGATTCTGACGAGGGGGCCATGATTTGGGTAGACGGATGTTTTAGGAAATATGGGTGAGAGGCACGTGGCAAAATCATAACTTTAACAGAGTTCCAATGTCAAGTTCATGGCTGAAGTGAAAACAAATATTTCACGGAGTATCCGTATGAGACAGGACACAGGTGGAGTTCAGAGGGAGGGCTGTCTGGGAAGAGTGATGGCATATGACTGCAGCAAAAGGGGGGTCTGTAAGTGTCCTGAGATGGCTGGGCAGGCTGCCTGCTAAGGTCTGTCCCCTGGCTGCTTCCTCCCTGGGACCCCCTGGCCCTGCTGACTGGCCCAACCTTGGGGGGTCGGTGGTGACCTGCGGGTGACTACTGCATGACTGAGTCCACTGAAGTCTGGCCCTCTTGGATCCATTTCTGTCTTCAGAGCTGGAGGACAGGAGCCCAGCCCTCTGCCCCCACGCAAACTTCCACCAGGATCTCTGGACTGGGGGCCGTCCTTCTTTCAGAATGTGCCGGCTGCTACTCCCGGCAGAATTGGCGCCTTAGCATTGGCTGAGCACCTGTGAAAAACTCAGTTGTTCTACTTATGTTCATATTCGGCTGGTTTCTTGCAGGCCAGTCTCGTCTCTGCAGGGACACTCCCGGGTAGATCAACCTCCCTGGGGACCTGGTGCACTGTGATGCTCATCCCCATCCTGCCTCAGTCTGGAGGTGAGCGGACCATCTCAGCGACCGCCGTGTGCCCTGCTTCTGTGTCCTCTCCCCAGGTGATAGGCTTCCTTGAACCAAATGCCCTAACTGTGAACACTTCTCCTTTTACAACAATTCACATACTATACAACTCACCCATTTCAAGGCTACAACTGAATAGTTTTTAATATAATTTGCCAGATTGAGCAAACATCACCACTATCGAGTTCTGGAACCTTTCATACCCAAAGTCCATACCTCTTAGTAGCAACCACTAATTTACTTGCAGTCTTTATAGATTTGCCTATTCTGGACCCTTCGTATAAATAGAATCACATAACCCGTGGCCCTTGCGTCTGGCTTCTTTCACCTAGCATAGTGTTTTCTAAGTTCATCCACATGGGAACATGCATCAGTACCTCATTCCCTTTTTATGGCCCAGTAACACCCTGCCGTGTGAGTGTGCTGTACTTTGTTTCTCTGCTCGCTCATCAGTGGACGCTTGGCTTGCTTCCACATTTTGGTTATTGTGAATCGTGCTGCCAGGAGCCGAGAGTACTCGTTACTGTCCCCAAGGCTGCTTGCTCCTGGTTGAGGGGTTGGTAGATGCTGTGAAGAAGGTGGAAATTGACTAAAATGGACTGAAATTTACCAGCTTCTTCATCCGGCTCTCCCCTGGAGACTGCAGTGGTTTACTAGGCTCCAGAGTCCCAAAATAGTTGCCTAAGACAGTTTAATTGTTCATTCAGTGGGGAGATGACTTCCTGAGGCTCCCTACTCCACTGTTTCACTGCCACCATCTTTGAATCCTTTGCTTTTGAGCCACAGGCTACAAAATGAATGTTTTACTGTAAGACGTGAAGTGATGAATCCAATGTGACCTTCCATCTGCATGAGGCTGGACTGAGGAGCCCTAGGGACTGTCCCGGGTGGCTGGGGTGCTGGTGCCAGGACGCGCCTCACCACTGACCACCGCCTGACAATGGCCACCTCATCTGTGAGTTTTGCCTGGACCTAGCCTTGACCTTGTCAGCTTTGTTTTGGCTTAGACTCCAATCTGGTATTTCCTGAGTCAGAGCAGGAATGGCGATGCCTGGCGTGTTGGGGGAGATGCACGGGACCGTTAGACTGTGGGCTGACCTGGTATTTCATGGGCTCAATCATTTTGTCAAAAGTATATGTGATATGGGTAGTTATGAGACTTCTCCATTATCAGGGCAGTGACAGGTGTCACAGCTGGTGGTGCCAGCTAACCCTTCTCCCTGCCCCTAATATGAGTGTATCAGAGGGAGGTCACTGGGCAGGAGCAGATAAAATCAACGGGGTTATGCCCCAAATGGGCTGAGCACAGTACTAGCTCCTGGTGGAGAGGGTTAGGGTTAGGGTCGTCTCTTCCCACTGTCTCCAGCCCTGAGTTTGCTGTCAGCATGTCACCAAAGTTGATTGGTGTGTGCACCTGTCCACGAGGCAGGACTGTGCCTCCTGCCCAGTTGCACTATTTCTCCTGATGCACAATGCCTGAGGGGAAGCCGAGTGCTAAGAACCTGGGTCCAATGTGGTACCTGGGTACGGATGCTCTTGGGAGAACACTGCAGCCTGGGCAGTTGGTATGCACAACAGAGGAGAGAATGTGGCATCAAAGGGATGTCTGCATGGGAAGCAGGAGTCAGGATGCTGGGCAAGGGCTGGGTTTGGTCCAAGGTGATTCAGGGGTCAGGGCAGGGCCCAGAAGGCAAGTCTCAAACCCACAGCCAGCAGCCTAGAGCTGGGGGGTCGAAGTTCCCACATCATACATGCTCGCTCCTTCCTTCATTCAATAAGGACACATTAAGGAGGCAGCGTGGGGGGCAGGCGGCTGGGGTTCGGCAGACAGGGTCACCAGTGTGAAAATTAGTGAAACGTTACATGGAGCACTGGGTGTTATACTCAAACAATGAATCATGGAACACTACACCAAAAGCTAATGATGTACTGTATGGTGACTAACATAACATATTAAACAAATAATAATAATAAAAAATAAAATAAAAAAATAAATGACAAAAAAAAAGAATGAATAAAACGGAAAGTGGTTTAGAAATGGAGTCAGGAAGCCAGCAGGGGGAGCTCTCACACCCAACAGGAAAGGCAGCTTCCTGCAAGTCCAGGCTACCCTAGCTGCTTCAGTAACCCCAGCAGGAGGTTTTTCTCCTCCTCCAGCAACGCCCAGCTAAGGAGACTGTCACAACTCAGCCACGGAAAAGCCATTATACTTCAGACTCCCTGTTTACTCCAAAGGACTTTTTTGTTTATAACCGTTCCTTCCAAATTGCCCCCTCTCCTCTATGAAAGAGTATTCTGTTCCTTTGTTCTCCAGACTTGCCTATGGTTTTGCCCCATCTTCCCTGCCCTGAATTGCCCTTCTCTGCTCTTCCCGAATAAACCCATTTTTTGTTGGTAAAGTAACTGGAAGCTTTATTTTTAAGGTTTAAAGCCAGCAACTCATGCAAGAAGAGGGAGTTGTAGCCAAGTCGATGCCCAGCCAGGGACGTGCCTGCCAAAGGGACCCTGAGGAGCAGAAGGGAGGAATCTGGGGTACAGGGGGAAGGACAGGTACCCGAGGGCAACATGCAAACAGCGGCCTGGAGCTCAGTGGCGGGGGTGGAGGGGGCCTGGCAAAATGACCAGCGTGGGTGAGAGAGGCATGGTGGGTGTGGGCAGGGGCCCGGCTGCTGAAGATGCATGAGCCAGACTGAGCCATGCAACTTCGCCGTGACGGCAGCAGGGAAGCCCTGAAGGGTTTTCAGGAGGAGGGAAGACCATCCGTGAAAGGAAAAAGGGGGAGTCTGGTGGCCACCGCCAGCTGCCAAGGTTGACCTGCTCTTGGTGAGCTACGTTTCTAAGCTGCTGAAGGGACCCCTGAGTTGCTGCCTCTAGGCCTTGACTCACCTGTCTCTCCCTTTTTTTCTCTTTAACCTCAACAACAGCAAGAGCAGGCAGAAAAACCGTGACTGCTTCGGGAAGCTTCCCTCAACCTAGAGCAGTGGTGATGGTGTCCCCCAGGGAACATTAGTAAAGTCTGGGGGAAGGAGGCATTGGGTGGGTAGAGGTCACTCATATACATCTTGCAATGCACAGATCCTCCCCACAACAAAGAATTATTCAGCCCCAAATGTCAACAGTGCCCAATGACATCCAATGCACTGAAATGCGTGAAGCACAGAGTGAGCTGGGTGAACCAGGTGAGTGAGGCTGAGCGAGGCTGCCACCTACAGTCAGACCCAGCACCTGCGAGGGTGCCAAAGGTCCTGATGAGATGTAGGAGGGGCCGAGGGGTGAGTGATGGGGAAGAGGGTGCTCTGGTTGGCAGTCAAGGCAGGTCCCTCCCAGGAGATGATATCTGGAGCTCCGCTGGCAGGTCACCCACGATGTTGGAAGGAAGGGCATCAGAGGCAGGGGGGCAGAGGGTGGGAAGGCTTTTAGGAGTGAAGGGAGGCCCGAGGGAGGTGGCAAAGCAGATGGCTTTGCTGTCAGCCCTAAAGGCAGAGCACTGAGAGCCTGAAGCGGAGGCTGGGGATGAGAACCGTGGGGGCTGTAGGGGTTCCAAGGGGAACTTGGAGGTCCGTGCCTGTGCGTTGGGTGGGCAGTGGGACTGGGAGGACGGAGAGAAGGGAACTGCGCAAGCCCCTAAGGAGCCCCCTTCCCCTCGGGCCGTGGGCCTAGGAAGGAGGAAGGACGGCTTCCCAAATGCCCCTGTACAGGAGAAGCGGCACCGCCTTCAGGCCTTGCTGGCTTCTACACCCTCCCCGCCTCAGCGGAGGAGCCCGGGTGTGTAGGTGTGCGATCGCGCTGACGCGCGGGCTCCGGACCCACAGGGCCAGCCTAGGGACTTGGGAAACCCAGGGGGAAATCACACGCCTGGTTGCGTATCCTGTCTCGGAAGGCGCGGGGTCTCCTAGGGGAAAGATGGAATCGGGGATAAGCAGCCGAGGCGACAGGGTCTCTTTCGGGGATGTGGCTGAGAAGGAGGGTTTCAGGCGCGCTAGGCGCCGCTGGGTGGCCGAGGCTGCCGAAGAACGCACTCCCTTCGGGAACTCGCAGGGGTCTGGCCTCCTTGGGAGAGGGCGCGGCTTGGAGCGCGGGGCGGGGCGTCCGCAGCGGAGGGCAAGGGTTCTAAGGCGCGGCGGGGCGAAGCCTTCCGAGGAGACGGAGCCGCTGGGGTCGCGGGGCGCCGTTTTCCTAGCAGGGGGCTGGGGCCCTGGGGCAGGGCAGAGCCTCACTGCAGTGGGCACGAATCCGTGCGCGGAGCGGGCTTTCCATGGCTAGGAGGCTCGGATCCTAGGGCGGGGCGGGGCCTCCCAAGGGGAGGTCGCGGCTCAGGGCCTCCCGACTTGAGGGTCCGGTTCAAGGGCGCGGGGCGGGGTCTCCCAAGGAGAGGGCGCGGCTCAGGGTGCGGAGCGCGGTTTCTTGGACCGAAGGCGCTGGCCCTGCGGCGAGGCGGGACTTCACTAGAAGACGCGGAGCGAGACACAGGGCGGGGCCTCCCGACGAGAAGGCGTGGTTCAAGGCGTGGGGCGGGGTCTACGGGGGAGAGGGCGTGGCTCAGGATGGGGGTGCGCGTCCTAGAGAGGAACGGAGTCTCTCGAGGAGAGGGCGCGGCTGAGCGCGGGGCGGGGCCGGCGGGGCGGGGCGGGGCCGGCGGGCGGGGCGGGGCCGGAGGGGAGTACTTAAGCAGCCGCCGCGCGTGCGGACGCCCCGCCATGGCTCTGGGGCGCATCGTTTCTGTGTTGTGCCCGGGCACTCTCCGCCTCGCCCCGCTGTCCACCGCGCCGGCGGCTCGCGAGCGGACTGCCGCAGTCCGGGAGGCCGCGCCAGGATGCGGGGCGGCCAAGGCCGCGCGGCCGCCGGTGCCCGTCGTAGACTTCAGCAACACTCAAGAGGCGTACCGCAGCCGGCGCAGCTGGGAGCTGGTGCGCAGCTTGCTGGTGCTGCGCCTGTGCGCCTCGCCCGCGCTGCTGGCGCACCACGAGCAGGTGGGTGGGCGAGCGGGCAGGTGGGTAGGTGCGCATCGCCGCGCACAAGCGGGCACACGCGCCAGATCCTCTGTGTTCCCGGAAACTTCGTGAAGTTTTACTGTAAAGCGGGGGCTCCTTCAGCATCGCTTGTAGCCGGGAAGTCAGGAAGGGAGGTGTTTCCTGCATTCCCTTTTGGGCCTCGTGAATTTTCTTATATGACAGTTACTACTAACTAAAAACAAAGGCCAGTTTCTGAAGTTAGCTTAAAACTTGCAGTAATGCAAAGTTGTCACCAGAAATTTAAATGGAGTGCCTTCCATGTTGCCCAAAGGGAAATCTTGGTGGTGTTGAAGGGCTCATGGCCTGGGAACCCAGAGATGTGACTCAGGAGTTGACTAGACACAGCCATTCGGAACAGTGTTGGGGAAAATGGGAAGCCACTTGAACTACAACTTTTATTACTTCAACATAGTGACTTGTGGGAAGTGTGAGGGCTTTGGGGAAGTAAAAAACAGAACACTATCTTAGCCACTATCAGTCTGAACGTTTGGAAAAGACAGTTTTTCGAGGTGATCCTGGGAACAGTTTGCAAGGGTGCAGTTGCTGGTGCTAAGGGTCTGGAAGGCTCTTCGTGTGGGTGGGTGGTGATTTCTCAAGTGAGACTGTGCTGAGTGTGTGTATGGTACTCCCTGCCTTGGCCCCTGGAGGAGGCTGGGGAGGCTGGACCAAAGAAGAGCACCAAGTCACACTTTAGGCTTAGGTGAAGGTGAAACTATGGTGGGTGGGAGGTGACGGTACAGGCCACAAAGTCAGAGTCAGGTGGGTCTGAGGGCACAGTGAGGCCAGAAGAGTGTAGGACTGGGTCTCTCCAGAAGTTTTACTCAGATGCAACCTAAGACTGATGGTGGCAGGAGTGGAAGGAGAATGTGGAAGAGGAAGGGGCAGCACTGGAGATGTGGAGGCTTCTGGGAAGCCATCTGTGCTTATGGTAGACGTGGATGCCCTGTGGCCAATTGGTGGCTGTGGAGTGCCCAGGCCAACTGGTGAGGCGGGTGGAAAAGGACACTCACGGGTCAAGGAACCTGGTGAGGGGGTGACGGTGATGAGAACCCTTTGGGGAGCACCGACGTCTGAGAGGGAGCCTGAAAGGAGCAGCACATTCTGGGGGTGCAGTGGTCAGAAGGAAGGAGGCAGCTGGGGGGGGAGGGAATGTCTGGCCATGAGGTCTCTGTGGAGGGCAAGGACAGGGACTTGGCTCCTGCAGTTGGGTCATCGTGGGACTGCTGGGTGGGACTGGGGTGCATGGGGCAGGAGTGGTGCAGGAGCCCTGCCTGCTGCCATGTGGCTGGAAGGGAGGGAGTGAAGGCTTGGAGCCATCCAGGCCATATTTCTCCCATCTCAGCACTGAGCTTTCTTCCTTTGGGTCAAACTCAGAGGAGAAGCTGGCAGAGCTGGAGACTGTCGGGGACTGTGGGTGACCGCTGTCCAAGTGCCAGAAAGTGCTGGAGTGCAGCGACCACTGTGCGTGCCTGGAGGCATGGGGAGGCTTCTCCCAGGCTTCCTTCCTGTCCCACCTGTGCCCTGAGGACGCCTTCAGGGAGCCCACTAAGGGTGCTCTGTATGCCCCCTGGGGGACCTGTTCCACCCCAACATTGCCAGTGGCCATACTGGTGTCAGTGGCCTTGGTGCCTGGCCCTGGAGGAAATGGGGCAATGGGGCAGAGGCCAGGCTGCAGGGTTGTGGGCTGCTCACAGGAACCGGAGCTTACTTACCTTGTCTTCTAGCCTGGGGTGGAAATTCCTCCTGCAGAGCAGCGCGGGTCTGTGCAGCCCCTGCGGGGGCAGTTGCGGATCATCAAATCCGTTCCCAGGGAGTGTCAGCCTGAAGGAGCCCTGTTTGAGCTGCTGCATTGGTTTGGGACCCAGTAGGCTCCCTTCCTTGCCAGAAGATAAGGCTTTAGAAAACTCAGGTCTTCCATTCCAAAGGCTCCTGTGCTTGGGTGTAAGCTAGTGCAGAAGGGGTTAACAGACGAGGAAGGGGACAGGTTGGATGGTGATGGTGGCCTTGGGGGACAGGGAGGAGAGGGAATTGGCTTTAGCCCTCCTTGCTTTGCACACACCTGTTTGAGTCTTTTACCGTGAAAACAAGTATATGTGTTTCTTTCTTTCTTTCTTTTTTAAGATTTTATTTATTTGACACAGAGAGGGAGAGAGATCACAAGTAGGCAGAGAGGCAGGCAGAGGTGGGGGGGGAAGCAGGCTCCCCTCTGAGCAGAGAGCCCGATGTGGGGCTCGATCCCAGGACCCTGAGATCATGACCTGAGCCGAAGGCAGAGGCTTTAACCCACTGAGTCACCCAGGCACACCTGGGGTAAGTTTCTAAGCCCACGAAGGATGCCCCCACCTGGGGAAGAGTGGGGGCTGCCTTCCTCTCAGGCTGTGCCCCCCAGGGATACACCTGATGCCAGGATGTTTTTCAAGGTGTGACTTTGCTCTGGAGTTAGCTTTGGAATCTCCAGCCCTGCCCCATGTGCGTCCACAGCCCTCTGTGACGGGCTGGCTCCCTTTTGCCAGAGTGAGAGGGTGAGTGACCAGCTCGGTGACCTGGGTGGCCTTCCCTGCCATCCCCTCTGAACGCCGCCTCCCCTTGGGGAGCTGGTCAGTGCGAAGTGCGGGGGCGGGGGTGTGTGGGAGGTCAGCTCAGGGCTCCCCTGGGCCAACTTCCAGCATCTGCCTCGCTCCTGCTTCTTTGATTAACATTGGCTGTGGCTGCTTTCATGCTTCACTAGCAGGGTTGAGTAGCGACGACCGTGACTGTGGGGCCCACACAGCCTACTTACCATGTGGCCCTGGACAGGAGAGTTGGCTGGCCCCAGAGTAGACGGCTGGCCTGTTTCTGCACGGGCCGGTTCCTGACACCTCTCAGGGCCGACACGTATGAGAGCCAGGTGATGGCTTTCAGGTGCCCAATTGTTCCCCACCTACCACTGGAGTGATTTTTGATATAACCAAGACCCGGCTTTTCCTCTGGCCAGGCTGCTCTGGCCCATGGATTCCCTGACCGCTGGCCTGGGCTGCGTGGGGGCAAGGCAGCCTGTCCCCTTCTCTCTGGTCCGTCTTTCATTTTCCGTTACTCACCCTCTTTATAAAAACTATGAGATGCAGCGGAACGAGCTGCTGCAGAGAGGCTATGGCAAGGCAGAGGGCATGGTCCGGAGACTGAGGTTTGTTCCTGAGGGTTCTCCCACCAAGTGCCGACCTGTGATTCCAGGCATGTCTCCCCGCTGGTCAGCATGGGGCTGCCCAGGATTGGTTTGGGATGAAGATGTTTGATTTGTTCATACTTCTGCTTAGACAGGAGATTGTTCCCAAAAGGGGTTCTGTTATCCGTTGGGTTTGGCAGACCTCAGGCTTTTTCTGTCTCGGAGCTAAGTCTGGGGGACAGTGGACACACAGGAATTCCCAGACAGGTGGCAGATGTGCCCTCCCATCAGCCTCCCCTTCCAGCGTCAGGGGACTCTGCTGTCCTCATTCCCCCCTGCCCTGGCTCCATGCCACCTCCGTGCCTGGGCAAGCCCCCCTCTCTGGATGTAAGTTAGCAAACATCTCCCACCCATCACGCCCTCACCCCTCTTCTGAATCACTCTGTGGGGGTGCCTTGCTTCTTCGAGGTCTCTCCCCCACAGGGATGTAAGCTCCTTATCTGTTTTGTTAAGCCTACCGGGCACAAAGCAGCAGGCTCAGGACTTGGAATGAATGACGGCAGAAATGGGGGATGTGGCAAAATGTGATTGGAGAAGAAAGCCGAGTGGCTTACGGGCAGCCGTCTTCCTCGGGCACGTCCACTCGAGCTGTGGGTTCGCTGTGGCCCTGGATGACGGTACTGAGTCCCCAACTGGTCCTACAGTGGGTTCCCATCTCCCAGACTCTGTAGATGGTCACCTGGCTTATTGTTAGCCCGGGGCTCGCTCCAGCTGAAGTTAGACTCCTTCTGAATGGAGCCAGTGTTCGTCTGCTCGGCAACCACTGGAGGGCCGGCCCCTTGCCAGGCGCTGTTTTAGGGACTTGGAATAAGCAGTGAACAAAACATTGAAAAATCTGGGTGCTCGCCTGCTAGGAGGCTGTACCAATTCTCCTCCCACCCGGCATAACCCACCGAGGTGTGGATACAGAGAATGTTACGATGAACACGCCCACTGCGATTCCCAGAGGGGTCTGCTATTCATTTCTTTATCCACCGAGTGATGGTCAGGCACCTGCTGGGTGCCGCTGGGCTCACCTGTGAGCATGCAGGGCAGGGAGGTGAGTGGCTGTTGGCCAGGCTAGGGGGGGTCCTGGGACCTCTGCCCTGGGACCTCTGCCCTGGATCGAGTAGCTACAGGCTGAGAAGGAAGCTGCTGCCAGTGGTGTCCACTGTTAAACTGAGACCGGGAGTCAAGTTTGGCCCTGGGGAGAGTGTGCCAAGGCTTTGTGGTTGGAGCGAAGGGAGTGGGAGGAAGCAAGGGTGTCCTGCTGGGGCCGGGGGTGCCGGGCAGCCTGAACAGCCCTCTCCTTCTGCCTTTCAGCTGCTCCATCTCGCCAGGAGACTTCTAGGGCAAAGGCTGTTCGAAAAGCTGATGAAGATGACCTTCTATGGGCAGTTCGTGGCCGGCGAGGACCAGGAGTCCATCCGGCCCCTGATCCGGCACAACAGCGCATTCGGAGTGGGCTCCATCCTGGACTACGGGGTGGAGGAGGATCTGAGCCCCCAGGAGGCCGAGCGCAAGGAGATGGAGTAAGCTCCCCCCCACCCCCCGAGCATCTGGCCATCACCCCGGAGCGTCCTGGGGCCAGCTGGGGCGGGGCTGGGAGGAGGCTCCCCACAAGGCTGGGAGAGCTCGGTCAGCCTGCTTACCGGCGGCCTGCCTGGGCTCTGCCTGGGGTCCTGGCAGTTCTGTGCTGTGAGAATGACAGCTCCGGGCTTTCACAGAAGGCCTCGTGTGCACAAGGCTGGAGGAGGGGCAGGGACTGGGGACGGGAAACCGCAGTCCAGGGCCCAGTGTGGCCCACTTGCCCGGTTTTGTGCGGTCTGTGAGCTGAGATGGGGTGTTGTTGTTTTTTTTTTTAAATGGTTGAAACAAAGCAAGAATAATATTTTGTGATACGTGAAAAGTATATGAAATTCGAATCACTTTGGCTCTAGAGGCGCAGAGTTGAGTAACTGTGGCAGGTGCCATGTGGACCACAAGGCTGAAGATAGACGCTGCCTGAGCGTTTACGAGAGATGTTTGCTGACCCTGGCCTAGGAGGAGCTCCGGCTTCCCATTGTGCTGAAGCATCTCTTCCGAGGGAGCGCTGACCTGCTGGACGGGGTCCACCGCCTCACTCTTGCCTAGCTCCTTTCTTTTTTTTTTTTTAATTTTCTTTAATTTCTTAATTTTCTTTGATTTTTAAAGATTTTATTTATGTATTTGACAGCGAGTGAGCACAAGCAAGGGGAGCAGCAGGCAGAGGGAGAGGGAGAAGCAGGCTCCCTGCTGAGCAGGAAGCCCGATGTGGGACTCGATCTCAGGACCCTGGGATTATAACCTGAGCTGCAGGCAGACCCTTAACCAACTGAGCCACCCAGGCACCCTACCCCCTACCCTTTTAAAGACTTTATGTATCAGAGAGAGAGAGCATGAGCCAGGTGTGGGGGGAGCGCAGAGGGAGAGGGAGAAGCAGGCTCCCCACTGAGCAGGGAGCCCAATGCAGGGCTCGATTCCAGGACCCTGGGATCATGACCTGAGCCGAAGGCAGGTGCTTAATCAACTGAGCCACCCAGGCGCCCCTCCTGGGAGGGTTTTCTATAAGCAGGTGGTCTCTGCCTGGTGAGTGTGGAGCCTGCCAGGCCTGGTGCATCCCCAGGGGTCCCGGAACAGAATGGCAGCCAGGAGCAGTGTGGCAGGCTGGCCGAGGGTCTCCTCCTGAGGTCACCAACTTGCTGCAGGATCTCTTCTCTGGGCAGCGAGCGTGGGGACAGATGGGTACGTCCCTGATCCACCCTCTGGGCCACAGAACAAAATTAGAGAACAGAGCCACCCTCTGCTTCCTGCAGAGGTGGCCACACGGGAGACCCAGGCAAGAGCAGCCCCTTCCTCTTTGCAAAATGCCCGGTTCTTATGCTGGTACCTGCACCCCTCCACGTCAGGCCTTTGCTTGCATTCGGGGCCCTTAGTTCTGAGAGCAACTGTGCCCGACCACGGGAGGCTCGGGACAAGCCTGCTGAGTAACCTGCCCTGTCTCAGGCCGGGGTGTTTGCTCTGGTCTGGGGACAAGGGAGGCGGGGAGGAAGGAGAAAGGCATCACATGAGGCTCCTGCCCTGGGAACGGAATGTCTGAGCCCAGCAGCAACAGCAGCAGCGGATTGGCCCCAGGGAACCCAGCCCCTGCCTAGCCATTTGCTGTCTTAAAGGCGGGGCTCTCCAGCTTGGCACTCCTCCGCATACTCCTTGTGGGGCTGCAGCCCTCAGCGGGGCTGCGGGCTGAATGACTGATGAGCTCTCTGTCCCTGCTGTGTCTGGGTGTAGGGCTGAGTGGTTTCACAGCGGGATTTTCCCCCTCTGGTAGGAAGACTCCTTTCCCAGGGTGATCCGGCTGGCTGGCTGCCCGTTCTGCCAGGGGAACATGGGGAGGCGGGCCGGCCTTGCCCTCTCGTGGAGCCAAGGAGCCCGTGGCCCAGGGCCACCCTGATGTTTGTGCCTCTGATGCTGTAAGGAGCCCTGCTTGGTGGGCTTTGGGATGTGAGCGTTGGCCCCTCCCATGCTGACATGGGGACCACCATCTGATGTCGGTGGCAGGTGTCAGAGACTCACGCCTGGCTCTGCTGCCAGGTGGCCCAGTGCCTTTGGAGAGCTATACTGTCAAATCTCCTGCCTGGCTTACTGGCTGTTCTTGGTCAGGACTGGCTCCAAACCATGCAGCCCCCATCCACACAAGCCCCACTCGGAGAACTGCTTCTGTGCCCTGGGTGGGGGGGGGGGGGCAGGCAGGGGGCAGAGGTCTGTCTCGCTAGTCTTGTCTTGGGGCCCATAGAGCCTGCTCTGGGGAGTGATGGAGAGGCTACCACCCCAAGTTAAGGCCACAGGAGTTGGGGAAGGGAGGGTACAGGTGGTCCTGGGCCAGCCCTGGGCGTAACCACGCGAGGCACAGAGAGGATGGAGGTGTCTCAATGCCCAGGGCGCCCAGCAGGCCTCCCGAGGGTCTGAGTAGGGGGCCCGGGAAGGGTGCCCCGGGGTAGGAAGCAGGAGGTGGGAGGCTGTAGGTGCTGGACGAAGAGAGTAGCCATCTAGGACTGGGGTGGGAAGGTGTTTCCCAGAACAGCTGCTAGGAGGCAGAGGCCAGGCCCCTGGCTCTAGGAGAAGAGCTCCACAGGATCTCCCCGGCAGGCTGAGAGCTGTGGGGATAAGAGGCTGCCGACGATTGGCTGTGATAAGGACACCCAGGGACAGTGTGGATGGCAGGGGCGTCTGTCGTGGCTGTGCAGACCCAGGGCTGGCTGGGGGTAGAGCCCGGAGGGCGGTGGCAGCTCTCCTGGGGCTGGTGGTGCAGAGTACACAGAGGACCCGGGTGCTGCCTGGAGCCAGGGCCTTGGGGGGCCAGGGAGGTAGGTGTGCAGATGGGAAGGAGCTCCGTTGGACTTCTCTGCGCTTCACTCCCTCCTGCCACCTGCCAGCGAGGGCTCTCCTCACTTTCTGCTTTTTTTCCTAAAAGGCATCCAGCCAACCCATCCCCCAGTGCAGCGGGCTGAGCTTGGAGGCAGCCAGGGGGATGGTCGGGGCCTTCCTGCCGCCTGTCCCTCGGGCCACTGGTGTTCACCCTCCTCTGCGCTCTGCCCCTGGGCGCACTCTCTTCCCTCTTCCACATCCTGGGCTTCGCAAGTGTGTGTGTGTGCATGTGCATGCACAGGGTACTTCCTTTCCCCGCTGGTGACTGACCCTCCTCCCCTCCACTGTGCCTGGCAGCTGCCATCTTGGTCTTCTCATGACCCACCCACCAGGCCTGGTTGAGAGTGTGGCCCTGATCCTTGCTGATGCCATTTGCTTGGAGACAGGCCGCTGTCCCCTGACCACAGGGCAGGGCGGCCAACCTGGTTCCTCTGCTCAGTCCATTGCTAAAGTTCTTCCTGTCTGGCTGCGCCCAGGAGGCTCACCGATGGAAACAGCCGCAGCCTCTGCTTTCCTGCCGCTGGGCCTGCTGGCTTCGAGGAAGGGAGTGGCCCTTGCTCCCCTGTGCCTTTGGAGCCCGGCTGGGGCTTGGAGGGCGGGCAGGCCAGTGCTGGGCCACTGGGGGCCTTTTAGATAATGATTTCCTCCGTGAATGGAATGCCGCCCTGCCTAGAAGGCAGGAGCCTTAGAGATGGATACACGTGTTTCTCTGAGCCAAGGGCTGTGCGCTTACAAAGCAGGCCTGAGTCCCCAGCAGCCACCGTCCTTGCTGACGAGACCCATGCCTTAGTGTAGATGGTGGGGCCCGAGTCGTGCTTCTGTCTGCTTGGACCTGGGCCAACAACCTGGGGCTGGTCTTACAGGGGCTCCTTGTTCCCGGTGGGGATGTTGTCGCATGGGGCCAACCCCTCCCTCATGTTACAGAGTCAAATATTGTCACACAGTGGCACCTCACCCTCTCCTCTTCGTGCATCAAGCACACGCGTCTAGCTGGGCACGAAGTGTTTCCTGTCCCCCGTCCCCAGGTTGGGGCCTTGTGGGCGGTGCAGCAGGATGTGGGGGGCCCCCGCCCCTGTGGACTGGCCCAGCTACTGGGACTCCCGGGTCCTGACCTGGGCATCCTGGCTCAGAGTCGCCAGATATGGGCCCTGAGGTCACGCAAGAGCCAGGGCCCGAAGGGAGGGCTCCCTGGAGGGTGGCCAGCTGCCCCCGACTCGCTGTAGGAGCCGGGAGTTCAAAAGCTGCCTCGGTTGGCTCTTTGCCTCGTCTGGAGGCCACTGCGGGCGCCGTTACCCCTCAGCAGCATCACTGGCTTTACCTCTGTCTCAGGTGGGGAGGGGGGGTCGCTCTCCTTCTCCTGTGAAGTATGGGCAGAGCCTCAGGGACCCCAGAGTCTGAGCCTTTGGGAGGTCACTGGAGAGCCGCAGGGCTTTGGCTGAGCTCTTTCTGTGGAAACTGCTTTAAGAGGCTTTAAATACAAAGTCAGATGACGGATGAAGTCCCTCGAATGCCACCCCCTAGGCCTGGTGGGAAGTGATGGTGAGCAGCTCCTTCCTCTGGGTGGGCTTAGCCGGGACACTTGCCGTCCCAGACGGCAGGACCGCCGAGCAGCGGATAGCGTCCACTGTGATTCTGGCAGGAGTCCAGGGTCGGGGTGCCGTAGGGTAGGGGCAGGCCTGACAGGGGTAGGGAGGCCAGGGTGGCCGGGCTGAGCTTGAGTGCTGGGCAGAGGAGCCGTGGTCTCAGGCTGGCCGCGCTGTCCGGTCCTCATGAGGACCGGGGGTGTTATTCGGGTATGATGGGAGGGCTTGCATTTTAAAAGAAAAATTCTGGTTGTTGCTTGGAAGCTAGGCCTGAGGGGCAAGAAGGAAGCAGGCGGCTGGCAGGCAGAGGCCAGAGGGGGAGCTAGCTGTGGGCCCACCCAGGCCGGAGCCCAGAGCCGGGCCTGGGGCTCCTGGCGGTTGGAGGGGCCCGGATGTAGAGGGGCATAGAGCAGAGCGAGGAGCCTTACTCCTCACCTTGGGGAATTTTGTGCACCAGTGGTCGCCTGGGTCCATTCCTTCTCAGCCCCGACTGGCCCCAAGGCTCTGGCTTTCTTTGAGCAGGAATGCCCCCATAGCTAGCCTTCTTCAAGCACCTATTCCAGGCCTTGGGCTGTTGGCTAGCTGTACTCACTCCTCCCCTACCCATGAGGAATCTGAGGCTTCTCCAGGGTGCAGGGCTTGTAGGCCAGGTGGGTCTGTGAGCCTGCCGCCCCACCCTGCTGGGGAGGTGACCCTGCAGGCCTGGGGCGGGACGGGTGGGGAGGAAGGCGGGGCACGTGAGTCACTCTTACTTGCCTGGGCTAAGCCAGCCCTTCTGCCCTCCGGGTCGGTCAGGTTCAGGGTTCAGCCTCTGGCTTCCTCTCCCCCCTACCTGCTCAGAGGGAACCCATGCTTGTCACTTGCAGCCGGAAGTGGCGTGACCGACCCTCACCCTCTTCTTCCTTCCCACAGGTCCTGTACGTCAGCTGCAGAGAGGGAGGGCAGTGGTGAGTAAGAGGAGGCTACTCAGGAACAAATACTCTCTCTACCTGTCCCCTCCCCCGCCCCCAACCTCTCCTTGAGAGACCTTGGTTCAAGGGCACAGGCGAGACTTGGGGCCAAGGCTCCTCCCTGCGCCCGCATGGCTTCTCCCCGTTCGCACCCAGGCTGTTGCTCTGAGTCCGCTGATGTCCTCAGGGCGCTCCCAGGGGTCCTCGTCCCCTTGGCCCTCGGTGGGTCTGCGCTCTGCCTTTATGGCGGGGTTTGCCATGTGAGAAGGAACAGTGAGCGTAGGAGAAGGGAGTGGTGGGCAACACGGTGCAGGGGGGCCCCGTGGCTGCCAAGGAGCCAGTCCCGAGGGCAGGGGCCTGGGGGCCATCAGCAGGTCCTGCTGGAGGCTGGGGAAGCCCTGCGTTTGCCCAGAGTTGGGTGGGAGCCAGAGCGCAGCGCTCAGGCCGCGTGTCTGCCCCTCCAGGTACAAGTAAGAGGGAGAAGCAGTACCAGGCCCACCGTGCCTTTGGCGACCGCAGGGACGGAGTCATCAGTGCCCGCACCTACTTCTATGCCAATGAAGCCAAGTGCGACAGCCACATGGAGACATTCTTGCGCTGCATCGAGGCTGCAGGTGGGGCCCCGCTCTTTGCTGGCCGGACACCTGCCAGGGAGGGCTGACCCCTAAGTGTGGAGAGGCTGATGGCTGAAAGCAACACTAGGCTGGAGCACTTGCCTGGGGCTTCCCCTCGGGGTGGCCCAGACAGTCAGTCATGAGGATGACTGTGGTTGACACCGGGGAAGCCGTAGGCTGGGCTCCGGTCATACCGGGGTCACGCCTGAGTCCAGCCCTGCCCAGGGAGCCTGGTGCCTCCTGCCTCTTCCTGGACACCAGTGCCTGGACAGGAGCCTCAGGAAGGCAGTCAGCAGGCTGAGCTGCCTTCCGTCTGGGTCAGGGGCTCGAGCCTAGCCACACGTGGCACTTTGAGTTTGCCAGTGGCGGTGCTGTTCCAGGAGCTGGTGCCATGGAGAACTCCCCGCCCCCCACCCCACCCCCGGCCTCTGGCTGGAGTGCTCACCCGAGGAGGCGAGGAGGCGAGTCAGGTGGGCCTCCCGCAGCCCCAGCGGGACCCCGCCCTGTGGCCCCAGCAGCCCCTCCGTCAGTGGGCTTTGTACGTTCCGAACACTGGAGGCGGTGGGAGTGAGTGGTGCTCGGAAGCGGCCTTCTGTGAGCACGGTGGGGAGATGCCGGGTGCTCAGGCAGAGGCTCGGCTGTGCGGGTCCAGAGCTGGGGGGGCGCCTCCTTGCCTCTGCGCCCGCTCTGCCTCAAGCAGATGTCAGAGAAGTGAAGACGGGTCTTCTGGAAGGGAGAAGAGAGACGAGTGTGGTTGAGCACCTTCTGTGTCCACCCTCTGTTCTGCTGGGTGCTTCTGGGTTCTGTGAGCCCCAGGGCTCCCCCTGCCCCATGGGCAGCCTGGGGTGCAGGTATCATGGGGAGGACATGAGGCAGGGACAGAATGGCCCGGTCTTGTCGACCCCTTTGTCCACTGGTTTCCTGGATCCATGTGCCTAACAAACCCTTTCAAGTTGCCTGTCCCCGCCTCCGAGGTGGGGTGCGCCTGTGTATTTGTGGGTGCAGTAGGAACATCGTCCTTCTGCCCATAAGTGGTTAGCTAGCCAGCCCAGGATGCATGGCTACTTGGTGGGCTGTCCCCTCCTGTTCAAGGCGAGGGTGGGGGGTGCCCGGCAGGGGCCCCTGGTGCCCCTCCCCACCTTAGCCTGAGCTGGCCTAGCTGCCACTAGGGCCGCTTCCGGGGAGGGTAAGGAGGCCTGTCCAGGCATCGAGGCTGCCGTGGATATGGCCGCAGGCCCTGCTGGGGACGGGTGGGGAAGGCAGGAGCGATCTGCTGGGGCCTCAGCACATCAGCAGTCTGGCCACTGGATCCTTCAAGGCTCCGTGATGGTCTTGAGGCCCATCTGGAAGGGAGATCCAGTACCGTGTACGTGGTAGGTGATCAGTAGAAAGGGGGCCATGCCAGCCATTCGCAGTCACCTGTCTGGGGAGAGCTGTCTAACTCTTGAGTGGCATAAATTCTGGGCTCCGGCTCCTGGTCCTCTCCGTCCCCCTCTGGAGCCCTAACGGTTCTTCCTTTGGCTTGTGACAGGCGGAGCCAGTGAGGACGGCTTCTCGGCCATCAAGCTCACTGCGCTGGGGAGACCTCAGTTTCTGGTAAGTGCCAGAACCTTCCACCCGCAGAGTTTGTAAGAACCTGGGGGGTGCCGGGGGCCGGGCACACAGGCGGAACCAGGAGGGGGCCCAGGGGCTCTGCAGGGGTCCTGGGGGGTGAGAAGCTGGGCGCACGCCGGAGACGGTGGCTCAGGCGTGTACTTGTAGCTGCAGTTCTCAGACGTGCTGACGAAGTGGAGACGATTCTTTCACCAAATGGCTGCAGAACAGGGGAAGGCTGGTGTGGCTGCCGTGGATACGAAGTTGGAGGTGGCTGCATTACAGGTGGGACAGCCTTGCCCTGGTGGGTATGAGTGGGTGGGCACCGTGGGGGCGGGGCCCTGCCCAGGAAGAACTGGCCAGGTTGTGTTCGAGGTGGGTTCCCAGAGGCCTGTAGTGCCGCCTGCCCACTGCCGCAGCAGCAGCAGCCGGGGGCCCCTGGGAAGGAATCTGAACAGAGGCTGAGGACATGCCAGCTGGGAGGGTTTGGGGAGGAGGCTTTGCCCTTCAGAGTACTGCAGAGCTGTGGGTCCAGGGAGGGGCACCAGGGACAGGTCGGAACAGACCTGTCTGGGAGGCAGAAAACCCCAGACTCTATCCTGTTCCCACCAACGGTGTAATAAAGTCAAAAGAGCAACACAGATGTGCGGGAGTGGGGGCAGGGCGGACAGGAAATGTTAGTGAACGGGGCTGGGGCAGGTTCACGGGCCTGGCACCTTCTTCCCAAGGAAAGCGTGGCCAAGATGGGCATCGCTTCCAGGACGGAGATTGAGAACTGGTTCACTGCAGAGACCCTGGGCGTGTCTGGGTAAGAGCGGCCTCCCAGCCGGGAATTCGGGCGTGTCTGCCTTGATCCAGCCACGGTTCCAGCAGAGCCCCAGCGTCTTCTCTCAGTCCTGGTTGCCCTCCTGGAGAGCTTAGGTCTGGGGTGACAGTGCCGAAGGGCCTTTTCCCTCCCCGGGACCCACAGGGCAGGCCGGCAGAGGGTCAGGGAAGCCGAGATCCTTCAGGGGCCCACACCTCATCTCGAGGGGTCTAGAAGCTGGGACTGAGATCACCAGGGCCCCAGGGCTGGTAGCGGCTGTCCCCTTACATGCAGGGTCTGCCTCCTTCCGGGCCTCCCATGTTTGGCTCTTTCCGGAGCCTGACAGGGCCCGTGGTGTTCTCCGTGTTCAACTCTGGGTTTTTAATAGCTGCTGCCGCCCCAGTGCAAGAAGGTTCTTGTTTTGGTTTCCATTTTGTAAACAGAGAACAATGTTAACATTTTATCTGTCTTCTAAAACGGAACGCCAAGGCAGATTTTGTGGGGGTTGGGCTGGGGGTGCTCTTTTAAGGCATGGGCTGGTTTGGGAACTGGCCCCCCTGCCCACAGATCCTAGCGCCCCCGGGGCTGATGCAGCTTCTCCTGCAGCACCCTGGACCTGTTGGACTGGAGCAGCCTCATCGACAGCAGGACCGAGCTCTCCAAGCACCTGGTGGTGCCGAACATGCAGGTGACCGACCACGCCTCACCCCTGAGCCCTGTCTCATCGGGGTGCGAGGCTGAGAAGGGAAATGTTCTCTGTCCCTTACCCTGGGGGGTAGCAGCCGGGGACCCAGTTGGCTGAGACCAGCGTCCTTCCTGGCCGTACAACACCCCTGTGGTCCAGAGGAAGAGGCCAGATCCCTGAGCACCCCGCACAGGGGGACAGAGACCCCTGTCATCTGTCCTTGCATGCTGGGTCATCCCAAACCTCAGTGGCTGGAAATGGCGGTAATCCTATTATCCCCCCATCGCAGTCCCGGACGGACGAGCTGGGTGGCTCTAGCTCGATAACAGGATTCCCTTGCAGTTGTTCTCGGAGGGCGGTGGGAGCTGGGGTCATTGCGGAGGGGCCCCATTCACACGGCCAGTGGTGGGTGGGTTCCCAGGGTGAGTGGCCCCCGAGAGCCAGGTGGAAGCACCGTCCTCTTTTCTAGCCTCACCTCAGATGTTCCGTAGTGTCACTCGTGCCCAGTCGTGTGTGTGAAAAGCAAGTCACTAGGCCGGCCCGCGTCTCACCAGGGAATGAGAACCCCCTTCCCTGCTCGTCCTGCCTGCAGGAGGTACCAGGACTTTGCAGTCTGTTTGAAGCCACCCCTCAGGCTGGATGTAAAGCAGCCACAGAAGCACCTTGGGAAAATATCCCGCAAACAGCACCTTCTACAAGCCTCTGGCCCCAGCCGACTGGGGGCCCAGCCCCCCAAACCGAGGCTCCGAGGGCCAACGGGGCATGCTCCAGGCCCCACCAGGCGTGCCCTGCGCCGTGTTAGTGGGCGTGTGGTGCAAGCAGAGGGCCCAGGAGACCCAGGATAGGTGCCCCCTGCCGCTGAGCACCAGCCCTCTGCTGACACCATCTGGGGACGGTGCCTCTGTCCCCGCTGCTGTGTTGTCAGTCTCCTGCAAGCTGTCCCCGTCTGCCTGAAGCCACCGTTCTTCCTCCGAGCCATCTCCTTGCTAGGGGCTGAACCCTTCTGGGTGACTCGATGGGTCAAGGGTTACTTTCTTACCGTTGTGTAGGGGCAGAAGGGGGATCCCCTTCCGGGGTCCTGGGGAGGCTGTGGGAGCAGATACCTTGGGTGCAGATACCGGGGCCTGACCTGGGGCAGCTAGCTCTGTGAGTCAGAGGGTGCTGGCTGGCAGCGAGGTTCTGGGGTACCATGGTGCCAGGTGGCCTCAGGGCAGGGCTCCGATCTTTGCTAAAAAAGCAGGGCAGGGGTGGGGATGAGGGGGCCTTGCTGGTCCTGGGGACCATGCCCTGGGTATTGGCAGGGCCCTGCACACGCAGGCAGGAGGGTGCCCTGGGACAGAGGGCTTGGTGGCTTTGGGAGATGGGGGCTTGGAGCCCTGCTGTGGCCTCACTCCATACTGCCCCAGACAGGACAGCTGGAGCCACTGCTGTCCCGGTTCACCGCGGAGGAAGAGCGGCAGATGACGAGGATGCTGCAAAGGATGGACATCCTGGCCAAGGTCAGAGGATGGATGTCCTGGCCAAGGTCGAGGACACTGGGACATGCCCAGAGTGGGGTGGGGGGGCACCTGTCTCATCTGACCCCAGTCAAACCCTCTGCCGCACCCCTGCACCTCTTAGAAAGCCGCCGAGATGGGCGTGCGGCTAATGGTGGACGCCGAGCAGACCTACTTCCAGCCGGCCATTAGCCGCCTGACACTGGCCATGCAGCGCAAGTTCAATGTGGATAAGCCGCTCATCTTCAACACGTACCAGTGCTACCTCAAGGTAAGCCCCTGCCTGCCGTCTCCCTGCCGGCCCTCGGCTGGGGGGCTGCCCCTCGTCTAAGTCCCGTGCTGGTGTGGGGAGAGGCCTCTACCCGAGCGCGACCGACTCTGAGCGGGAAGAAAGGCACAAGGCCCTGTCCCTAGCTGTGTACCAGCCCTTTCTCTGGGCCTTGGATCCCAGACGGGGTGTACAAGGGGTAGGGGGAAGGTGAAGGAGCCTTTTGACAGTCTGCTTCATGTGCCTTAAGCCCCAGATTTTGAAGGCCTCATGAGTCACTGGTTTTTCCTGCCATTCTTTTAGTTCGGGTCCCATCAGATCAGATGAAAGCTCTGGTCCCCTCCCCACAGAAAGACTTGCTCAGAATTTTGCACGTACCCGAGGGAACCTGGGGTGCTTCCGGGTGGGATTGCTGAGCACAAATCTGGCCTGGGCTGCTCTGGGACTGGGCAGGTCTTTGGAAGACATGGTGTGGGTTGGGTGTCAAGGTTCTGGGGGGGCAGGGGATGTGGGTGGGTGGAGGGTCTAGGCAGGTGCCCAGAGCGTGCAGCACCCCTGCCCCGAGTCAGCCCAGAGAGACTCTGGAGTGCACCATGCCTGCTGGCACGTCATCTGTCCCCCAACAGGACTGTCCCAGGCTATTCTGAAGAATACCCTTTTCTAAGAGACAGAGGTCAAGGGGCCTTCCTCACCCCTGCTTGTCTCCTGGCTCCCCTAAGCACCCACAGGTCAGGCAGCTGCTGCTGGCCCTGGTGTCCCACGGTGACTTTACCCTGCGAGCACCTGGGCCTCAGCAGGCACAGGCTGGAGGGGGCCTCATCCTGGTCATCCTCAGCTGTTGGCCCCGGTCCCACAGGACGCCTATGACAACGTCACCCTGGACGTGGAGCTGGCTCGCCGCGAGGGCTGGTGCTTTGGGGCCAAGCTGGTGCGGGGGGCGTATATGGCCCAGGAGCGGACCCGCGCCGCAGAGATTGGCTACGAGGACCCCATCAACCCTACGTACGAGGCCACCAATGCCATGTACCACAGGTGCGCCAGCCGTCCTCAGCCTGCAGGGCCCCATGGCTTCCCGGGCGGGGGAACGAGAAAGCAGGGCAGGGGTGCTGGCGATGACCCCGCATGACGCCCGTCCGGAGGGAGAGCAGCCCTCCATGCCAGAAGCCTCTGCAGGAGCGAGACTTGGGCTTGAGGCCAGAACTGGTGATCTCCTCTGCTTTTTAATAAGCTGTTTCTTTTTTGAATCCTCTGCTTTTGTTCTCCCCTTGCCCAAAGCTGTTAAGGTGCATTTTTAGTACAGCAAAGCCTACTGAATGAGACTAAACAGGCCCAGGTCCCCCGGCCAGCTCTTGTTGACAACTAGGACAAGGGATATGCCCCGAGTGGCCCTCCTGACCTGTAAACAGCCCATTTGCTTTTCCTGTTACGCACCGGGGTCATCAGCGGTTCTGCGTCTGCTTTGGGTTTGTTTGTGTGGCTGACGTTGCCATGCAGCAGGGACAGGCCGGGCCTGCGCCTTCACTCTAGGAGGTGGTGTGTGTGCTGCACATTTGGACCCTGAGCATCTGCCTGGCTCCTGCGTCCTCCCCGGCGGGGCCCTATTTTCCCGGAGCTTCCACGTCTGCCGTGTGCACCCACATCAGCTCTGGCATCATGCATTCAGCCCTGGGCCCTTGCTTTTCCACGTGACGCCCATGTGGATCCTCCCGTGTCCGCGTGCAGGCCCACGGTGTGAACCCAACAGCTAGCGGCGTGCCCGTCCGGGTCATTACAGTGGTGGCCCATGGCGGACCCGGCCCCCCGGGTACTCACGGGGACACAGCTGCGGCACATTCCTAGCAGCGGGGTTGCCGGGCCCGAGAACGTGCACCGTGGCTGCTGGATGGTAGAACCCTCACATTGTGTGCGGAGGGAGGCCCCCCCAATCCCTTGTGGACCCCTTCCCGGAAGCAAAGCTGCAGGTGTCACAGGTGCCTGGGCCATTGTGCCCTGGCAAGTCCCCTGTTGAATGTGTCCGGCCCTGGGTGCTGCTCACGTTGTGTCTCGTACCCGGGAGGTGCTGCGGAAGGACGAGTGCAAACTTGGTCCCACCGCTGCGGCCACGGGCTGGCTCACCGGATGGCCCTGGGCCTGCCTGTGGCCTTTGCAGGTGGGGACTCACGGGGCACTCCCCTCAGGTGCCTCAACTATGTCCTGGAGGAGCTGAAGCCCAACAGCAGGGCCAAAGTGATGGTGGCCTCCCACAATGAGGACACGGTTCACTTCACGCTGTGCAGGTAGGCACCCCTCCCCCAGCTGGCCGGTGCTCCCCGGTGGGGGAGGGGCTCGGGATGAGTGCCGGGGAAGCCGGATGCAGTGGTATCTGCGGGGTAACGTATGTGCAGGGAGCTGGGGCGGCGGCTTTGGTGTCCTGCAGGCCCCCTGCCTCCCAGGCCCACCTGGGCACTGGCTGCAGTGGCAAAAAGGCTGTTTGCAGTTCCTCTGGTTTTTAAAATTAATACCTGACTTGTTAAAGTAGCGAAGTCGAAACCTAAATTTCATTAGGTGGTGTAGACAGCTTACCGAAGTGCACAAATACGGCGTGTAACGCCGGGGGGCCTCCGGCGCGTCACTTCATTTCTAAATAATTTCTCTCAACGCTTTAAACTGCATTTGGAATTTAATATAGTCTGTTTTTCTCTTTAAACGCCTGTCCCGTGGAGCAAAACTCTGGTAGCAAAACTATTCCTACCAGATAGAGGAATAAGGTGAAGTAAATTCTTAAGTGTCCGGTGTCATTACCCTGTTTTCGTGTGTCCGGTCTCAACCCAAGCGGCATCACATTGGGTGGAGGGGTTCTAGCCACCCCTTCCTGGGTTCCAGGCCCCACAGAAAGTGCGGTGGCCCTGACCTGGCTGGCCCCGGCCTTTCCCAGGCGCGGAACAGGGCGCCCAAGGCCTGTGGCTGAGCCGGGCTCCAGGCTGGAGGGATGGGGGAGCAGCCAGGGTGGGGCGCTGCCCGGGGAGCCGACTCTGGTGCCCCCCCCGCCGCCCGCCCAGTCAGGGACACCCAGTCAGGGACGCCCAGTCAGGGAAAAGGCACTGGTTCTCGGCTTGTGAGGGCTCTGCTTTTTCACAGCCCAAAACTGCAGCCGAAAACCGTGACTTCTAACGCGCAGCAGTCATGGCCATCGGGGTGGGGACGAGAGCGCCGAGGCCACCAGTGCCAGCTGGGCCGAGTGCAGACTGTGACAAGGCCCTCCCCCCGCCCCGAGAGTGCCTGCCAGGGTCGGGTCTGACTGCTTCCGTGGGGCGGGTGGCAGGCCGAGTGGAGTCCCAGCCGGGCAGGGCTGTTCAGCCTTCTCTCCATCCCCAGGGCTTTCCCAGGGGCTCATGTCCTGCCTCAGCTGCCCCATGCTTGTCGTCGGATGTCAGAGGGCCAGGGTCACCTTTTATGCCCAGCGCAAAAAGAAAAAAAAAAAATTAGGTCTAGCCTGACTTTTAAAACCCGATTAAGTTGTAACTCTTAAAACCTGGTTTTCCCTTAGACTTAAAAATCTTACTTTGTGATGGAAACTTGATCAAAGCTTGAACCCTCAGCACCAGGGTCCTCCATGAGACGATGGACACAAAAAGCCTCCCTGCACCCCTGCACCGTGCCGGGCCCCTGTGTGGGTCAGCGGTATGGAAGGGGGTGCCCCCTTACAAACTCAGCAGGCTCTGCTTGGCCACTCGCATTTAATGAGGGGATCACAGGTGGTCCACTCAGACCCCCGCTCCACGGAGGCCGGGGAGCCCTGAAAGGTGTAACCTGTCCCCAGAAGGGCTTCCTTCTTCCTGCCTTCTGAGCCTTCCCGCCCAGAACACATCTTAGCAGGGGCAGCCTCCTGCCCTGGACGCGGCTGCCCCCCTCCCCCTGGACTGCCAGCTGAGCACGCTGTCCTCTCTCCTTGCCTCCTTGGCCCGGGCCAGGCTCCACAATGCCACTGTCGTGGGGCAGGCTCAGCCCGCACAGTCCGTGGCTCTGTGCTCCTGCCCTGGGGAGCCCACGGCAGCTTGGGCTTGCCTTCCCTGAGGAAGCGGTATGGGTCTCTGATGCCACATCAGGGATCTCGGTCTGACAGCCTGGGTCGGCCCTGGCCACGTGGCAGACCAACCCAAACGGTGTATTCTGAACAACAGGGCCAGCAGTGTGGGCTGGGCTCAGCCGGGGGCTGCTTTTCCTGGCCTGGCCTGGGGTCTGTCTTACATCTGTGATCAGCCAAGGCCTGACTGGACCTAAATAGCTCCCCTCGTTGGCAGGGGCAGCAAAGGGGACTGCATCCCATGTCCAGTTTCCAATAGGCCAGCCCAGGCTTTGCCACACGGTGGCCTCAGGCTTCCAGAAGCCCCGGAGAAGGCAAGCATCTGCCCACATCACATTTGCTATTGTCCTGTTGGCCAAAGGAAGTCAGGGGGCCCAGCCCAGATGGCGAGTGGCGAGCCCCCACCTGCTGGGAGAAGCTGCAGTCACATGGCATGGGGTATGGCAAGGGGTCAGCAGCCACCACTGCGGGAGCCACTGGAAGGTCCCCACCACCGCTAGTCAGGCGGGCAGCAATATGGTGGCAGCCCTGCTCTAACAGGATTCACGTTCACGTTCCAGTGGGGAACAAAGATACCTAAATGGGAGAGCAGGGTGACATGGTAGAGACTGGGGCCTGCTTTACACTGGGTGGCCGCACGTCAGAGCCACATGCTGCGGGAAGGAGGGAAAGGGTTTGTGGGATGACCCTCATGCCAGGGCGAGGTGTCCTCGGTCTCCAAGAGCCAGGGGCCTGAGACAGAAGAGGGGACCCTGGAGACAGGGAAGCACACTCGTGGCCGACAGCCTAGGGGGGGCGTGAGGAGGACCCAGGCTGAACGTGCCCCTGGAGGGAGGTGGAAAGATGAGGGCGGATTCCAGAGCGCTGGTGTGGACATGTGGAGTCTGGACATATGGATACAAGAAGCTGGAAGTAAAAATGTGGGAATCCTCAGCACACCCTGGGAAGTTTTGTAAGATCCTACGAGGCGAGGTGTGAGGACAGGAGGGGATGCTGGACAGAGTTGGGGGCCACCCACCCCAACATCTGAGCAGCGCTAACAGAAACATGAGCCTCATCTATAAGAAATGTTCCACAGGCCACACAAAAGAGGTAATTAATTTCAATAATACCTTTCAGTTAGCCCAGCATACCCAAAATATTACCTGTATTCAGCATTTCAGAAAAATAATGCACTCTTTTTTCCAGTTTTCAAAATTCCACGTGTGTGTGATACTTGCAGCCCATCTCAGTTCAGGCCAGCCGACTTCTAAGACTTCTAGACTCCATGGTCAGCAGTGGCTCGCCTGCTGTATGGGACAGAGCAGCCAGCAAGAGGAGAAAGAGACCGGGTTGGGTGGAGGGACTGAGGATGCGGCTCTGAAGCAGAGGGCCTCAAAAAGGGGCAGGGGAGGACCTCTGAGAGCCTCCCCAGGCCACGCCTCGGGGCAGGCTTGCCTCGCTGGGTCAGGGTACCAAAACCGAGGTCAGGGCGGAGGAGAGGGGAGGGGGAGGAGGGAACGTGGTGGCCGTGGGGTGGGAAGGAGGGGAGAGGCTTGGTTTGGGCAGCACGGAGCCTACACCCATGCCCGTACTGCAGGGGATGGAGGCTACAGAGTATGCGCGACGACCTGGGAGTGGCAGGCGGTGGGGAGGGGGCTCACCTGCCACACCCGTCTGTCTACAGGATGGAGGAGCTGGGCCTGTACCCCGCCGACCGCCAGGTGTACTTCGGACAGCTCCTGGGCATGTGCGACCAGATCAGCTTCCCACTAGGTGAGCCAGGCCCCCCTGGGGAGCAGGGCCGGGGGTGTCCGGGGCCGAGACTCACGGCTCCTGCCCTTGTGCAGGCCAGGCGGGCTTTCCCGTGTACAAGTACGTGCCCTATGGCCCAGTGATGGAGGTGCTGCCCTACCTGTCCCGCCGGGCCGCGGAGAACAGCGGTGTCGTGAAGGGCGCCCGGCGGGAGCGACAGCTACTGTGGCAGGAGCTCAAGCGGAGGCTCCGCACAGGCAGCCTCTTCCACCGCCCAGCCTAGAGTTCGTGCGCCTCCATGGTCACCCGCCTTCACACTCGGCCTCCAGCCCTTGCCTGGGAGGGGCTCTGGGCGGCCCCCAGGCCAGTGCCACCGCTAGAGCCCAACCCCAACCCCAACCTCACGTGGACTCCCTTTTCATGCCCTTGACTGCAACCTGCTGGAGGTGGGGCCTCAGGGCCCCTCTGGCCCCTGCTCCGGATGTGGGCGCTCAGGGCGTGTCTGATGCCTGCCGGAGCCACCGGGAACGGTCAGGAACTGCCTTTCAGCAAGTGGGCGCGACCCCCATCTCTGCCTGCCCCCATGACCTTGGACCTGAAGGACCACCTTCTGCCGGGGATCATCTAACCCACGTCCCCCTGAGCCCCACAGGCGGGCAGTCGCCGGGCTGGTCAATAAACCACTAATTCTGCAGCCCTTTGTGCCTGCAATGCTCTGTCCCCTGCCTCGTCATGTGGGGTCAGCAGCAAAGACGGAGTGGCTCTGATGGCTCTGCTTCCCTGGCACCCTGTGTCCCTGGGGGCCAGGCCCACCGCGTGTGGGGCAGACCCGCCAATCCCTCCCTTCAGGCTGTATCACAGGTTCAGCCCTGTGGGGTGCTGGACACTCCCACCCCTGAACTCCACAACCCAAGGTGACAGGAGGGTCCCTGGGCTTGGACCAGTATAGACAGGATGCTCCTAGGGGTGGGCTTGGTGCTTCTCTCCCTGGGGACTCTCTCCCCCACTCCTGCTGTTCTGACAGGAGCAGACTCATGGCTGCCTGCCCCCGCCTCCAACCTCCCAGAGCCCACTAGATGTGGTCCTAGTGCCCTGGGGCTGACCCAGGGGGAAAGGTGGTATGGCTGGGCCTGCAGCTCCTTGAGGAAGCCCTAGAGGGGACGCCCCTGGGAGGAGCCTCTGTGACAAAAGGGGGGTGGGGCGCAGCTGCTGCTTCCTCCGTAGGCCGTGGACTACAAGGCGAGGGCCCTAGTTGGGCCCCAGTCACGGCAGATTCGACAGAGCTAGCACACAAGCGACATGCAGGCCACGCTGAGGTACCTTTATTTCTCTGGGCCTCACAGGGCTTGGGCCTTGGAGGGTCTCCCACTTAGTTCGGGGCTGCACCTGCCAAGGAAGGGGCTGAAACCAGAACATGGGGCATGGCGAAGGCTGGGATGTGCCCAGTGGAGTGAGAAGGTGCTAGGACCCCCAGCCCCTCTCTCCCCTGACTCTGGGGCAGCCAGCCAGCAGAATGGACCCCTCTTGCTTTACCACACCATCCCAGCTCTGGACCGAAAAAAAAAAAAAAAATCAGACAAAGGTGGGTGGCAGGTGCAGCCAGGGCCCACCTGGCCTGTCCTCAGAGGGTCGACCCCTCCTGCAGGCAGCTGGGAAGGTGGTGGCCAGGTGTTGGGAAGACAAGTCCCACTCAGCTTTGTGCTGCCTGCGGTGACAGGAACAGGGCTGTCTTCTCAGCCACGATGGGCGGCAGGTGACTGGCGGAGCCCAGCTGGTCACAAGGCTGTCTTCCCCGCCTGGCAGCCCCTCTGCTGCAGCTTCCTGATGAGCTCCAACAGGTTCATCTGCAGCGTCAGCTCCTGGGATGCAAGGTCTGCTGTGAGACCAGAATACCACCCGGTCTCTCCTGTCCTGGCGAAAGCCCCCTCTTCCCTGGGGCCCAGAGGCAGATACCAGGGCCTACAGAGTGCCAGGCAGTGAACCCATGGGGCTGCCTGCCAGTGATTCCTGGCCACGCTTGCCAGAAAGGAACAGAAGTGGGGACGTCGGCCCGCATCAGGGCCCGCAGGCGCCCTGGGTCGGTGCACACAGAGGTGTGCGCGGGGGCGGAGCCGGCCCGGGGAAGGTGCGCAGTACCCCCACAGCCAGCTGGCTTGCCCTCCTAAGGGCAGAGGCAGTGTGACCTGCCTCACTAATTCTTCCTTCCTCCCCTCCCCTCACACACTCTGGGCCTGGCTCCCCAGGGACCAGTGATAAAACCCCAGGGGAAACTGGGCCTTCGGGAACCAGCATCCCCTGGGCTGGGCCAGGGCAGGCCTGAGGGACCGACCTGTGGGTTGGTGGTCACGTAGAAGCCAGCAACCCCCGCCTTCTCCAGTGTGCTCTGCTGGTCTGCTACCTTCCGGTCCAGCTCTAGAACAATCTTCTGGTCCATTGCCCGCTGCTCCTCACGGATCCGGTGCTCCACTGCCTGCACGGTGAGGGCGGCTCAGGGGCTCAGCCCCCTGCCCATCGCACACTGCCTCAAACACACACTGGTGGCCTGCCACTTCCTCCAGCCCGTTGCCCACTCCCAGTGGCTCCAAGACCACCGATGGTGCCCCTTACTGCACCCAGGTTGCTCCCTTCTTGGCCAACCGAACCCTGCAGAAGGGCTCAGCTGCCCTACCCGGAATGCTCTCCCTTCCAGGACCCCCAGCCACGTGTCCTCCCTTTGCTGTGCCAGGCCTTGCCCAGCGAGGACTGCGTGGGACCACCATGAGCTGGCCAGACGCCAGGTCCGCTTCTGCTTACTATCAAGTTGCCAACCGCCTCTGGGCCTTTGTATATGTTCCCTCCCCACTGGGGCCGCCTGCCGATCCCAGCTCGGCCCCTCTTCCCTGTGCACCCTGGCTCCGGGCTGCTGGGGACCCCGCATAAGCCTTTCCATGCACCCCCACCACCCATGGGTTCTTGGTTACATATGGGTCTCCTGGTCGTCCTGAGCAACCTGGGAGCAGACTGGGCCTCTGCTGGCTGGCCTCACCATCCCACCATCCCACCATTGCCCTGAACAGCCCTTGAAGAGCTACGGTCTTAGGAAGCAGGGGGCTCACACTCTCTACCTGGTCCTGCCACATCCCAACCCCCATAGCGAAGAGCCACATTTGGGGACTCATCAGGCCTCCGACAGCCCACCCAAGCTGAGGCCCAGAGCAGCAAGCAGCTCCCAAACCGTCCTTCGCCCTCTCCACCCCAGCCCAGTCAGCAGAGCCCACGTGATACCCACCCGGCCCACACCCCTACCTCCAGCTCACGCTGCTGAGCTGCCTGGAGCACGGGCAAGTTGTGGGGTCGGCAGGCCTGCTGGGCTTCCTGGTGCTTCTGTCGCAGTGCCTGCCTGAGCACTAGGAGATGAGACCAGAGAGGTCCAGCAGGTGGTGGGGGGCGAGATGCAGGGGGGCAGGGAACACTTCTCGCCTCGGCACCTACCCTGGCTGTCCCACCACGGGGCAGCCAGGCCAAGGTGCAGAGGTGAAGCCCTGCCTGACGACCCAGCCCGCTTGAAGCCCGCCCTAGAGGCTGGGTGGAGTTCTGGGGGACCCCCAGTCTCTTAGCTCACCCAGCCTTGCCCTCACCCAGGGCGGGGCCTTTCTCCAGCAGCGAGGGTCCCGGGGACTTTTCTGGAGGGCGCAAGGCAACTGAGGAGGGTGAGACGGGGCAGGCTGGCCAGAGCTGCAGCCAGTGCTCAGAAGACCAAGAGCAGGGGGAGACTGTAGTCCAGAGGCTTCTGGGCTCAGATGGCCGTAGGCCAGCAGTCCTGGGTGTGAGCTGCCCATCACCCATGGGACGTTCACTGAGATGTCCAGGACACCACCCAGGCAGAGTCTGGAAAAGGACGGCGAGGAGAGAAGTCATTGTACCCAAGTATGGCATGGCCTCTGCCCATGGAGGCGTGGTGTTGTCATTCCCTCAGTGCTGCCCTTTAGGGTGGGCAGAGCTGCCCCTTCCCATCCGTAGCTCTCAGAGGGAGTCAGGTGGGTACAAACCCTGGGAGGTCCAAGGATGGGATGAGCCATTAGAGGTCCTGTGCTGGGGAGTCTGTGTTGCTTGGAGTAGCCACTGAGAAAAGGTCCCACAGTTGCCATTAAATCATACCATAAATAGAAGCAGAATTGTCCACTCTGGGGCACCTAGGTGGCTCAGTGGGTTAAAGCCTCTGCCTTCGGCTCAGGTCATGATCTCAGGGTCCTGGGATCGAGCCCCGCATCGGGCTCTCTGCTCAGCGGGGAGCCTGCTTCCCCCTTTCCCTCTGCCTACTTGTGATCTTTCTCTCTCTGTCAAATAAATAAATAAAATATTAAAAAAAAAAAAATTGTCCACTCTGATAGGCCTGGACAGAGGAAATGCAATGGAAAGAAACCATTTACAAAACAGAATACTCAAAACTACACAGCCCAGGGCCGTCTGGATGGCTCGGTCAGTTAAGCATCCAACTCTTGATTTTGGCTCAGGTCATGATCTCAGGGTCAGTCAGTTTGAGCCCCACATCAGGCTCTGCACAGGGCATGGAGCCTGCTTAAGATTCTGTCTCCTCTCCCTCTGCTCTTCCCCTCCCCTGCCCACCATCTTTCTCTCTCTCTCACAAGAAAAAAATTCCACTCAAACTACACAGCCCAAATCCTAGACCAGTGTCAAGTGGCCAGATCTCCCCCATAAGGGGTGGTCTCTGGCCATAAGGAAACACAAACCCAACACTATGTCTTAAGCAGACAGCTCTTAGGCAATAGTTTGGCACCTCCTGTGCCCAGAGCCCTCCCAATCTCCTGTTTCTTGGCTTTCTGTGCACACCTCAACAATGGCATTTATCACATTAAATGAGTCTGAAACCAAGAGCCACACTTAAGACACCTCCATAAACACAGGGACAAGGAAGATGCTCCCTGGTTAACGTTTACCCCCCCAACTCCCCACCATGGAGGTAGGATGGGAGGAAACAGATAAATGCAGGGATATGTCACCTCCTTTACTCCATCTATGAAACACTGCCGCAAATCTCAGAAGACAACTCCCAAAGTCCACTGAGTGAGCAACCACAGGTGAGAAGAGAGCTGTGGCCACTGCCCAGGCGGAAGGGGCCTGCCTTTAGCAATGACCAAGGAAAGCAACGGCAGCCAATCACCACCACCCGCTGAGTCAGAGGGAAGAAAAAGCAGAAAGTCACAGGGTGCTCACCCACTGCTGGTGGCATTACAACCTGCCCGAAACTTCCAAAGGACAAGTGTCTAGAGGGTTATCGAAAACTCCCCATTAAAAGGAACCAGGATTCTGCGAAGAAGTTGCTGCCCACCCCCTACTTTTATTATGTTGAGTGCTTTATTCACTTCCTGAACTAGTAACCTCTGTGGAGATAAACACAGATGACCCACAGGAGAACAACAACCACTTACTGACAGCAAGAGAGTACGTGACCATCACTGCCTACGTTTGGCAGAGACTCAAGCACAGGCAGGAGAAGTGGGAAAGCTTTACGGAGGCCAAATGGGAAGGAACATAGAGGCACAAATTCTTAAGAAGATTTTAGCAAATCAAATCCAACAGAAACAAAAAGGGTAATGCATCTTGACCAAATGGGATTTATCCCAGGAATTAACAAATGACTGTAATTAGAGAGTTAACCAAAAAGCCACATGATCATCTCCATAGATGCAGAAAAAGGGATTCAACAAAACCCAATGTCCACTCCTGAGAGAAACACTAGTGTTTGCCACAAACGTTTAAGCTGCCTATCATTGTGCCTGGACCTGCTGTCCAGTTTACAGGAAACACAGAGGGTGGCGAAACGGTTAAATGACAGCATGAGGAAGCAATGTGACAGATCCAGAATGGGGACATTCTACAGGTAGAATGCCCCAGACTCTTCGAAAAGTCAATACCAGGGGCAACTGGGTGGCTCAGTGGGTTAAAGCCTCTGCCTTCGGCTCAGGTCATGATCCCAGCGTCCTGGGATCGAGCCCCGCATCGGCTCTCTGCTCAGCGGGGAGCCTCCTTCCCCCTCTCTCTCTGCCTGCCTCTCTGCCTACTTGTGATCTCTCTCCTCTCTGTCAAATGAATGAATGAATGAATGAATGAATGAATGAATGAAAAGTCAATACCATAGCGAATGGGACTATTCCAGAAGTACAGAGGCCAAAGTAACCAACTGCAACGCATAAACCCACACTGGTCTCACAAAGCGAGTTTATGACAAGTTGGATAATGTGACAGTGGACTGAAGGTCAGAAGACACCCTGGAATGATTAAGTTTTCAGGACACTGTCCACCGGGCTCACACTGGAGAGTGTTCCTGATCTAGAGCACTGGTTCTCAATCCTGGGCCAAGGCTGATCCCCAAGCATGTCTGAAGACATTTCTGACTGTCGCTGGGGGAATATACCACTGTCATCTAGTGGGTAGAAGCCAGGGATGCTGGCTAAACAGCTTACAATGCACAGGACACTGTCTTACCATTAAGACTTGTTCAGCCACAAATAATGCTGCGGTTGAAATCCTCAGTCTAGAGGGATGCTGAAAATTCCTGGTGAAGCCCTACGTGTTACATGTATTTAGGAGTATTAGGCTTTGACAAAATGTTAATTATTGAATCCAGCTGGAGAGGATACATGTATACATTACACTACTCTTCCAACTTTCCTGAATGTTTTAACTTTTCTTTTCTTTTTTAATAAATAAGTTGGGTAAAAATAAAATAACAAAGGTGGGAAACTGATGGGGCAGGGAGAGCTGCCCAGCATATCTTACAGGAAGGTGCTCCAGGCGACCCCTGAGTAGGGGTGTCTGGGTGGGGCCAAGGCTCAGGAGGCTTTGGCTGAGGGTGTGGCTCAAGTGAGGAAGTTTCGGGTCCCCAGAGTGCCACAGGGCATAGTGCAGGGGAACTCAATGAGCGGGTGGTGGTGTGGCCCTCTGCGTTGCTGGGGGGGGGGGGGGGCGGGGCGGCGCGGGGGTGAACACACGACACGTACCACGGACCTCACCCTAAAGGGCACGGCAGAGCTGTCAACACTTCGGTGCATCACTGGGGGCGGTCAACCGCTACCACCGACCGCCACCACCGGGAACCTGTCGGTGGACTGACCAGGCAGAGATGCCTTGGGCCTTCCTGCTTGGAAGAGGGTGGAGACACGGGCAAGTCCGAGCAAGGAGTGTCTGGATATCATACTAACAACGGGCCGTGCAACCGAAAAAATTAAAACGCCTTAACCCCTTTGTAACCAAAAAAACGCTAGCAGTCTCCGAGCCCTTGACCTGGTCAATTTTAGGGACATCATCTGAGCGACACCCAGGGAAGGGCTCGGCCTGCACAGAGACCGAGAGCTAAACTCCCGCAGAAAAGCGTGCGTCGTCCCGCCGCCCCCGCGCACCTCGGTGCTCATTCTGCAGCCGCAGGCGCTGGTTGTATAGGCTCTTCTCGGTGAGGTGCTGGATCTCCAGCAGCCCCTGCACGATCTCGAACACGGTGCCGTCGAGAAGCGTCAGAGCCAGGTCGCTGAGCGTGGTATAGGACAGGCGCTGCTGGAAGGAGCTGCGGGCAGAGGGGCGCGGTGAGCACGGGCGGGACCCAGGGCCACTTCAGCCGCCCGTTCCGCTCCGCGGCCGCGCACCTGGGCAGCTCTTTCACTAGGCTCTGCAGCGCGGACAACAGCTGGTAGTGCCGCTCCTGCTGCCGGGCCCCATCTACGGCCTCCTCGAAGGCGCCGGTGTAGCGCTCCATGGCGCCCCAGGCCCACCAGCCGCCGGCCAGAGCAAGGCCAGCCCCCTCTGCGTCAGTTCCTAGTGCGGCGCGCCCCGCCCGTTTTACGTCCGTCTCGAACGCTCTGCGTCCCGCCCCCTTTTACGACAGTTAAGCACGGCGCGGCCCACCCTCTGCGCCCTGCAAAACGAGCCTCTCTCCGCCCCTCCGCCGAGGTTCCTCGGAGGGTCCCTCGTTGTCCCCGCCTCTTACCGTGCCGTTTTGCCCTCGCGACTTCAGAGGCGTAACACCAGAGCCTCGAAATCGCGAGATTTCGAAGAAGCCCGCCCCCCGCACAAAGTCGGCGAGGACCGAGGCCCAGCCCCCCCGTGGGCTGGGCTGCATCCTGGGAGAAAAGGAGGGAGGGAGGTGTCTCGTCTGGCGCGTGCCCCTCCTGGGGCACCGGGTGGCCGCCGCTGTCGCAACCTGTTTGCTCCTCTTAGATCTCTCCAAAAAGCGCTTGAGTCACTGATCCCCGAGCTCCGCCAATACAAGCGGTGTGACCTTGAGCCATTTTCGTCACCTTCAGGCTTCGGTCTCCTTGTTTTTCATTCATAGGACGTTTGTCCAGGTTATGTGTCCAGAGAGCCCCTACCCCAAACACACACACCTGCGCGGGGTCTGCGAGCTCCAGCAGCAGCGGTACAGGCAGGCCCTGCGCTCTGGAGGAAGCGCCTGGCTTCTGCGGGGGGGCAGTCCCCCTTCCTGCCTTCCCCGACGCCAGGACCTTCGGGGAGAACGCCGTTCCCCGCCTCACCTCTGCCTCCATCAGTGTCGTCAACAACATGTCGAAGAAAACCTGGCCCAATGTCTCAGTCCACCCTTGAGAATAAGTTTCCTGGAATCCACAATTATGGTTTTTATAAGCCACAAAAATCTACAAAACAAAGTTTGGATTGCTGAATATCCTGCTGGGCTCATGGAGAACCAGCCTTGGACAACCAGCATTGTGTCTTCCTCATCTCAGTGGGAGGGTGTTCAGTGGGTCTGAGATCGAGATTCATGCTCTGGCCAGGTGGGTGAGCCCAAAGCCCCTCTGCCCAGGCAAGCTCAGTGTACCTATTGCTCCAAGTCCTGGGAAGTCTGGGTGGGCAAAGTCAGGCAGGCCTGGGTTTGGAAGCTGCTCCAGAGCCTTGCTCTGCTGCTGGAGCAGGAAGGCCCCCTCTGGTAACCCTGGCCTGTCCTGCATTAGCAACACTCCTCCCTAGTGTGGACATAGGTCGTGGGTCACTCAGGGCTGCTGCAGACTCCTGGGCCTCCTCTGGGTCACCAAGGAGGGCCTGGTCTGGAGGGAGGGGTTCTGACCTCCTGGATCCCTAGGGCTGACGGTGTTGGCACCCTGGGAGGTATGTCTGCAGAAACAGGGGGCTGGCATGTAGATGGGACATGCAGAGAAAGGCATGAACCATAGCTCGTATAAGTCTTGGCAGAACATCTGTGATCCTTCTAGAGCACTAGAGGAGGCCTGCGGAAGCCTCTTTCAAGGCCACTTTTCATTCACCCCGATTCCCCTAGGGGCTCTTCTGAGGTGGGTGCTCCCTGCCCAGTCGCTCAGAACAGAGTTGCAGCTGATAAAACCCTCTGCTGTCATGGGGAATGGGCTTCTCAGTGATGGGGTGTCCCACCACCTGTGCTGCACTCTTGGCCCTTTTATTTCCTTGTCATCCTTTTTGGTGTGTGGAGCAGGAACAAACATGCGATTGGTTTGTTGGTGTGTGCTGTAGATTTTCATGAAGTGAGGATGTGGAGAGTCAGCTCATGCTATGATAGAGGCTGACATGTGTGCCATCTGCAAGACTGAAAAGACCGAGACCCAGAAAAGCTGATGGTGTAATTCGGTGTGAGTCTGAAGGTCTGAGAGTGGGAGAGCCGATGGTGTAAATCCCAGTCTGAGGGGAGGAGATGTAATAGAGTAGTTCTAGCTCAAACGGCAAGTCAAGGAAAAAAAGGGTTGAATTCCTCCTTCCTCCCCTTTTGTTCTTTCTATTCAGGCCCTCAGTGGGTTGGATGGGGCCCACCCAGGTGGTGGGGGTGGGGAGCGATATGATTTGGAATCAACTGAGTCGATGGAAATGCTGCTCTGACCTGGAAATGCCCTCAGACATATCCAGAAATATTCTTTAATCTGGACTCCCCATGGCCAGTCAGGTTGACACAAAAAATTACCCATGACAAGTCTACCCCTTGTCAACTTGGGATCCATACACATCTCAAGAGGTCCTGATTCTGCTTAACGTAATATAACCTTTGTACAATGGAAAAGGCACTATCTCTTTCTCTAGAAGAGGAGATAAGTTCTTGAGTGATATTTATTTTTCTCCTTGGTATCATGTAACTTAAACACTATGATGTGGAATTAGTCATACTTAAATCCCATGATAAAAATGGGTATATCTTATGTTACATGATAAGAGCCCAAGAGAGGGTAAAAAAGGTACACACAAACGTATTCATAGTAAAATAAGGAGGAAATACTCATGATTATGGTCCTCGTTTCTGTAACTGATCATGAGGCCGTGGCTGGTATTTACAGTTACCTTCTTTCACTACCTCTTCTATATTCCCTTCGCCTTTAGCGAGCGCTTCAGCTGGTTTTGTTCTTTACCTGGCGTAGACCCAACCCTTCATTCCTGCCTATTACTTGAGTCATTGTAGTTTTATATTAACCTGGATCACAGGGCATGGTGAAACTGAGAGAGGCCCTAAGGGATCTCCTGGACTCCAGACATATTGTATCTTACTTCTATCGTGGAGTAGTAGTCCAGTTTTCCCTTGGTAGTCAGGATCAGTCACCCCAGGCAACACCACAATTTCCTCCCTTTGTTTATTGATTTAGAGGCCCGAAGAGACCAAAATGGCTGAATGGCAGTCTTAACCTCCAGGTCAATGGAATCATTGTGTCTCCTGGTGGGAGCCTTTCTCCCTTTGTTTTAAGACCTTCAGGCCAGCAGAACATGAGGCTGTGGGACTAGGAATCAGAAATGTTGCTAGTGGGTGACTTAGGGTAGTGGGAGTGGTGCCATTCCTATTTACATCCCTTGCTTCCTGGACCTATGACTTCTGGCTATTGGAAAAACAGCACCATATGTGGGTCACTGATTCAGAGAATATACAACCTTCTGGAGAACCATGCCTCAGCCCCACAAGATATTACCACCTAGCTGGTACTGTAACTGAGTCTTCAAAAGACCACTGTAGCATCCTGTCAAACCAGCTGGTTCATGATGGTGGGGAACATGGTAAGATCAGTGAATTCCATGAGCATGGGCTCATGGCTGCCCTTCTTTGGCTGTGAAATGAGTTTCCTGATTGGAAGCAATGCGGGGTGGGATATATGACAGTGGAAGTGGATAAGGCATTCTGTAAGTCCACAGATGGTAATTTTGGCAGAAGCATTGCGTAGGGAAGGCAATCTGCATCCAGAGTAACTGTCTATTCCAGTAAGGACAGAATGCTACCCCTTCCGTGGTGGAAGGAGTCCAGTGGAATCAACCTGTCACCGAACTGGCTGATTACCCCTGGATAGTGGCACCATATTGGGGCTCAGTGTTGGTCTCTGCTGCTGACATATTGGGCACTCAGTGGTGACCATATCCAAGTCAGCCTTGGTGAGTTTTGCTGAATCTATGTGTAACCATCTTCCCTGCCACCATGGCCACTTTGTTCACAAGCCCATTGGGCAACGACAGGGGTGGCTGGGCAAAGAGGCTGACTGGGGTCCAGAGAAGGGATCATGCTGTCCCCTCGATGACTGAAATCCTCCTCTGTCAAGGTCACCTTTTGGTGAGCATTCACATTGGACATAAGTATCTTCATTTTTATTTATTTATTTATTTATTTAGCCCATTCATAAAGGTGTATCCACACACCTCTTTCCCCAAGTTTTCCACCAGTTTTCCGGTCATGTTCCTTTCAAGTCCCTGACTATCCAGCCAAGCCACTGGCCACAGCCCATGAACTGGTATTGGTACATCTGGCCATTTCTCCTTTCAAGCAAAGTGCACAACCAGGGGCACTGCTGGAAGTTCTGCACACCGGGAGGGTTTCCCTTTACCCCTGTCCTTTGGGGAGGCCCCAGAGAGGGGCTGTAGTGTGTTGCTCTCCATTTCCAGGTGGTGTCTGCCTATCGTGCAGAACCCCTAGAAGCCAGACCCGCATCATCAGCATTGGAAACTCCTGTGTAGGCCATAGGTGCAGGCTGGGAGAGAGAGAAGGCTGTATAGCAGGAGTGGGGACCATGGGCATTTGGGCCACGTCTTCGTGTAACTTATTGTGACTTTCAGGCCTGATCAGGCCCAATGACACTGTACACTTCCATTTGATGAGGAGGTACTACTGTCATGCCCGTTGTTATGGCTTGGTGGATCAGATGACGGGCAGCTCAGGGGGCATGGTGACTTGGTGGCCACAGTTCAGCATTCAGTCTCTACTGAGACCCAGCAGCAGGCCAAGAACTGTTTCCCAAAAGGAGTGTAATTATCCACAGATGATGGCAGGCCTTACTCCAAACTCCTGAAGGCCTGCATGGTGGTTCACCAGTAGGGGCCTACCAAAGGCTGCAAACAGCATCTGTCTCTGCCCTTGATGATTCGAACGCCCTTGGATCTGCATGGGCACTGGCAGGAATCGGAGGGGAACACACCTTAAATGATAGTCACTGTACGACCTGAAGCTCTTCAGGGGACTGCCAGCCTCAAGGCATAGCCTTCTCGTTCTGGCCAGCCCATGCATGGCCGCCCTTGAGGGAGCCGCCCTCTTCCCCAGAGCCTCTCTGGGTCCCTCCCCTCTAAGAGCACTCCTATTGGATACTCTTGGGAAAGCCCACCCATGAGGTCCTAGTCCAGGTGGATGGGGGCTGAAGAGCATTCTGAGTCAGGGCAATTGGGCTGGATTGGTGTTCTCTGGGCATGCTGGGGGCTCCAGGTGTGCGGGGCAGGTTGGGTCTGGGGAGGAGGGCCGTACTTAATGCCACTGCAGGGTAAGCTGAAAAATGGTTACAAAACCAAATGTAATGTGATATGCAATTTACCACATTGTGTGTGTGTGTGTGGTAGCATGTGGAGGAAAACGTCTTAATGGCTTAGAGTGTAAGATTATTAGGTCAAACAAAGGAATGAATCACTGATCTATAGTAAAGCACGGATGAGTCTCAAAACTACGATGCTGAGTGTAAGAGGTCAGACATAAAGGTCATATATTGTATGGTTTCATTTTCATGAAATATCCAGGCGAATCCGTAGATACAGAAAGAGAACAGATTGGTGGTTGCCAGGGCCTGGGGAGAGGGTGGAATGGAAAGTAAATATTTCATGAGAGGCAATTTCACCTTGGAGAAGTGAAATGTTCTGGAATTCGGTAGTGGGGACAGTTGTACAGCTTTGCGAATTGACTACAAATCACTGAATTGCTCAGTTTTAAGAGGGTGAATCTTATGGTATATGAATTATATCTCAATTTTTAAAATTGGGTGTTAAATAAATATGTATGTACATTTTAAAAAAGATCTTATTTATTCATTAGACAGAGCACACAAGCAGGGGAAGAGGCAGGGGGGAGAGGGGGAGGGAGAAGTAGGCTCCCCACTGAGCTGGGAGCCCGATGTGGGGCGAGATCCCAGGACCTGGAGTTCACGACCCAAGCCGAAGGCAGATGCTCAACCATCTGAGCCACCCAGGAGCCCCTGTACGTACATTTTTAAAAAGTGTTCACCTGGGGCATGGGTATGACTCTCTGGTTCCCCCACTACTGAGATCCAGGAAGACCTCCCAAATAAGAACAAGCACCATTTATTCAGGGCTTGCCCTGCGTGGCTCTGGGGTCAGCCGCCAGTGCGTGTAGACACTCTAAGGCAGGCAGAGGGGTGGGGAAGCTTTCTGGTGGGACAAAAAAGGAAGGCATGTCCTGATGGGAGGGCCAGGCTCACTAGAAGAGGGGCATGATTAGTAGGGGAGAGCAAATTTGGCTTTCTCCCATTTGCTGTGTTGGAAGACAGGGCAATACTGAGGGAAACTGTCAGCTCTTCATCAAGTCCTGACCGCTTGGGGCCAGTTATCGCAGAGACTGTGGTCTGACCTTCCAGGCTGCAAGCTGCAGCTTGTGGGTCAGAGCCTTGCTAGTTGGAACAAGCAGGCTCTTAGGCTCCTAAGCGGATTTAGAAAATTCTGTGGACTGGGGGCGCCTGGGTAGCTCAGTCGGTTAAGTGGCTGCCTTGAGCCGAGGTCATGATCCCAGGGTCTTGGGATCGAGCCCTGCATGGGGTTCCCGGCTCAGCGGAGAGCCTGCTTCTCCCTCTCCTTCTGCCTGCCACTCTGTCTACTTGTGCTCTCTCTCTGTCAAATAAATAAATAAAACCTTAAAAAAAAAAAAAGAAAATTCTGCGGATCAAATAGAATATTACTCAGCCATAAAAAAGAATGAAAGTTTGCCTTTGCTGTTGCAAGGTCCATGGATGGACCTTGAGGGCATTATGCTAAGTGAAATAAGTCAGGCAGAAACAGATAAATACTGTAGGATCTCACAATATGTGGTATCTAGAAAAATGAAACAAAACAAAACAAAAGCAAACTCATGGATATAGAGAACAAATTGGTGGTTGCCTGAGAAGGGAATGGGGAGGCTCCAGGAGGGCCAAATGGGGGAAGGGAGTCAAAGGGTATGAGTTTCCACTTATATAAATGAATGTCATGGGGATGCGCTATGCACCATGGTGACTACAGTTAAAAAAAACATGTTGCATATTTGAAAGTATCTAGGAGAGTGGACCTTGAAAGTTCTCATCACGAGAAAAAAAAATTCCTATAAGTATGTACGGTGACAGATATTGACTGGATGGTGGTGATCTGTTTGCAAAATATAAAAATATCAAGTCAGTATGTTGTACACCTGAAACTAATATACAATGTTTATGTCAGTTATATTTCAATTCTTAAAAAATTTCGTGGACCGGAACCCATGATTCATCATTTTAAGTCAATCAGACAGTCCTCTTGGATAGAGAAATTTCAATGTTTTTACAACTACGATTAACCAGAAAAAAAAAAAAAAAACAATTACGATAATGGTGAATGATGGTAACGTCAATAGTAATAATCATCATTCCTATAAATCTCAGGATTTCCATTCTCTATTCCAGTAAACACCTTTAATCACCTATCTTCATAATGTGTTTTTCCTCCCGGTCCGGTACGGGTGCTGGGCCTCCTGCCAGCCCAGCTCAGTATTTCTCAGCAAGGAATGTCCTCCCAAGTCACTCCCGCGGGCAGGGACTGATCCGTGTCCTTGGAGTGAGACACGGAAAAGTTCCCCAGAAGGTGCCTCCAAAGAACAGGCCCCAAAAGGGACAGCGGCCACGCTGGGGGTTCCCTTCCCAGTACTCAAGGCGGCCCTGTGAATGGGGTCTTGGGAGATTTTCTGAGCAGCACCTCCAACGACTGGAGCCCAGGCAGTACACCGCCCGGCCTGTGGAGCACCTGCGGTGAAGGGCACTTTGCGCTGGTGGATCCTTAAAGAGCCAAGCCAGCGAGCCTCTTGGGAGGGGGCAGGAACGGGCACTCCCCGCCCCGCGCCCCCAGAACTGCAGGTCCGATCTCCGGGCTCGCTCCCAGTCGGCTCTGGAAGGCCACTTGAGCGATCCCGCCCTCGCTGATGGCATCTCGGGGCTTTGCTTCGGTATCGCGGCACAGATCCCTTGACCATTTCAACCCGAGCTCCGGGAGTAAACTATATAAAAGTGTCCGCGGGGTGGCGCAGTACCACTGAGGTGGACCGCCCCGGGAAGGATCTGGGTCCCCGGAACCACGAGGGAGCACCTCCAGCCTTGTGGGCCTGGCCTCATCGCGGTCCCTAACGACGAGATGACGGGAAGCAAGACGTCGGATCGGTCAGGCAGGCCCGGATACACCTTCCAGGCCGTCTGTGTGGGTAGGGCCGGTCCGTGTCTCCGAAGGGGAACTTGGGAAAGCTTGGAGGCACCTCCGACCATCCGACCTCGAGGACTGCGGTCCAGCCAGAGCCCGGTTCTGTGCCTCACAGACGGCTTCTACCGCGTGCCACTACCAATGGGAGCTTGGAAAATGATTTCAACAGGTGCCTCTGACAGCTGGGATCCACGCGGGCTTGCAGCTGAGCCTACGACGCGCAATCCGGGCCTCCCCGAACCACTGGGTCCCACTTCCCGGAGGGAGAGGGAAAAAAAAAAGTGGTTAGCATGAAGACCCGAAGACCGGGTCACACGCTTTCCCGTTACCCCGCAGCGGCTACGGTTGCTTCTCGAGGGCGAAGGGGCACCAGCAGGTTCTGGTCCACACCCGCACCCGGGAGGATAGCGACACGGTCACTCCCCCAAAACCCTGCCTGTCCATTCTCCGGCGAATGGATGAGGCGCCAGCGCACCGATTCCCAGTAGGACCGAGAAGATTCCGCTAGAGCCAGACCTTCTGGAGTTCTCCCTATCGGGCGCCTTGGCCAAACCCCGTGCTTTAAAAAAGCGGCCGCCAGATGGCTCCCGACAACCGTTGTTAATGTCAGAGGGCCGGCACCAGATCATCCGCCAGCAAGGTGCACCGCCGCCATGCAAAGGCTGGATCACCTCAGGGCGCGCCCGGAATCGCTTCTCTCCACTGGGGGTGGCGGGTGGGGCGGGCGGTGGGCGTGCAACGCATCCAGGGGCGTCCTCCTGGGAGCACGAAGAGACCCGGGAGCACAAGGGGAACTTGGAACATTTCCCGAAGAGGCTAGTTGGCCAGGCGCACTTCCTAGGTTCTCCTGAGCAGCTCAGGCGATTCCCGGACTCCCGGGAGACTTGGTTCATTCTGCCGGGGCTTAGCAGAGCAAGGACTGGAAAACTGAAACGTTGAAAGTACTCCTAGAGAACATGGACGAATCATTGCCATTTATAGTTATGGAGTGGGGAAGGTCTTTTCTAAAGCATAACACAAAGCCCAGAAGCCATAAAGCAAAGAATCGATAAACTTGACTTCACAAAGTTTAAGCAAAACAGATCTTTGCACACAGCACAAGCAAAGTCAAATGACAACGGGGTGGGGAACATTTGTGCAAATACATGTAGAATACGATATTGATTTCAGCATTATTATTATAACAAAACTGGGGGAAAAATACTAGTCCTTAGGAAGGACCAGGTTAGATAAATTCTAGGACATCAATACCATGAATTTGTGTTTTACTTTATTTTTAGTTTTACTTTTTAGAAGAGGCAGATCTATAGATACTGACATGGGGATGTTGATGATGACCTGCTAAATGAAAACAGCAAGTGATAGAACTTCTCTTGAAAAAAAAAAATGCACTTAAAAAGAATACTTGGGTGGGGGCACCTGGGTGGCTCAGTTGGTTAAGCAGCTGGCTCCTGGCTCCTGGTTTTAGCACAGGTCATGATCTCACAGGCTGTGGGACTGAGCCCTGTGTGGGGCTCTGTGCTGAGCAGGAAATCTGCTTCAGATTCTTTCTCCTTTTCCCTCCCTCTCTGCTCCTCCCTGCTCTTGTGTGCTCTCTCTGTCCCAAATAAATAGATAAAATCTCAAAAAAAAAACAACAACTTACATGGAAAGGCAAAGGAATTAGAATAGCTAAAGCGATTTTGAAAAACAGGGACAAAATCTCCCGTATCTTAACAGTTATTACATAGTTAATAAATTCTTTGTGCTATTGGCAGTCGATCAATGGAACAGTAGAAACCCAAACGAATATGTGCAACTGATTTTTGGCAAACATGCACAAGTAATTCCTGGGCTGAAAGATGGTCTTTCTGTCAAATGGAAGTAGGGCAAGCAGACATCCACAGGCAAACTCAACTACACTAAAACCCCCAACCTCAAACCTCATACAAACATTAGCTCCAAATAGATAACACACTTATTAATAAAATGTAAAACATTAGAAAAAAAGTCTGTGGGGAAAAATTGGGGATCTAGGCCTGTCAAAGAGATTTTAGACTTGACACCAAAAGTGTGACCCATCGAAAGAAACGGATAAATTAGAGCTTATTAAAAGTAAAAACTAAGGTCTAAGGTTCTGTGAAAGATTCTCTTAAGAAGACAAAACAACAAAGTACATACTGAAGGGAAATGTTTACACATCCAAATAATCACACATCCAATGAAGGGCAGGTATCTGAAGCTACAAAAACTCTCAAAATGCACTGGTGAGAAGCAAAGAGTCTGATTACAAAATAGGTGAACGACATGAAGAGCATGTCACTGAAGAGGATACAGATGATAAAGGAGCACATGAAAAAAATTAAAATCACGGTGAGGTATCACGACATATGTACCAGAATGCCTTGGACAAAATGTGGATGTGCTCTGCCCCCACCCTCGGGATGCACCTGCCTTCAGTCATCTTGGCTCATCCACATGTGGGTTTCAGTCAGCAGCACGACAGCAACCGCAGCTCTGCCCTCCATAGCCTTGGATGCACGGCCAGGCTACTTTAGATCTATGTAATGGTGGGAGGAACAATCTAAGAACTCAGGTCTTCCTGGAGGTTTGGTGACTCTCATTACGCAAATCAGGCACTTTTTAAAAACCCTTTGCACAAGGGGGCGCCTGGGTGGCTCAGTGGGTTAAAGCCTCTGCCTTCGGCTCAGGTCATGGTCTCAGGGTCCTCGGATCGAGCCCCGCATCGGGCTCTCTGCTCAGCGGAGAGCCTGCTTCCCCCTCTCTCTCTGCCTGCCTCTCTGCCTACTTGTAATAAATAAATAAAATCTTAAAAAAAAAAAAACCCTTTGCACAAGTAAGAAGCTGGAGGACAAACATCGTGGGTCTACTTCTGGGTACCACAATCCCTGTGGGGCAGACAGGCTCTGCAAATACAGAGTGAGGTTCAGTTTGGGAGGAAATCGAGTCCACTCCTTCAGATATCTTAGCGAAGTGGTAGCTGAGTTCTGCCCTAGCATTTGAAAGTATTTGTGGACGGTGAAGTACCACCTAAATCAATGTTAACCATTAACTGGACTGTGTGGACAAATACTGTTAGAGTGTCAGGAACAGGCATAGATGATAACCCTTTGACCTGGGAAATCCCAAGAAGAGAAACCATTTCTGATAGTGTTGAGACCCTCTCATTGGGATTTACATGTATTTGCTCATTTACTTAATTTTTTCTATTTGCTCATTTATTTAATCCTCATTATAAGCCTGCTAGTTACGGATTGGTCATCCTTTTAACAAGGACAAGAGCTAGGTTCAGAAAGCTTTATTGAAATGATGAAATCACATGTCTAGAAAATGACAGAGCTGGCATGTAAGCTCAGCTCTGCCTGTCTCTGTATCTCCAATCCCCAGACATGCTGGTCCCAAGGGGTGGATGCCAGACTTAGGTTTTCCCTGGATATGTCACCTCTGTAGGACAGAGCTCAGGGACCTTCCGTCTTATCACACCCTTCACTGTTCACACGCTGACACCAGGTGCCCCGCTTCTCCTACCACAGAGTGCTCTCCAGGGTGCTGACCTAACTTCCCAAGCTAGCCCCACCTCTCTCCTCAGTTCATAGATCAGTCTCCCCGACCAGGACAATCCTCAGCCCTTCTGACCTTTCAGCACCCGTGCTGGTCCAGCCCCAAACCCAGAGGACAGGGATATCTCCCCCTCTTAGGGCTGCATCTGTCATAGCCCCGATGCATTCTACAAATATATGGCATTCCTCTAGGCCTTGATGATTAAATTATTCTTCCTGCTTTATAACATTTCAAACATTCCCCTTGTCTTTTGAATCTCAGAAATTCTTGCCTATTCCTTCACTATCAAAATGGGTTCCCCACCAACCACACAGATGAATTAGACCATCTGAAGCAAAACTGCAGCTCATGGCCACGACCCTACAAACATTCCTGCATCCCTCCCCACTGGTGAGTCCTCTTCTGTTTAAATTGAAGGTCGTATCTATCTGGATAAGCCCAGTTTCTCAAATGTATCCCCTTCTCTCCTGTTCTCCGGATAACTTTTTATTATTAATTAGAAGCTAATCTCCGTTACCGATCTCTTCCCAATCCAGCCTCTTCCCAATCCAGCCCTGTAAACTACTTCAGTATCTTCTGTCTGGAAACAGATCCTCATCTGAACCAGTTTATCTCTAGTTCCTGCCCAGTGTATTTCCTCCCCTTCAAGTGACCCGAAACAGCTGCACCCAGCAACAATCCCCACCTCCCCTCAGCCTCTGGGGGACTTAGGGTGAGCTCCATGCGGATATTGATCTGCATATTTACAAGTCTTCATAACATTGCAGTTACTTCCCATCATCAAATCAGATGAATTTTTCTCAGTCTTCCACTTGGAACCAAAGCAGTTGGTTTGGGGAACTTTGTTTCCTAGGCTTCTTTGACATCTCAAACTCCTGACTGAAAAACTCATGCAATCCAGTTTTCCATTGTTATCTCTATGATGACAATGTCTAAAATTTCATATCTAGATTTCGTTTCTGAGGAACTCCTAAAGTTGCTGAAATCTTCCCTGCAGAGAGCCCGGGGACCACCCTGGCCCACTTCAGCTCTGGCCATCCCACCAAAGTGGCCCCAGCTCAAATTGCCCCAGGACATCCCAGCCATTTGATATTTAGAATGACAGAAATTGGCTGGCTCAGTTGGAAGAGCACGCTACTCTTAATCTGGGGTCGTGATTTTGAGCCCCGTGTTGGGTATAGAGATTACTTAAATAAATAAAACTTAAAAAAAAGTTGCTGACTTTTTTTCACTGGATATTTTTTCCTGCTTTGTCGAAGATTATTTGACCATAGAGTTGAGGGTCCATATCTGAGGTCTCTACTCTGTTCCATTGGTCTATGTGTCTGTTTTTGTGCCTGTACTGTGCTGTCTTGGTAATCACAGCTTTGTAATAAAGCTTGAAATCAGGCAACATGATGCCCCCAGCTTTGTTTTTCTTTTTCAACATTTCCTTAGCGCTTCGGGGTCTTTCCCGGTTCCATACAAATTTTGGGATTGTTTTTTCCAGCACTTTGAAAAATGCCGATCATATTTTGATTGGGATAGCATTGAAAATATAGATTGCTCTGGGCAGCATAGACATTTTAACAATGTTTATTCTTCCAATCCATGAGCATGGAATGTTTTTCCTTCTTTTTGTTCCTTCTTCAATATCTTTCATGAGTGTTCTGTAGTTCCTTGAGTACAGATCTTTACCTCTTTGGTTAGGTTTATTCCGAGGTATCTTATGGTTTTTTGTGCTATTGTAAATTGATTTTTTTTTTTTATTTGGGGAGGGGTCCTCTCTGCCTCTTGGACTTGAATGCTTGTTTCCTTCCACAGATTAGGGAAGTTCTAGCTATGATTTGCTCAAATATAACTTCTAGTCCTCTTTCTCTCTCTCCATCCCCTCAAGGATCCCAGTAATTCTGACATTGGAACATTTCATGACATTGTTGATCTCTCTGAGTCTATTGTCTTGGGTTTTTAGTTGTTTGTCCCAGGCCTCCTCAATTTCCTTCCTTTCTATCAGCTTAACTTGTAGATCACTAATTCATTCTTCTGCCTAATTTACCCTAGCTGTTAGAGTATTCAATTTAGACTGAATCTCATTCACAGCATTTTTAAGTTCAGCCTGATTAGCTCTCATTTCTGCCCTTAGATTCCTTATTGCCACTAATGGTTTTCTCAAGCCTAGCTATTGACCTCATAATTGCTAACCTGAATTGCTACACTGAAGTCTACCTCTGACATCTTGCTTATAGCCATATCCATTAGGACTGTGGGAGGGGTCATTGTCTCTGGTTCTTTTCTTTGTTGGGAGTTCCTCCTCCTTTTCATTCTGTTGAGGGGTAGTTGAGGGAATGTACACAGTCCAAAATATCAACCACTACTCATACAAGATGCACCCTAGGGAAATCTGGAGCAATTGGAAGCCACGACTGAAAAAACAAAGATAAAATGAAACCCAAGAATAAAATTTATAAAATTAAAATATTAAAAATTAAAAAAAGGGAGGTGAGTGGAGGGGTCTATAATCTCTCAGTCTGGGCAAGGTAGGGTGTTTCAGTTCTTCTTGGGTGTATTTTGTTCTCTTTGTTAAAGGACACTACTTCCCAGAGTTACAGGGAAAATAAAACTGGTGTATATATATATATATATATATACACACACACACACACACACACACACATATATATACACATATATAATATTGAATAGAGAAAAACAACTACATTGAAACATGTATCTATATAAAATATACAGGTGTGAAAAAATACAAGTTAAAAAGCTACTATGAAATATAAGTTGACATTAAACATCTATTGAAATGAGAAAAAGGTAAAAAGAAAAAACAGAGAAGATGCATAAGAGAAAGAATAAAAAGAGAGAGTTGTATCTGAAAAATAAACATGCCGTGAGGCAATGCCTAGAGCTCAATATACTATTTTCCCCTGGTGTTGGGACTATACAGTCTTATGGGATCCATAAGGTTGTTGTCCTCTTGTTCTTCCAGCCTGTCTTCTGGGGGAGGGGACTGCTGAGCTGTTTCTCAGGCAACCCTGTTTGGGCAGATTTGCCCTGCCCCCTTGTGGGGGGCGGGGATGGGCTCAGTGGAAACCGGTATTTTGAGCTTTTGTTCTCTGGCTGCTTTCCCTACCTCTTCTGAGGGTCAGAGCAAAAATGTTCACACCCAAACCTCTGATGCAGAGCAATGAAATCACAGTCTGTTGTCTTCATTGAAACCTCCAGGGTAAACAGTCTCCATTTCTGTATGTGTTGCCCAAAACTACAGCCTCCCATGGTGAGCCCACAGTGACTCTCTCAGAGGTTGTCCTAGGGGCTGGGAGTGTCCCTGCCCTCTGTGCTTCTATAGCCTGAGCAGCCGAGGGCTTGTGCATGCACCTGCAGCTCCTGGATCCTGTCTGGGTGCTGCTCTAAAGCTCTTTCCTGACCATCACTACTCTGAATTTTTGCTGGTCCCCAGTGCAGGTTCCTGATTTTTTAGGCTGTCCAATATAAGAGTGATTCTCATCCAGCCTGGCTTGCAGTTTATGGCAATCCGAGCTGAGAGACCCTTCCTTGGCTTGCTGACCATAACCTATTTCCTGGATCCACTGCTTGGGTACTCTGCCAGTCCAGGAAGCCCCTTTGACTCTGAGGCTTCTTGTATCCCAAGACCACAATGTTCTACCTAGAATTTCCACTTCAATTTCTTTTTTTATTTTATTTTATTTTATTTTATTTTATTTTATTTTATTTATTTATTTGACCGAGAAAGATCACAAGTAGGCAGAGAGGCAGGCAGAGAGAGAGGGGGAAACAGGCTCCCTGCTGAGCAGAGAGCCCGATGCGGGGCTCGATCCCAGGACCCTGAGATCATGACCTGAGCTGAAGGCAGAGGCTTTAACCCACTGAGCCACCCAGGCGCCCCTCCACTTCAATTTCCAAACAAAAACGAAATGCCTTTTCATTTCCAGAGCCCCTTTCAGAGAGGGATGTTGCTCCCTAGAGCAGATTTCTAAGGGTTATGCTTTTGCACTCCCGTTTTGGATCCCTTTCCAGGAGTCAGCTTATGGAGGCTCCCTCCCCCTTCTGTTTATCTTCCGATATCTTCCTGCAGATTCATGACTCCACCCTTTATACCTTGAAAAAGGCAGTGCTTTTCTGCTTGTAGAGATCCAGATATATTCTTACATCTCAGGCTGATTTCATGCATGTTCAGAATGGTTTGGTAGATATCCAGCTAAATTCAGGGAACCAGTTGAAATGGGGTCCCCTACTCCTCTGACATCTTGCCTCTTCCTCAAAAGGAATTTTGGACCAGTTCAATGGAGTGGACTTTGATCTCTCAAGATTTGTAAGAGTTCTCATGAGATTTAGTTGGAGGATTCCTGAGAGGTAGCTGGAGGATTCCTGAAATGTAGCCAGAGAATTCCGGAGATTGCCCCAAGATTACATGAGATCCAGCTAAAAAAAAAAAAAAAGAGATATCTTTTCTTTTTATTCTGGGGTGTTTTGAGGCAAACACAGTTTTAATGTGCCAAAATCTGGGAAAGCCCCCAGGAAACCTGCCTGTGTGGTAACATGTCCCTCTCCAGGGCACATTTCCTCTGCCTTCTCCTCTTGCCCTTGTGTTTCTATCTCCTCTGGTTTAATGTGAACAAGTGTCCAGAGAGCCCATTCATCCAGTATTCAGTGCTCCCTTGTCAACCTCTCTTCACCCAGGATAGTGAAACTTCAGAGATTTAGGTGTGAGACCTTGGATCTACCTGCAGTTTTGTCTGAGAATATTTCTGTAACTGGAAATATTGGATATTATGCCCAATTCTGAGAGGTGCCATCCCTGCATACAGAAGGGGCACAAGCAAGTTCTGCTTTGGACTGCCAATTCCTCCCAAGGGATGGGGAGTTTGGCCACACATCCAATGGGTTTTAGCCCTAGATCTCAATGGCTTGGGTGGCAACCTCACAAGATTTGAATGGAATCTCAGGAGATTTGGACTGAGATCTTGTGAGATTTGCCCCAAGATCATGTGAGATCTGGCTGAGTAAAGGTGTATTGTTTCCTTTTTTCCTGGGGTGTTATGAGGCTAACACAGACATCCTTCACTTGTTGATAGCCTGGGAAAGCTCCTGTGGATCCTGTCATTGTGCTCACTTGTACTGCCTAGGGAAATTGTTTTTTCCTTCCACTCCTATTCTCCTGTTTCTAACACCTCTGGTTGAGTGTGAATAAGTGTCCACAGGGCCCATTAATCCTGGATTAAAGGATCCCTAATAAGCTTCTCTTCACAAGGATGCTGAAACACCAGGGATTTAGGTGTGAGATATCTTGTGTCTTCCTGCATGTCATGTCTGGGACAAATTATGAAACCAGAAATACTGATGTGCATTCCATGTGCATTCCATGTGCAATTCTTGACATAAGGGGTGCCAAGCAGGCTCTGTGAGGGAGTGCCAAATCTTCTTAAGTTCCCAAGTTTTAGGCCAATGTTCCAACAGGTTTTGTCCCTTGATCTCACTGGCTGGACTCAAGATGCCTTGAGATTTGGATAAGATCTCCTGAGATATGGAATGAGATCTCACAAAGTTTGGATGGAGATCTAATGAGAGTTGGACAAAGATCTCGAGAGTTTTGGAGAGAGGTCACAAAATTTTGATGAGATCTCATGAGATTTGGATAGGGATCTCTCAATATTTGGATGAGATTTCATGAGATTTGGACTGAGATTTCACAAGACCTTCACCAAGATCACCTGAAGTGTGGAAAGGAAAGAGGTACCTTTTCTTGTTTTCCTGGGAAATTTTGAGGCTAACACAGACAGACTTAATGTTTCAAAGCCTAGGAATTCCCCCAGAGAGCCTGCCTGTTTTCTCACTTGTCCTGCTCAGTGCCACGTTTTTTCTTCCTTCTCCTCCTGCCTTTCTGTTGTATCATATCCAGTTGCGTGTTAGTGTGCGACAATATGGCCCATTCATTCTGAATTCCATGCTCCCTTCTCTCTTCTTCATCCAGACACTGAAACACTAGGGATTTATGTGTGAGACACCTTGTATCTTTCTGCATGTCTTGTCTGGGAGAATTCATGAAATTGGAAATGTTGGAAGTTCTGCCTAATTGTGGCGCATGTGCATTCCTTACTGAAATAAGGAGTGTAAAACAGGCTCTGCTAGGGACTACCCAATCTTCCCAAGGGCCCAGGAGATTGGCCACTATTCCAACAGCTTTTAGCCCTAGATCCCACTGGCTGGGAATGGGATCTCGCAACATTTTGGATAAGATATCTCGAGATATGGACTGAGATCTCATGAGATTTGGACGGAGATCTTCCAAGTTTTGGATGAGATCTCACGAGACTTATACCAAGATCTCATGAGATTCTCCGAAGATAATGTGATGTCCACCTAAGGAAAGGGGTAGCATTTCTTTTTTTTTTTTTCCTGGGGTGTTGTGAGGCTAATAGAAGCAGCCTTAACATGTTGAAAGCTGGAATAGCCCCAGAGAGCCTGCCTGTGGCTCACCAGTCTTGCTAGGGGGCTATTTCTTCTTCTTCTCCTGTTCTCCTTTTTCTATTACCTCTGGTTAAGTGTGAATAAGCATCCGTGGGGCCCGTTCATCCTGAATTCGCTGCTCCCTACTTTCTTTCTCTTCTCGGGGATTTAGGTGTGAGGCACCTTGTTTCTGCTGCATGTCATGAGTGGGACAAATTATGAAATTGGAAATGTTGGAAGTTCTGCCCAATTGTGGCATGTGCATTCCTTACTGACATAATAAGCACAAAGTGGTCTTTGCTAGGGAGTGACAGATCCTCCAAATGTCCATGGAGTTTGGCTACTATTCCAACAGGTTTTGGCCCTAGATCTTGCTGCCTGGGAATGGGATCTCCCAAGATTCAGATAAGCTCTCATGAGATTTGGACTGAAATCTCACGAAATTTGGAAGAGATCTCATGAAATTTTGATGAGATATCATGAGATTTGGACTGAAATATCACGAGATCTGGATGAGATCTCACAAGATTTGGACTGAGATCTCACGAGATTTTCCTGAAGATCATGTGAGGTCCACCTAAGGAAAGAGGTAACATTTCTTTTTTTCCTGGGGTGCTGTGAGGCTAGTAAAGCTCTGTGAAAAAAAATTTTTTTTTCACAAAAAGAACATTATAAGGTTTTGTTTCCTGCCACCCTGCATCCTCCCTTGTGGTCACAGTGACTTTACATTTCACTTAGTGAATGGAAAGAATGTGGAGTCTGGAGAAGGAGGTCTGGGTTCAAGTTCCAATGCAAAACCTCACTCACTGGGTGACCTCAGGCAAAAGACAGCCCCTTGAATCTCTGCTACCTCTCCTTTCTGCCTAAAAGGGTGGAATATCTATCAGGGAAATTCAAATCAAAACCACACTGAGACACCACCTTATGCCAGTTAGAATGGCAAAAATTGACAAGACAAGAAACAAAAAATGTTAGAAAGGCTGTGGAGAAAGGGGAACCCTCTTACACTATTGGTGGGAATGCAAGTTGGTACAGATTCTTTGGAAAACAATGTGGAGGTTCCTCAAAAAATTAAAAATAGAGCTACCCTAATACCCAGCAATTGCACTACTGGGTATTTACCTCAAAGATACAGATGTAGTGAAAAGAAGGGGCACATACACCCCAATGTTCATAGCAGCATGTCCACAATAGCCAAACTGTGGAAAGAGCCAAGATCCCTTCAACAGATGAATGGATAAAGAAGATGTGGTCCATATATACAATGGAATATTACTCAGACATCAGAAAGGATGAATACGCAGCTTTTGTATCGATATGGATGGGACTGGAGGAGATTATGCTGAGTGAAATAAGTCAAGCAGAGAAAGCCAGTTATCATATGGTTTCACTTATTTGTGGAACATAAGGAATAGCTTGGAGGACATTAGGAAAAGGAAGGGAAAAATGGAAGGGGGAAATCGGGGCGGAGATGAACCATGAGAGACTGTGGACTCCGAGAAACAGACTGAGGGTTTTAGGGGGGTTGTGGGGGGATGGGTTAGCCTGGTGATGGGTATTAAGGAGGGCATGTATTGCACGGAGCACTGTGTTTTATATGCAAACAGTGAATCATGGAACACTACATCAAAAACTAATAACGTACTGTATGGTGACTAACATAACAATAAAAAAAAAAAAAGTAAAACTTTCCCCAAACTATTGCCCTGTTAAATATACTTCTTACATATAAATGTCAAAAATTTTAGGTCACTATACTAGTCTTTAGCTGTACTAAATACCACTCTGATGATCTGTTTCTAAAGATGTACCTTTGATGCTAGGAATATATTTTTTATTCTGGATTTTAGATTTCCAGAAAGGGGATATAATTTCCTTTAAAACATTCACATGATTTTTATTCTAAGATAAACTTCTGTGTTTTAATCTTAGCAAAATAGGTCATCCTTATTATACCCGAGGCAAGACATTATCAGTTACTTTACCATGCTCCTTTAAAATACATTTTAGATATATTATCATAAACTCTTAGAATTTTAGAGGAGTTCATGGTATCACATCTCTAATGTATATCTGAATTAGCTCTTCTCCATCAGACAACATGATTTTGAGTAATGAATGGGGTCCACTCTTCAAAGGCACTCGTTTTGAGAGATTTTTCATAACTAGGGTATAAAGCAACTAAGACCGTATCATTTAGTAACCGATGTACTTGAATTATTAAACACACCTCTTATCTGAAAAAAATCATTAGGAAAAATTAGAGACCTAAATAAATGTAAAGACATCTCACGTTCATCAATGGAAATACTTAATTTTGTTAAGATGACATCCCCCTCAAATTGATCTACAGAATCGACAAAATCCCTATCAAAATCTGTGTAGAAAAAAGTTAAATAGCAGACCTGAGAATGTTATCATCTGAAAATCCTGCAGGCAAGTCTGACCCTTGGCTAGGATCTAGGAACTTGGATTTGGGGAGGGTTCCTACCACCCTAACCCATAAAAGTAGCTCACTGTACCTTAATTGTGCAAACAATATGGCTTATGGTGAACATGAGATTTCCTCCTGCAACTTTGGAATTTGGGTTATGTACTAGGCAGAGGGTGCCTGCAGGACCAGCCTCCAGCAAAAATCCTTGGCACCTAGTACCTAACTAGAGTCCCTCATAAACACCATTTCACACATGTCACAACTCTATACTGGGAAAAGTTATGCTAAATGAAAGAAATCAGTCACGAAAGATCACATTCCAAATGATTCAATTTATATTAAATGTCCAAGATAGGCAGATCTACAGAGACAGAGAGAAAATTAGTGATTGCCTAAGGCTAGGTAAGTATAGGGTTAGGGGAGCTGAGGTGTGATGGCTAAAGGGTATGAGGTTTCTTTTTTTGGTGATGAAAATGTTCTAAAGTTGATTATGGTGATAGTTCCACAACTCTGTGAATATACTAAGAATCATTGAGTTGTACACTTTAAATAGGTGAATTATGTGATATTTGAATATTTCAATAAAGCTGTTAAAAATTTTTTTAAATGTTATTTGTCAAAAAAAAAAAAAGACTCAGAGATCATATTGAAAATTCTATTTACCCAGGGCACTATTTGAAGACAAAGCTCAGGGAGACAATGCAAAGCATTTCCTAACTTATGTAACTTGATTCTAAGTCATATGTAACCTGGCAGAGGCCAGAAATGTATATTTTCTAGTGTTCATAGGTGATTCAAAGTACAGCCAACCAGGGAGAAGTGCATTGCTATAGGCAATGCAGGGGCTAGGGAGGGAAGGGGACAGACATTTGGAAGACTTACACTTGGAAATAAGAAGAGGAACTCATTCTTCATAAGTGAAAGTAAAAGAGCACAATATGTGAGCTAATTTTAGAAAAAAAATTACCCCCAATTATATATACATGTGGATATACATATATAAGGATAATTCATAGAAAGAAGTAGGAAGGTGAAATCCAAACTTTTGACAGTTCTACCTTTGAGAACAAGATTGAATGTGAAGGTCAAGATTGAATGCAGGAAGAGTAGTTGAATTGTCATTCAGACACAAGGGAGAAAATACAAAAAAAAAAAAAAAAAAAAAACAACAACCCTGCAACTTAAATGACAGTAAAGTTAATTTTCCCTCACATATCATTATAGATAGGCTCTCCAGATCTGTTAAGACGAACTCAGAGGCATGGGAACTCAGAGTCCTTTAATCTCATTGCTCCAGTATGTATACTGTCCATTCTCAAATTCACCTCATGGCCCAGGATGGCTGCTTCCACTCTAACCATCACATCTACATGCTAGACAACAAGGAGAAAAAGGGAGGAAAAGACGATCCCTTCCCATTCTGATAACTTTCTAGAGATTGAACACACCACTTCCACTTAAACTTCCTGGCCAGAATTTAGTCACCTGTTCACTCCCATCTGTCAGGGAACCTGAAATTAAAGTCTGTATCCTGGGTAGATATACGCCTACCAAAAATTTGGGGGTCCAATTACCTCTGCCAGTGGGGGAAACACATTTTACTATATTCTTATATTGTGAAATCTTTATAAATATGTATTCACATATTACTTATGTAATTAAAAAATAGATAAACATGAAAATTGGGATCCAGAGTTGAAGGAATTCAAGCCTGGCCTTAAGATAAGGTTGATAATGAGAAAGGGTGTGTGAGAGGAGGAACTTGAATAGCAGGAGAAATGTATGGAGCAGCTTTGCTGGGTCAGTGAGAGCATCAAATGGTGCTCTTATAGAATGTCAGTGCTCTGTGGGATGAATCAAATATTCTTCTGCTAAAACTGAAAAAAAGAGTGGCCTCTTCTTACTATATAGAAAAATACCCAGCTGTTATTCATCAATTTTGAGACTGCAATGTTTCTCTAATAAGTAAAACCTTTGGTGCCTGCTGTCACTTGTCCACTGGCACATGTGAGAAGGTAAGAAAGTAACAGAAGAAGCAAAACAAATAACGGCCTTGAAATAATCAACTATGCTTAGTTCTCTTTCTTTTTTCATGGAACGTAACTGTGGATACTAAATTATATTGCATTTGTTATAATATATTGTTACAGTCTGCTAGTGAAATTGTTCCAATGATATGTGACAGAATTAAACATTTCCTAATATTAAACAAAAAGCATGGCATGTTGGGGAAACTATCATGGCACTGGAGTTAGTCCACTAGGGAATATAAAGATTAAAAAAAAAAAAAAAAGTTGAACTGCCCATCTAAAGAAGTTGGAAAGCACAAATTTGTAGACAATCTAGTGAAGAGCTGGCCATTCCCAGCAAATCTGAGTGCAGCCCAGGAAAGGATTAAGAGATGTGTGTCATGAGTGAGAAAAACAAACACCTGTTGTTGACACTGAATTTGAGGTCACTTCCTAGGCAGGAACGTTACTGCAGTTCAACCCAGCAAGACTTTTTCCCCCTTTCTGTGGTTTGAGCATATGCACGGACTGTTAAGACAAATGTGGCAGAAGCCAAATGAAGGTGGAAATGATTATATAATGCTTATGAAACTGCAGTTAAAATTGATCATGAGTTTTGTGAAACTGAATAAAGGAAACCTTGTTTAAAAATGCGCAGGCCAGAAGGGGGAGCTCTCATACCATACTACTCCTTGCAGCTCTTTGCAGAACCCATAGGAAGAGATGTACTTCCTGTTCTCACAGGAAGAAGCCTACACTTTACTACCCCTGTAGGAGGGAAAAAGGATTTTCTCCTTGCCTGGCAATAGCCTAACCAATGAGAGATTCAGAATTCGGCCAATGAAAAGCTACTATGCTTTGAACTCCCAGTAGACTTTTGTTTATAACAGCCCCTCCCAACACCCCCTTTCCCTTTAGAAAAGAACATTCCTTTCCTTTGTTCTCCAGACTTGCCTATTTTGCCGTAACTTCCTTGTCTCAAGTTGCAA
>CM052889.1:55223312-55243790 GCA_028534135.1 Potos flavus | reverse complement strand
ACCATATGAGAGACTGTGAACTCAGAGCAACGGACTGAGGGTTTTGGGGGGGAGGGGGGTGGGGGGATGGACAAGCCTGGTGGTGGGTATTGAGGAGGGCACGTATTGCATGGAGCACTGGGTGTGGTACATAAACAATGAATCTTGTAACACTGAAAAAATAAAATAAAAATATTTGGGGAAAAAATAAAGAAAAAGGGGGAAATCATGGCAGAACAAAAAAATAAAACAAAATAAAATTCGAAGTGCTCAGAAGAACATTGAAAGATCACTATGAATCATTTGTTTCTTGTGAAAATGCTAGATAAATATGATCACAAAGTCCTGGAAATTCTTTTTCTTTTTCCACCATTATTCTTTCTCTTTCTTTAATAACTTTACCTTTCCATTTAAAAGGCGATTTAAGGGGCGCCTGGGTCGCTCAGTGGGTTAAAGCCTCTGTCTTCTGCTCAGGTCATGATCTCAGGGTCCTGGGATTGAGCCCCAAATCGAATCGGGCTTTCTGCTGAGCAGGGAACCTGCTTCCCTCTCTCCCTCTGCCTGCCTCTCTGCCTACTTGTGATCTCTTTCTCTCTGTCAAATAAGTAAATAAAATCTTAAAAAATAATAATAAATAAAAGGTGATTTAATTTTTAGTAAAGAAGTTAAAATAATTATTACTAAAAGTTAAAAAAAATCATTCCTTATAAACTTTCATGAGGCAGTTGGAAAATTGCTCAGTTATAGTTTAGAAAGGAAGTTTGAGAATCCTAGAATTTTCTGTGACTTGATTTACCCACCCAGTGTCCCATGACAGAATCATCAATGAGTCAGTTAATGAAGATTCTCTAAAGAGCAGATTTTCTTACTGTTTTTGGCATCCAACATTGCATACATAATATATTATTTTATAAGGAATGGAAACAGGTGGAATTCCTAGTCTTACCCAATGAGGCAATCTCCTCTAGAATTTCACATGTGTGTCAAAATAGTATGGCAGTATCTTAGGGAGTATGGATCAATGGTTTTCTGAATTTTTTGTGTCTGTTGGAGCATATGGTCAGAGCCACCAAAGAACTATGCTTCTTTTCTTTATAGTAAAAAGAAGCTTTGAGTGGTTACTAAACTGGAATAACATATTAAAGTTTGCCATTTTTTAGAGGGAAAATAACTCCCTGCTTGATTACAGCAGCAGAGCCCGGACTTTATTTTTTTTTTCCAACTACTTTTATTTTTTCAGTGTTCCAAGATTCATTGTTTATGTACCACACCCAGTGCTCCATGCAATACGCGCCCTCCTCAATACCCACCACCAGGCTCGCCCGACCTCCCACATCCTCCCCTCCAAAACCTTCAGTTTGTTGCCTAGGGCCCACAGTCTCTCATGGTTCATCTCTCCCTTCGATTTCCCCTAATTCACCCTTCCTTTCCTTCTCACAATGTCCTCCATGTTTTTCCTTATGCGCCACACGTAAGTGAAACCATATGATAATTGACTCTCTCTGCTTGACTTACTTCACTCAGCATAATCTCTCCCAGTCCTGTCCATGTTGATACAAAAGTTGGGTATTCATCCGTTCTGATGGAGGCATAATATTCCCTTGTATATATGGACCATATCTTCTTTATCCATTCATCTGTTGAAGGGCATCTTGGCTCTTTCCACAGTTTGGCAATTGTGGCCATTGCTGCTATGAACATTGGGATACATGCGGCCCTTCTTTGTACTGCATCTGCATCTTTGGGGTGAATATCTATGTTTTGTTTTATTGGAGACAGAAATGTTGTAAATGCTGGATTTCCTTTGAAATGAAGAGCAAAGTTCAGTTGAAAAAGCTAACAACCATATTTCTGAAAATAAACCCTAAGGATGTTCAAGAAAAACATCAAAATGATGCAATCTCTGTAAGTTAGAAAACAAGCTGCCCTGACATGTTGAAAGGAAGGCCTTTGGGAAAGAATTATGTGCTTTCACAAGCATTTCATTGAAGATGTTAACTACAAGATAGATTTCTATTTTGAGAACCAAATATTTAAACAACTTTTGGAAATTATTTGGAATAGTTCAGACTAAAATGATATGTCTCTCTGTTTCTCCCTAGACTTTCCCTGCTGGATTTGCAGGTGGGCCCTAGCCTGGGGAGGAGAGGGCAACCCTTCACTCCCCCTGTATTGCTAGCTCTAATTCAGTAACACTGTTAGGCTGGATATTTTTGTAATTTTTATTTTAACTCTCTTAAAATAATCCTGAAGGCTTGTAGGGAAGGGGCGGCTGTTGGGAATTCAGGGACAAACCCAGTATATTCTTCCTGGAAATGGGTCCCTGGTTATGAAGTCAAAGACCCTGGTTGAACGCCCCGGCTGTGTGACCTGGTCAAACCACATAACCTTTTTAAATCTTGGTTTTCACCACTTCGTTTACCATTTTCAAACTGTGATAGTGACTATTAGATAAAATAACTCATGCTGAAAAAAGCTTCATCCGTGAGCTGTACCGTGATGGCCGTTGCCATTGTCCTTGCTGTCAGGGTCAGCAAGGTTAGGGTCACAGAGCTGACACTGGGGCGGCTCACAGCGTGAACTTCCCGCGATTCCCAGTCGGCTGGATTCTCTGGAATGCTGTATGGCTGTGGCACACTCGCACAGGGCAGGGCAGTGTCTGGAATTAAGCATGCAAAAATCAAATTCAGGAATGGGAAATGACAGTGGAGAAGTGGTGTGTCTGAGCTCCATGAAGCAGTCAGAGGTTTGCTATGATGTCAGCGCTACAAGGGATCCTGGATCTGACCAGCGATGGTGCAGCGCCCTCCCCACCGTGTGAGAGCTGGGGACCGGCGCCCCGCTGGAATTCTAGTATCATCCAGTTGTTAGTCTTTTCTTTCACTTTTTCTTCCCCTCCAACCCTCACTATACTATACTAACAAATAGTGTAAGGCAACCAGGAATGAGAAACTAAGAAAAAGAGAACTAGAGCAACACAGCGCCCCCAGGTCCCGATGGATCAAGGAATGGTGTCCCTTGGCCACACAAGCGGGATAACAGGATGAGACAGTGGCAGAAAGATAGTCCCTGGTATCTATAGTCAGGGCAGGGGACCTAAGCAGATGCCACCACCTTGCTCCTTGGCTGGTTATACTTCCTTTCTGTCCTCCACTCTTCACTTGCCTCTTGTGGTCAGAAAGTGTCTTTTTATTATACCACTAGGTATAGTTTAAATTCCTTGAGGTCATATGTGTCTTGACATATCCTCCTTTGCTAATTCTGCATACAACCTTAACGTTTGTGGAAGAGCTGAGACTGTTAGCCACGGAAACCATGTTCCTAAATAGTAACAGAAGATTGTTTTTTAAGGTGGGGAAAATGAACTCTTTTATTTTATTTTTTTAGCTTTTATATTTTACTTTTTTTTTTTTTTTTTACTGTGCCAGGGTAATTGAAAATATCATTTTTTTAATGATATTCTTATGGAATTGGAAATATCACTAAAATCGAGGCCGAATAAATGCAGTACAGTCAGAAAAACTGGAAAGTAAAAGAACAGAAAAACTATTTTACTATTAAGTTGAACTCTCTTTTAATAGCAGAAGAAAAGAAAAGCACACAAGCTTAAAATGGGGAATTTCCACATCTAAGTCAGATTTGGGGCCTCTGAAAATCACTACCAGTCCCAAGAACGCTTTTTAGAATATTTAACAAAAATAATAGCAATTCTATTTATTGGGTAAACAGTTTATACTCAAAAATATATAAAATGATTTATAGGTGTGATTTCATTTAATTCATGGAACAACCCATCACTAAATTCTCATATGTGAAGAAGCTGAGGCTTATAAGAGAGGCTGAGTAACTTGCTCAATACTTGAAAAATGGACAAGTTGGGATGAGGAGCAGGTTTTTTTGCCTTCAAACCCGTGCTCCTCAAGTCCATCTGGAGACCATATATGGTTGTTCCAGAAAATAGTGTTGGTTGAAACATGTGTGGGGGACTGCATTTGTCTTTTGGGCCAGTTTTCTTGCTTTGTCTGTCATTCTGAGCACTCACTGTTCCTTTGGCCAAAGGGCATATAACTGCAGGAGGTGCTGATGAAGTTTCGATGTGCAGGCGCGGTGTTCCCAGCATGCATATGAAATCACTCACAGTGCAGGATGGAGCTGGAGCTGGGGAGACCAGATGGGCCAGAGGCCTGCTCTCTCTATGCTGCTGCATTCCAATGGGACTCCAATTCCATATCCTGAGAAAGAAAAAACTCCCTGACTGCTGGCACTCAAGGGCTAGCCTGGCTAAAAGAGCTAGGCCATGGTGTTCTGTTGAACACAGACAATTTCCCAGAACATCAAAATCAGACAACATCACTAGGTGAACATGATAAAGTGAATAAAAAATAAGATCACTACCTAATCATATCTGGACAAAAATGAAAATATGTGCAAATCACAAGTTCTTTCAAATGTACTCCTCTCCCAGTTATGTGACGACTGCTTCCTCTTTACCACTTACAATTGTAGCCCCACTCTGCTTCTGCCAGTTCTTAAAGTTATTAAGATACCACTTAGAGACCCCACAATCACATAGCCCACCCACCCAACCCCCAGTCACCTAGCACAAGCCCAAACCCAATCATAGCATACCCCAACAACCTCCCCGAGATGCCCTATTATTTCCATGGTGTGTGGCCAACCCTGGTGCTACAAGGAGCAACAATCCTACTTTGTTTGGTGATAGGTGTCTTCTTGGTGGCCTTTGGCTGGCAGGCATGGGGAGTTTGAGGATGGCTTCCCAGATCTTTACAGAGATGTGATCCGACACAACGGCTCTCTCACTGGTCTGAAGACACGTTATTTCTTCCCAAGTCTTCAGCAAATTCATTGTCTCTTCAACAGGCTTGGGTCTCATTTCTCCAGAGTCTGAAGTTATTTGTAGTTATCTCCCTACTGGAGTATGAATATGTGTGTGCATGTGTGCATTTGTTTTTAAACAGAGTGGTGATGATCTACTGAATACTACTGAGTAGGCAGCATATGGATGTATAATCAATCGCAGGCTAGACTTCCTAATATATAGTACGCTTAACTATACACTATACTTTATATACAGTATACATAAGAGAATATAGTAACTGAGTACATTTTATTTTATTTTATTTTTTCAGTCTTCCAAGATCCATTGTTTATGTACGACACCCAGTGCTCCATGCAATACACGCCCTCCTTAAAACCCACCACCAGGCTCACTCATCCCCCCTGCCCCTTCCCCTCCAAAACCCTCAGTTTGTTTCTCAGAATCCACAATCTCTCATGCTTCATCTCCCCCTCTGATTTACCCCCAATTCACTTGTGTACATTTTAAATTCGCTAACATTGTCCTATTCAATTAAAGGACTTGGAAAACTAGTGGAATATTTAGATCATTGTGCTCTCTAATATATGCTTAAGTGTAGTATTTTACTTACAAAATTAATACTTGCTAAAAATTACCTAGACTATCAGGGATTGAAGGTGATGTTAAGTTAGATTAGAAGATAGGACAGAGAGTAGAAGAAATGAGCTTGGCTCATTATAATAATATGACTACAAAAGATAAAAGGAGGAGGAAATGAAAGTAAAAGTCGGTTTCATTGTTCTGAACTCAAGGCCTTTGCCTTTCTTTCTTCTTGACCCTAGAGGTCCCAATCTCCCCACTGTGGTCCCATCATGCTGCTGTTTTTAGTTTTGTCTTGAATTGACTCTAGATCAGGAAATCAAGAGGAGACCAAATATTAAAGAGGGCAAGGTACTTATACAAGTAAGTTAAGTGAGGAGCCTCAGCATCTCAGGAAAATCTATGCCCATAAGTACATACTGCCAATCCAGGCCCATTGATCCTAACATGTTAGTCTCGTCTTGCGTAGACCCTGGAGAGTCTTTCTCCTTGACTCTGTGCCTGTGTTCACTTGTGTATCAATTCAAGCCTTTCTCAAGAAACAATGTTGGTCTCAAATACACAACCTAACCTTACACATAAAGGAGAAGGAGGGAGAACATCAAATGAAGCTTAACACTAGCAGGAGATGAGAAATAATAAAGATTAGAGCAGAAATCAATGAAATAGAAACCAAAAGACCAGTAGAACAGATCAAGGAGACTAGGACCTGGTTCTTTGAAAGAATTAATTAAATCGATAAACCTCTGGCCAGACTTGTCCAAAGGAAAAGAGAAAGGACTCAAACTAATAAAATCATGAATGAAAGAGGAGAGATCATAAAAAAACACCAAGGAAATACAAAGAATTTTAAGAACATACTATGAGCTAATATACGTCAACAAATAAGGTAATCTGGCATAAATGGATGCAGTCCTATAAATTTATAAACTACCAAAACTGAAGCAATAAGAAATAGAAAACCTGAACAGACCCATAACCAGCAAAGAAATTGATACAATAAAAAAAAATAAATCTCTGAACAAACAAGAGTTCAGGGCTGGATGCAAAGGTGGTTCAACATCTGCAAATCAATCTATGTGAAAAATCACATTAACAAAAGGAAGGACATGAACCATATGATCCTCTCAATAGATGCAGAGAAAGCATTGGACAAAATACAGCATCCTTTCTTGATTAAAACTCTCCACAGTGTAGGGATAAAAGGAATATACCTAAATATCATAAAAGCAATATATGAAAAGCCCACAGCAAATATCATTCCCAATGGGGAAAAACTGAAATCTTTTCTCTGAAGGTCAGAAATATGACAGGGATGTCCACTGTCACCTCTGTTATTCAACATAGTACTAGAAGATCTAGCCTCTGCAATCAGACAACAAAAAAGCAGTAAAAGCCTTTTCAAATTGGCAAAGAAGAAGTCAAACTCTCACTCTTTGCAGATGACACCATACTCTACATAGAAAACCCAAAAGACTCCACCCCAAAATTGCTAGAACTCATACAGTAATTCATGTGGCAGGATATAAAATCAATGCACAGAAATCAGTTGATTTCTATACACTAACCATGTGACTGAAGAGAGAGAAATTAAGGAAATGATCACATTTACAATTGCACCAAAAATCATAAGATACCTATAATAAACCTAAGCAAGGTGGTAAAGCATCTGTACTCTGAAAACTACAGAACACATATGAAAGAAATTGAGGAAGACACAAAGAAATGGACAAACATTGCATGCTCATGAATTGGAAGAATAAATATTATTAAAATGTCTATGCTACCTAGAGCAATCTACACCAATGCAATCTGTATCAAAAGCTGAAACAAATAATCCTAAAATTTGTATAGAACTAGAAAAGACCCTGAGTTGCCATGGGAATGTTGAAAAATAAAACCAAAGCTGGGGGCATCACAATGCCAGACTTCAAGATATATTGCAAATCTGTGATCATCAAAACAGTAAGGTACTGGCACAAAAACAGACACATAGATCAATGGAACAATATAAAGGAAGTGATAGAAAAAACAGGATATTATTGTGTGCTACTTCACTATATCTGTTAATAATCCAATTTATGCAAAATCAAGGGAGTCTACAAAAAGTAATCTCTAAATATAGCCTTGTTACTTTGGGAGAAAGACCCATTAAAGAGTTTAATCCACTAATTCTGGCAAACATGGTGATTCAGAAACAAGTAATGAAAAGCTTGTCCACCTTGCATCAGCCAGAGGGACGTTTTTGGCTTATATAGCGTTTGACCCAGTTTCTATGTTCCTAACTTTATAGATCTAGATGCAGTAAACGCTCTATTATTCATGAATACAATATCTGGCACAATTCCGAAATTTCCCCCAGTTACACTGTTGCTTTCTAACAGCCATCACTCCGGTTGTGGATTATTTTCCAAGCTAAGGAAAAATAGTCTGAACAAACAACATATCAGGTATAACAATCTGCGGTCCAAAAGGACTTATAGGTGGCAACCATTTACTTTTAGAATTGGTCATGAAGTTGATGGTCCTACATATTTAGAACAACCTAATTTGGCAGTCCACAGAAATGAGTCTATTTATTGGTAGAAGGCAGACATTAAACTAAATCCATACAACTGATAGATAAAACCAGTCAGCAAAGGAGATTAGATATTTCCAGTAACAGATGGGATATTCTTGTAGGATAACACATACTTCTTTGAGCCTGGAGATTTCTTAATGTGTTCTAAAAGACTAGCCTCCAATCGTTCCCCTTATGGTATAAACAGCCACAAAAGCCCATCACCATGGCAACAAACATTCAAATTATGGCGTGTGCTCTATCACATTGATTGATTTGTGAATGTTGAACCACCCTTGCATCCCAGGAATAAATCCCACCTGGTCGTGGTGAATACTCCTTTTAATGTACTGTTGGATTCTATTGGCTAGGATCTTGTTGAGTATTTTGACATCCATGTTCATCAGGGATATTGGTCTGTAATTATCCTTTTTGATGGGTCTTTGTCTGGTTTCCGGATCAGGGAAATGCTGGCCTCATAGAATACATTTGGATGGGATGCAGCCTAAACTGGATACTCTAACACCTAGGGTCAATGAGATAGAAGAGAGAATCAGTGATCTAGAAGATAATCTGATGGAAAGATGAAAGCTGAGGAAAACAAAGATAGGAAGCTAGTAGCATGTGAAAAAAGGCTCAACATACTATTTTCTCCTGGCATCGGAATTTTACAGTCTTGTGGGATCCATAGGCTTGTTGTCCACCTGTTTTTCCAGTCTGCCTTCTGGGGGAGGCACCTGCTGCGCTGTTTCTCAGGTGTGCCTGTTTGGACAGCACTGTCCCAACCCTTGTCAGGGGAATGCCCTCAGTGCAAACTTGTCCTCTGTGTGGCTTTTGTTCCCTAGAGGCTTTCTGCGCCTCTGCAGAGGATTGGAGCAAAAATGGCCGTGCCCAAACCTCTGGCCCAGAGCAAAAAGAGCACAGTCTGCCCTCTTCAGTAAACCCTCTGGGACAAATAGTCTCCACTCTGTACAGGCCAAAAACCGCAGCCTCCCAAGGTGCACGCCCACTGCAACTCTCTCAGAGGTAGACCTGGTCCCGAGAGTGCCACTGTCCTTTGTGATTCTAAAACCACGAGTAGCCACAGGCTGGCGTGCACCCCCAAAGCTCTTGGATCATGTCTGGGTGCTGCTCTAATGTCCATTCTGGGCAGCTACAACCCTGTGAACTACTGCCTGGTTGGGTGCAGGTTCCAGACTTTTTTCAGGCTGATGAAGAAAAGAGCGATTATTGACCAGCCTAGACCATGGTTTATGGTGAGCCAAGCTGAGAGTTCCCTCCTGGGTTCACTGACCATAACCTGCTTCACGGCTCCACTCCTCGGGCACTCTACCAATTCAGGCACCCCCATTTGCTCTGAGCTTTCTCATATCCTGAGACCACAATGCCCTTCCTAGAATTCTGCCTTTTCATTTCCATATCCCCTTTTGGAGAGGGATGTCTCTCACTAGAGCAGATTTCTGAGGGTTCCAATTTTGCACTCCACTGTTATATCACTTTCCAAGAGCCAGCTTATGGAGGCTCCCTCCCCCTTCTGTTTATCTTCTGATATCTCCCACAGATTCATGACTCCACACGTCCTACCTTGCAAAAAGAAGTCGCTTTTCTGCTTGTAGAGATCCAGATATATATTCTGACATCTCAAACAATTTTGAACCCCCCAAAAACAGCCTAATAGATATCCAGCTAAATTCAGGGGACCAGTTGAAACGGGGTCCCCTACACCTCCATCATCTTGCCTACCTTGCCTGTTATTTTTATCTTCAAAATAGGTTGTTTTTTTTTTTTAAGTCCAGATCTGAAATAGTATTGAATGACAATGCTTTGAAAAAGATGAAGTGAGGAGAAGGCCCTTGAAAGCAAAAATGGGAAGTCTCTGGAAGAGGAGAAGCACATTGGAAGAAGCTGCCCAGCAATAAGAGGAAGGGGTAGAGAAGGACAAGACCACCCTGTTTGGAGAGAGGGAATAAGGTTTATTCTGGCTGAGTGAGGCTGATCTTGGAGGGTTTGTGCATTTGGGGTTGAGGGAGCATGGCCTGGGGACCAGAATCCTCATGGAGAGACAGCACCCCTTGCCAACAATTTGGGAGCCTCAAGAAACCCAGCCTAGCACTTCAGACCTTCTGCTGCCATCTGAGTGAGCACTGCTTACCACTGCTCCACTGCAGTGTGTTCTACTTTTCATGGTTTCTGGAGGTGTTGCTCAACTGCTGCACTCATCTCTCCATGGACAGTCCAACAGAAGCAATACCAACTTTTCCCTGAGACTCTAAGAATTCTAATTAGAAATTCCCCCTTTTCAATGGCCTGGACTGTTGTAAGTATTCCAAACATTTTTCAGAGTCAGAAAGAAAATATTCAGGAGAATGAAAACAAAAAGGAATGGAAAGTCTTTTCAAAGTCTGTTTTGGACTCAATGTTTTAAAAATAACTGAATCTAGTTTCAGAAGAGGAAGCTTAGCAGTGCAAATGAATGTGCACAATGGTGGCTTGGGATTCATCTGAAGAACTACTCTGATGGAGCTCCTAACATTATATTAAGGCTGGACAGAGAACCCATGAATGGCAACAGGAAGTGGAAACTAGCATTGAGGGTTGCTGGGGACAGACTAGGGCTGTGCTTGTCTTCTGGGTGCTCATCTCACGTTTCGGTCAGCCGATGCCCAAAACTGAATAATTCTTGGAACAGGAAGCCTTGGCAGGAGATTTAGCTGGGGAAGTAGCCCACAGTTTTCTCGCTGCATTTAGTAGCAGCTGCTCATCTTCTGGGGCTACAAGTGTGTCCAAGTTGTTTCTGTTGGAGGGAAGTTTTGCCTGAACTTATGGTTCAAGCTTGAGCTCTCTTGATGGAAGCAGAGTAGTTTGTGGAGCCTGTGCTGGGAGGAAGCAGACTCTTCAAGAGTGGGATAAACGAAATGAATTCTATCACCTGCATTTTTAGAAGGTGAAGAGGATCACTTAAATGACAGAATGCATTTTGGATGAGCACACAAATTCACTTAAAGAAAGACATAATGAGAGTATCTTTCTGGAAATGTCAAACTGGGAGTCTAGGTTGAAGGACATGAGATGGTCCTCCAGATGTAAGTGGCATATAGGATTCATGTTTCTGTTTGAGAAGCCACTGAGCTCCTTTAGAAATGCCCTGTGTGAAAATATCTGTGATGCCCCTTTTAACAGGGATTGACACTCACAGAAGGCTCTGGGCTATTGAAGGAAGAGCCTCCAGCACCTGTCATTGGACAAGTTTGAACAGAAATGGAACTCATCCAACAGCAGATGCCTAAATCATGTTGGACATGGGCATGTCCATGGACGATGGGAAGGATATACTGTCCTCTGGCATTACTTCACTGTACATAAACCCTCTCTTAGCTCCAATTTTATTTATTATTTATTTACTTACTAACTTGATTACTTACTTATTTACTTATTTATTGGTGGGCAGAAAAGCAAGGTTGATTGAGTGATAGCAAAGTGATAGTACAGAGCTCCTGAAGAGGTAGGGGACCAGAAAGGGTTGCCACTGGAGTTTCCATGTCTAGCGGTTCTTATGGACTTGTTGGTGGGCTGTTTTAATCCGATTAACCCTCCCTGCGCCTGTCATCCAATCAGGTTTTGTCACACGGAAAAGGGTAGAGGGCTCTTTCCAGGGTGGTGTAAAATCCTTTTAAGGGTGGTTTCCTTTTAGGGTGGGTGGGTGGGGATTTGTCCCTGCCTGCCTGCCTTCCAACTATCCTTCATAATCCCCCCTGAAGAGGTAACCCTAACTGTTGTTAGAGAAGGAGGGCAATGGATGATTGTAGCTACTTCCTCCTGGTCAGGGGTATTGGATGGGGTAGTAGTCAGGGTTCCTCTCCTCCAGATCTATCTAGGGGTCCCCTGTAGATATCTGGCTTGACCTTCCTGCGAGGCTCCATCTGAACCACAATTTGAAGTTTGATGACTTTTATTCTGGAAGATATAAAGCAGGTTAGGGCATTTAGGAGGCAAGATCCAAAGCACAATGCAAGACTGAGTACAGCCAGGGGTCCAGCAAGAGACAGAGGCTGTTTTAGTGAACTCCCCATATACTGTGAGGAAAGGGTGGGTGAAAGGAATGCAATAGGGATTATGATTTTGATGGGATGTAAGGACAGTAACATTTAAGAAGACTTATCTGTGTCTTGTCACTTCAAGTCTACCCAGGTCCTCTCTGGGTTCACAGAGGGATTTCAGTTCCTTGTTAGGCCCCTTTGGGGACCAGGGTTTGATTCTGAAATGGTGGATCCAGGCTTCAAATTTAGGCACTGTGACTGCTGTTGGAGAGGCTAAAATCGCTGCATGTGGGCCTTTCCAGACAGGCTCTAACAAACACCTTGTTCCCAGAGTAAAATGGGAGAGGTTGGTTATTTTGGGGCTGGGCGTTGGGAAGCTTTCCCAAGGATTGAGGTCTTTAGGCACAATTTATCACTTGAGGCTTTGTCAGTTTTAGAGGGGAAGTCCTCAACCCAGTGCACGAAGGTACCTACCCAAACCAGGAGGGACCTGTACTCAAGCATTTTAGACATGTGTGAGGTCCATTTGCCAATCTTCCCCAGGGTAATTTCCTATTTGCTGTATGCCTCTGGGGATTTGCGAATGGGAGAATGGGTTATTCTTCATGTTTTTTTTTCTGTCCCAGAGTTAGTTTCTTCCTGTTCCAGAATTAATTTGTAGCTTTGGGAATTAAGAGAGTGGGCAGCCATCACTGCCAGATCCAGCTCTTTGCTTAAATATCTCAGTGGCTATTGAGCTGGCCCCCAGGCCTGGGTTAGGACACCCAAGGCCATTACCTTTCCATCACAACCCTCACACTAGGAAGACTTAAAGCTGGGGCACTGAGAAAGACCCTCTTGAGATTTTAAAAAGGCTTTTTCTGACTCTGGATCCCACATTAATAGGCGGCTACTGGCTGTATGTGTGTCCTTGGTCAACCGATAGAGGGGGCGTGCTATGTCTCCATATCCTGGTATCCATGAGCAACAGTGTCCTGCTATGCCCAAAAAACCTTTCTGACAAGGAAAAGTTGTGGGGTCCTTAAGGTGTATGCAAATGGACACTGCTGTTAAAGCCTGACCCACTCCAGCCTGAGTTGCCCAGATGTGGGGATTAAAATCAGCCTCTCTTAAGGGGAGGCAACTGCTAGTCTCCCCAGGGGCTATCAGTATGAGAGTTAATATCTCTACCTAAGAGAGGTGCGGGGCTCTCAGGCATTAAGAAAGAGTGAAAGAAAATTAGATCTCCCCAGGTGCATCCAGAAGGTGAGAAAAAATTTGGCTCACCCAATGATGTCCTTAATGAAAACACTGTGATTGGACAGTTGGCCTGGGTCAGAGAGTAGAACAGAAAATGTAGCTCTAGTATCAATAAGGAAATTGACTGGTTTCCTTTCTATTTCCAAAATTACCTGAGGCTCTGGGTTCCCTATGGTGAGCTGTTTTGGAGGAGCCACCAGGGATGGAGCCGTGGACCCCATCAGTCCCTACCAGGGGTGCTGGCCATCTGAGCCCTCTCAGATTGAGGTACCCAAGGCATTCATATTTCCAGTGACCCCTCCACAAATGGGACAAATGTTACAAGGCCTTGCTTTTTACCACTGGGGACATTCTCACTTCCAACATCCCGGACGGCCACAGAAATGGCTTTTGGTGCCAGAGCCTTAGGAGGCTGAGCTGGCAATGGCATGCAGTGCCACAACCAAAGCATCAGACTTCCTCTTTAGCTTCTGTTTCTTACTCTTCTCTTGATCCCAATCATAAAAGACCCACTGGCAATTCGTTAGAGCTCTTCTAGGGTTCCCTTAGGGCCAGCAGCCAACTTTGGTAGTTTTTTCTGAGTATCTGGAGCTGATTGGGTCTTTAAGAATGATCTTGGCCTTGGTAGAACTGGGGAAGATAGCTGTGTATTTAATGAGAGCCTCTCAATATTTCTGAGAAAACTGTTGGTGTTTTCTTCCTGAGCTTGGGTTGACAGTTAGCATCATGTTTACCAACAGACCCAAGAGACTTTGGAAGCTATCTTAACAATTACCCATGAAAATTTTGAGACAGATAAGATTAACCACCATTTTTTACCAACAGACTCAAATATCCTTTAAAAGCACAAACCTATGCCCGGTAATCAATGCTTTAGCACTTTAACCTATTTGGGAAAGACCTAGATGTAATCCCATTTATCATCCAAGCAAAACTTTCTTAACACTTACCCATGAAAACTTTGAGACATACATGATTAACCACCATTTTAACACAAGCTTATTTAACCTTCAGCAAAGCTAGATAGATTCATTCCTCATTCTAAACCTCATCATCTCAGACATATGAGCAGATGCCATGTTTTTTCCACCAAAGTGGAAGTATGCAGTCCATGTCAGGCCAGAGAAGACAAGAAATTTCCCCAAAACAGAAACACAGGGAGTTTTAGCAGCTGCTTGGGAATACTCCTTAGTCTCTGTCCTAAGGTAGACTAACCACAGTTGGCTCAAGTTATAGCCATTAATCTGGGAAACAAATGAAGGAGAAGCCCCCATGTTGTACTGCTCAGTCCCTCTATGATGCAGGCTTGGAAGTGATGGCTATACCAGTTTCCAAGGGGATTGTTAAGGTCCCAATTAGGGACTTGAGTTGGTACAGCCTGGGCTCCAGTTGGAAACCAAAACCATCCCTGGGCTCATCCATCCTTTGATCCTTGTGTCTTTCAGCAGTGGCTAGAACCCCACATTTTTCTACTTTGGAGAGGGTGTGATTTAACAGAAGCATTACATTCAACTTTGGAAAACTTTGAGTTCCCCCTTCATCTCAGGTCTTGTAGTGGCACCTCCTCTTGGTCCCTCTTATTGCAGAGGGTAAAGCCCTTGAGTACTGACAGGGACTCCAGGATAGGGCGGGACAGGTAAGGGGACCTGATCTTACCCTAGGAAGGATGGAGCCAGGGGTGGAGATTCCCCAGTGGACTCCAGTTGCCTATCAATTTTTGATGTGGATGTGCTGTACCTTTCTTCCTCCCCACACACACACTCCAGTGGGGGGGGGGGGGGGCAAGGGGGATTGTCCAGAGGAAAGCAGCCAGGAGGCTGGGATCAATCCTATACTGCTGAGATCAGAACAAAAGAAAATGAACCACCTTTTTCCCAATTAAAACCAGGAAGGCAAAATCCCTCAGATGGCCATGTCTCCTCATCTTCCAACTTGTGTTGTGGCCATGCCCCAGAACAAAAGAAAATGAGTTGTCTTCACCCAGCCAAAACCAGGAAGGCATCCAAGTAAATGATATTGAGTGATTTATGGGTCTAATATTCTTCCTATAGACTATAATGCCAGGAAGGGACTCTAAAGGAGTAAGGGTCTTGGTCAGGGAATTACCCATCTACAAAAAGAGAGGAAAAGGCATCCCTTACCTCAATTTCTTAGAGTTGATCAGGGAGACTTGGGAAGAGAGGAAAAGGCATCTCCCACCTCAGTTCCTCCTCATATTTTCCTGAAGTGTGGCACTAGCTACTCTTGAGACTGACAGCCAGAGTCCCTGTCCTCTCTGCGAGGTGCTGGGAGCAGTCACACTTACTTAGGCTTAGTCTTACTTCCAGAGAGCGACCCTAATTTCTCCACCCTTCAGACTCCCTTAGAAGTCAATGGATACACTAAACTTCTTTTTAGTAAAGTTGTACTGTCTGGCATAGCCACATGGAGGGACAAGATGAGGCACCCAGGGAGGGGAAATCCACCTGGGATAAGCCCTGATGGAACTGAAAAGTTGGGAAATCCCTTAGATCTTAGATTTTTTTGCCCTGCTTGGCTATTCCTTCACATAGGTGGTATAGCCAGTTTGAGGGGTGTCCTAGTAATGCCCAGGATAAGAGAAGTCAGAAACAGGAGATTGTTCCTCACCATAACAGGGAACTGTGAGTGAGATCCCTTGGAGGCCACCCAAACTACTCACAAGAGAATGGGGGACCATCCCGGGCTTTCCTACTCGTTCTCCTAGGGGAGGAATCAACTGAGAAAAGAGTAGTAGAGGGGTTTTTCTCTGGATGCCCGGATGGGAAAGTAAGGAACCAGGTCCCTCCAAGGGCCTTTGGGTGTCTAAGGGGTAGCCTTGGTCAGGCCCTTAAATTGCTAGGTTTTCCCTAGGTCCCTCACATCCAGTGATCTGCCCCGAAAGGACTTCTGAGTCCTTACCAAACCAACATTCCCAACTTCTGTTGGGGGGTCAGTCAGAAAGGAGCCCAGAGAGCCTGTTACTGGAGACTTGAGAATGGCAACCATGCTAATTGCTCTTACATGGCTCAGGGTGCCCATTGTTTCAACAACCAAAATGTCCACTACTCATGATTAGTCATCCTTAATGATGGTGGAGATCCTGGACAAGCCCCCATAAATGTTATAGGATTTTTTTTCTCCATTGGTGCCCACAGTTCGTCACACTGCTCCCAAGAATGAAGAGGTAGACCAGACAGAGTGGTGGGCAGCAAAATAAGGTTTATTGAGTGATAGCAAAATGATTGTACAAAGCTCCCAAAGAGGAAGGGGACCCAAGAAGGTTGTCCAGCTCTAATTTCTTTAATTTAAACTTCATTTTTGGTAAAATAAAACAAAGCAAAACACCTATGGAGAATGAAAGAAAATCCAGGATAAGTGGGGTGGGCAGCTCTTGGCTCTTGCTCCATTTCTTTACTAAAATTAAAAAAAAAAAAATCCTATTAGGCCAGTGGCTGAGGTGAAACTTGGAATACCTCATAATTACTATTAAATATCTAGTTTCCATATGCTTAGAGTAACCTCCATCCCACCTTTACAAATTAAGGCCGATGTAATGGCTCATGTGTGACTCATGTAATGGCAGTGATAAGTGCAGGCAATTGAATCCTGAGGCTAAATGACTCTGCGTGATTTCTTCTTTCAATTCCATGAGTCTCTGAGGACTTTGCAAGTGGGTTACACTTTAATTATCATTGCTGGCCTAAAAGATAGTGTGAATTGCACTTTATATATGGGTGAATGGAATTGTGAGAGTTGAGTTCAAGGTCAACACTACTCAGAAGTATCATTTTTCATCAACAGATCCAAAAAAAGAAATCAGATAGTTTTTCGCTCTTTCTAAAGCATGTAACAGCCACTTGGAAGTCTGCTACATTAACACTGTCCATATAGACTTTCTGTCTAGCCTCTCCCACCCATACAGCTGTGGGCCTTATAAGTGAGGAGGTGGTTAAGAGGTGTTTGGTGGTCATTTGGATTCTTATTTAAAGAACACCCCTTATTGTAATTGCCACAGTGAAGTTCCTTAATACATAGGCCCTTTTTCCCCCTAGTCTGTCTTCTGGTTCCTTATTACTATCTTGAGTTCCACAAGCCTCATCTTCAATAGCATTCTTTGCTTTTACCACATGCCTCCAAAGATCATCTGCTTCCTTTAAGGGGTCCCCTACTCCCTCATCACTGGTGCTGGCCTAAGGCAAACCCCCTGCCCCAATGGCCCTTTCCAAGGCTTTTCCTTTTGATTATCTAATAGCTAATTCTTTGACCCAACAAATGTGACACCTCCTCTTACCATTACTCCAGTCATGGCAGAGTCCACTACTTTGGGGAGTGAATTCTCTTTGATGGTGTCTGTCTACAGTTACCACCAGGATTCAACGCATTTTACTCCTTCTGTGCAATACCCTTCTAACACTCAAGTGTGCTGGAGACTCTGGGGCTGACTCCGACATGGACACCAAACTATGTAGTATACTTTGAAGGCATGGACTCTTGGGAGTTTATATGCTTCCCTTTTGATTTTTTTTTTAAATGAAATGTGAAGGGATTCTAAGTCAATCAGTCACTATATATTTCATATATAAAATTCATAGATGTCTTCAAAGTAGGCAAATATTAGTGGCACAGTCTAATCCATAAGAGGAAATTGAAAGTTCTCCTCCTCTGCTTCACTCCCAGGGAGGAGAAGCTTTGATGATAACGAAGACAAGAAGCACTGGTGCTTATCAGAGCCAAACCATAATTAACTTCTCTTGGGTGTGGCCACCCTCATTTGAGTTGCTTCTTTTGTCAATCTTTTGTTTTCCCTGGTCTTTGGTGACAACTGGAGTTGACTTCTTCTGAGATGGGTTCCTTTACCTAAAAATTCTATATTGTGAGAAGAACCAGAAAAAAGATGAGATTGTGTAGAGGACACTTTAGGTCAGCTCTGTGGCTGCAGGGGAGACTGGCTTGTTTCCCTAGCTTTGTCTCTCTGCGCACATTTTGCTTTGAGCACTAGGACACATGGGAACAAGATCTAGGATGGGTTTAATGGAAAGGGGCCAAGAAAGATGTTTAGTTGGCCTTTCTTGCAGATGTTAAGGCAGAGAGGAAAAAGGAGCCTTGTAGCTTGTTCTTGTAGTTAAGTAAATTATCCCAGGCAGGCATTTTCTTGGAATCTGTGGTGATGACAAGTGCTTGATTCATAGACTTAAGAATTTGAGGGCCTGCCTCTCTTAAATACTGATTATTTGGTTGGAAGTAAGGGAACATGAAAAATTACTTTGTACATGGATGTTGTAAAGATCTCAAAGGCAGACCATGTAGCTGGGCCTAATAAGTGACTGAAACAAAAACTAGACTCTTTTATTAATCATGATCATCATTCCAATTTCTCTGCTATAATTTCTCTGTTTCAGTCTTCTCTTCTGGCAGAACCAGTAATTTAATATTATAATTGACCTAATTTCACACACATGCATTTGTACGGTATAGCAAAAACCACTCATATTTTAATTTATTCATAGCTAAATTTGTTCTGAAGAGGAATTTACATGGGTCAGTTTCATGTTTCCAATAGCTCTTAACCTATACTCTCCTGTCACACAAAACTCTCTTGGCTTTGCAATGATAGTCAGGCATGTGGCTCATGTCCCCTCTACACTGCAAGCTCTTTGAGGCCACATCACAGTGTTGTCTTTGCATCTTCTACCATATCTGTATTAGAAGTTGATAATATGGACAAATAGAAAGAGGAGGTATTTCTAGAGCCAGTTTAATGAAGAGTTCTCAAAAATGTACCAAGTCAAGGGGATTGAAAAAAGGCACCTATAGTAGAGCTGAGGCCAGGAGCCAATAAATACTAGGTTATGTGTCAACCTCAATCACCAGGACCAGGGTAAGTGGGTGGTGAAGATGGCATGGAAGTAGAGAAAGAGGATCAGGAGAATGAAAGTGAGAATAGGAAGGTCAGCAAGATAAATTCCATTCCTTGACATTTTTATGCTGATAGGGCAAGTGGTCTACTGAAAGGTGCTACTAGAGACCACAGCCAGGGCTGGTGAGTTCCTGGCTCCTAATGAGTGCCTAATAGATGGATAAGCTGGAAAAAGAATATTCATAGTCTACACTGGAAATTTTTGATAAACAGAGCTATGTTTTTGTTTTGTTTCCTGAGGTGGCTGGGATTTACAAGGGCAGAGCTGTAAGGTAGATAAATTTATCTTATTTCTTGAGGGTTTTTGTTTTTGTTTTGTTTTGTTTTTCACGTAGGCTCCCCATGCAACATGGAGCCCAATGTGGGGCTTGAACTCAGAACCCCGAAACCAGGAGTCAGATGCTCCACCAACTGAACCACTCAGATGCTCCTCTTGAGTTGTTTTTAATTCACTTCTACTGCTTGTGATATAATAATAGCAACTATATAGGTTATTATGCTGTGATAGGCTACTTGATCTACCCTCAGCTCTGATTCTTTCCTGCTCTGTGACACAGGGCACATTAATTTAATCTCTCAAAGCCTTGATTTCTTTAACTGTAAAATGATGATGGAATGATCTAAGCCATAGGGATACAGAGAAGATCAAGAGAAATAATGGATATGAAGTATTTGTCATAATGCCTGGAACATTAATTTCCTAATATATATTAACAATGATTATTGTAAATACATCCTTAGGGAGGCATAATAGTTAATTTTATATGTTAACTTGACTAAAGAATGCTCAAATAGCTGATAAAAAAAATCATTTCTGGGTGTTTCTAGAAGAGATTAGCATTTGACTCAGGAGACTGAATGAAGACGATTCTCCCTCACCAATGTGGCTGTGCATTATCCAATCTGTTGAGGGGCCCAAATGGAACAAAAAGGCAGAGGAAGGACAAATTCTTTCAGTTCTCAAGGTTTGATGTCCACCTTCCCCTGTTCTTAGACATTGGAGCTCCTGAATTTCAGGCCTTGATATTCTGGGACTTACACTGGCACCTCCTCCACCAGACTCTCGGGCCTTCAGCTTTTTACTGGGAGTTATAAAGCAGCTCCCCTGGTTCTCAGACCTTGAGATTAAAATCAATTTTAACCATTGGTTTTCCTGGTTCTTCAGCTTGCAGACAGCATATCATGTCATATTTCAGCTTTCGTGATTCCCATGTGCCAAATCCCATAATCAGTTTACTTGTATATCTATATAGATCCTATTGGTTCCACTACTCCGGAGAGGCCTGGCTATATCAGAAGGTACAAAAGATGGAATCTTTTTTTTTTT
>CM052889.1:55194907-55222812 GCA_028534135.1 Potos flavus | reverse complement strand
TGGACATTGCTGCTATGAACATTGGGGTGCATGTGCCCCTTCTTTTCACTGCATCTCAGTAGTGCAATTGCCAGGTCATAGGGTAGCTCCATTTTAAATTTTTCAAGTAACCTCTATACTGTTTCCCAAAGTGACTGTACCAACTTGCATTCCCACCAACAGTGTAAGAAGGTTCTGCTTTCTCCACAACCTCTCCAACATTTGTTGTTTCTTGCCTTGTCAATTTTTGCCATTCTAATTGGTGCAAGGTGGTAAATGTGGTTTTTATTTTAATTTCCCTGATGGCTAATGATGAACTTTTTTCAATTTACTTTATACTTGTTTTCTTACATCTGCATGCATACAAATACTATAAGTAAATTAATACAAGCATCCTTCCAAGATCTCAAACTTAGCTTCACTGCATTCAGAGTATTTTTGTGGAACAAATAAGCTATGCTGCTCTTGAATGAATTAGCTAAACCCTGTTAATTGTACCTCTTTGGGTCTAAGTCGAGATAATTTTAACTCAAATGAATAAAATAAATACTACCTTCTTCTGAAATTGTGAATTCCTGCTGTTCTCTCTTTTTAATAAAAGTCAAAATTAGACATGCTTTAAATGAAACTCACCTAACTTGCTTACTGGACCAGTGTGTAGACTTTAGTCCAGTTGGCTTGAGTCTGGTGCCAGGGACACAAAATTTGTAGTTGTTTTCTCTCCAAAAGCAATAAGGCTTTTTGCTTGGGTTTGTAGTGCAGGCCCCTAGAAAATCATGCACAATGTCCATAGGTATACACTCTGGTTGCTGGAACAGCATCATTATTTTTGAATGTGAAGGACAACATGCAGCATAGAGAAAAATGAATGAGTACATAAGTAGTATCTTCTCTGTATAGTCTGAATATCTGAACATTGGGGTATCTGAACATTGAATATCTGAACATCTGAAAGCCTCTCTGTGCATCTGCACCACCATGTGGAAACCTGCTGGGCAAGTCTGCAGGCATGGGCATTGCTTGAAGCTGACAGCTGGGCTGCATTGCCTTCATTTTTGCTGTTGCAGGCACTTTTTCCTCCATGAACCTGGTCTGGGAAAGACCTGTACAATTCTTGTCATGTAAACCTGATACTGGAGGATTGGGAACTCTCAGATAGTCTTCTTGTGATATTACCACTTCCAAGAGCCATTAAAATATCCCTGTTGCGGGGCACCTGGGTGGCTCAGTGGGTTAAAGCCTCTGCCTTCGGCTCAGGTCATGATCTCAGGGTCCTGGGATCGAGCCCCGCATCGGGCTCTCTGCTCAGCAGGGAATCTGCTTCCCCCTCTCTCTCTGCCTGCCTCTCTGCCTACTTGTGATCTCTCTCTCTCTGTCAAATAAATAAATAAAATCTTTAAAAAAAAAAAAAGAATTAAAAAATAAAATAAAATAAAATAAATAAAAAAAAAAAATAAAAAATAAAAAAAATAAAATAAAATAAAATAAAATAAAATAAAATAAAATAAAATATCCCTGTTGCCTTTCTATATGGAGACTCTGCTTGAATTCAGCAAAGGAGCAAAATATAAGGGGAAAATGATACTAAAATCTAACTGCACTTGGGAAGCTTTGATTTTTCTGTCTACTGGCTTCTAATGTTGCTGTTGAGAGGTACTGGATTTTTCTCTTTCTTGGTATCTCATAATAAAAATCATGGTAATTATACCTAAGAATATTAGGAAAAGATTAATAAGTCCTTTAGAACTGAAAGTATCTCATTGGTCACACAGACCAAATGGCTTTTAGTGGCCCTCCATGAGGCTGGTTATTCTGAATAGCAGGAGTGATAAGTCCAGGCCCCTCCTGCTCAGGGCCTTGTCGCTCCCTGGTCCCTGGGGGCTTGCAGAATGCCACCTAAATTTTCAAAACCACTGGCTTCATCAAACTCTTTTATTACAGCAAGTGCAGGTAAAATGAGGAAATTACCAAAAAGTAGGTAATTGCTAACTTACCATAATTAGAACAGGAATCTAGGTCTCCTGCTCCAGCCAAAGTGTATTTCCTACTGCACCACAATTCATCCTATAAAAGGAGGAAAGTTTTAATTTGTTGTTCCTGTCGTGGATGAAAATGCTACTCAGTGCCCCATGTGCCTCATGAAGTTATGGGATGGCAGCAATGAAGCAGTGTAGGGCGTTGTATTTCCTATCAAAGAAGATTTAACATGCAGAGCAGCACATCAGAGATGAATCCAGAATTGGGCCCTCTGTGAAGTAGGTGGGCCAGAGGATGCCTGGGAATATGGCATTCTCATTACTTATTGTTCTCAAGGTCTTCTCTTTTGGCTTGAATGAGAAGGAGCAATTTTTTATTCATAAGAATCTGAGAGAAAGAGGAAACTGAGGTGAGAAAAGGAAATGGAATGACACAGGCCTCCTCTCCAGCCCTGGTAGTAGGTTCTCATGAAGAGAAGGTTTAGAGAGGGAAATGCAGAGGGAACTGTTTGCACAGCTGACCTTGTGAGACTCTGAGCATAAGAAGTGAGAAGCAAGGGCACCTGGGTGGCTCAGTCTGTTAAGTGTCTGCCTTCAGTTCAGGTAATGATCCCGGAGTCCCAGGATCAAACCCCATGTCAGGCTTCCTGCTCAGTGGGGAGTCTACTTCTACCTCTGCCTCTGCTCCTCCCCCTGCTCATGCTCTCTCTCTCTCTCTCTCACTCTCTCGTAAATAAATAAATAATCTTAAAAAAAAAAAATGAGAGGCAGAGCCCAGGAGAGGGTATCTGCTCACTCTGCAGAGACAGAAACTTCATCAGCCCCAAACACAGGCAGCTTTGGAAGCTTCTCCATGGATCTAGCAGTTTTCCAAGCTTGGTTCCAGCACCTGATTATCTGCACACTCCCCCTCGATGTGCCACTTCACTCATGTGGCTTTTGTTACCACCCACTCTGCTATTGACTCCCAAATCAATGTTGGTTAGGCCTCCCTTGTGCTCCCCACACAAAGTGCCATCTGCCTCATTGATAGCTATGCTATTTCCTGGACACTTCACCCTCAACACATGGCTCTTCCATTCTCCATCTCTAAATGCCCTCCCTACAGCCCAGTCAGACTCAGAGCCATTTCAAATTCCTTTCTATCCCCTTTCCTTCCATATCTAAGCTTTGGGCATATCTGTCCATTTTACCCCTAGACTGGGGATGCAGATACTAGGGTATACCCAGTATACTGTATACCCAGTATACCCCAGTATCTGCATCCCCCACTCTCCATCAGGGATCCAAACCACTATCTTCTCTTGCCCAAAGAACAAAAACAGTATCTGGGTAACCCCTGCTTTGGGTTGTTTAAATAATGATCCATAGAGTGCCAGAGAAGTTTCTAAAACGAAACTTTTGTTATGCTACTCATTCCCCAGATAAAAACTCTTCAAACACACACTATTACCCTTTAGGTGAAACACAACTTTGAAATGGTTGGAAGGCTATTGGTTATCACTCTGTCTTTGGCCTGCTGTACTTTGTCTCCACCTCTGTACTCTTTCTTCTGGTGTCCAAACTCTTTTGATCTTGAATCCTTGAAAATAAAATAATTTTCTCTATGTTTTTGCCAATCATATATTTTGAGTATGTATTTAGTATGTATAAATCTTATTGTGAATCCTATTTTTAAATCAGTAAAGCATAGCTTTTTAGATGTAATAGAAACCTCAGTAAATGTGCTAGTACTTCTGTCCTCTAGTAGGTTTTCTTGCTCGCCCCTGGGGTGGGGCTCCCCTCTGTGGAGACTTCTGCTCTGGCAGTGTGGGGTATCCTTTAGACCCCTGCACATGATCTTTCTTCTGCCTGGATCACTCTCTCCTAAACTTTATCTAGTTACTCCTACTCATAGATAAATTTAGATGTTTATGAAGCCAGTAGGCACTAAAAAGCCATTACTGCTAAGAGGAAATGAGCCAAGGTAAGCTCAGTAATTAAGAGTTATATTAATAATTTTTAAGTAGGTGTTAGATTTTGCTGGTACTGAGAGCCAAAACATACAGTTATAAATATCTGACTTTGACTTCAGCCCTAATCTCTTGTCAAATAAACCTGAGGCTGGAGGCTTGGGCATTACCACGCAAAGTCTTTCCTGTGATTTTACTGTTTCCAAGAGCCATGTCTGCTAATTGCCCTGTCCTTCATCCCTTGCCTGGCAGCTAAGGATAGTGTATGCTTTCACTGGATATTTCCTAGGACCATGCTCCAGCTCAAAGCAGGTGAAAAGTCAGCTTCTGTGCTGGTCCCTCAAGACAGGTGTGCTGGTGTCCATCAGAGAGGGCAAAACACACACCCTAATTTTTTTAGAAAAAGGTCCATATCTTCTCCCAGCATCAACAAACCACACCAGGAGGCAGGGCCTCCATTTCCATGGCCACTAGCAAACTGGAAGATGGGGGATGGTAGGCAAGTAATAAAAATGCCACTGCGGGGAGGGGGAATTGGATGAAGGTGCTCAAGAGGTGTAAAATTCCAGTTATAAGATAAATAAGTATTGAGATGTAATGTACAACATAATGACTATAGTTAATATTGCTATATAGTATATTTGAAAGTGACTAAAAGAGTAAATCCTAAAAGTTCTCATCACAAGGAAAACAATTTTTTTTTAAAGATTTATTTATTTATTTATTTATTTATTTGACAGAGAGAGAGAGATCACAAGCAGGCAGAGAGGAAGGCAGAGAGAGAGAGGGGGAGAAAACAATTTTTCTTATAACTGTAGGATGTTGACTGTAGGGTGTTGACAAAACTTATGCAGTGATCATGTTGCAACATATGTATGTCAAATCATTCTGTCGTACCTCTTGAATTTATACAGTGCTGCATGTCAAATATATCTCAACAAAATGAAAAAAAAAAAATACTTCCATGCTCTCTTACAGAAATTTACTTGCCTTTTTCTTCATTAAACACTTCCGTGGTTGCTGTGTTTGATTAGATTTTAGAGTTAGAAAATTTTATTTAATCGATTTTTGCTTCAGTGAAGGAAATATTTTTGGAGCTCCATTATTTCTCTGCTATCACTTCTGCAGACTCTTTTAATTGTCCAATTATTGCACTTTAATCTCTATAATTTATGTTTTTTAAAAAAATAATTTCCATCTCTTTATCGATAATCTTTTTTTTTGAAGTGACATTCCCATCATAACTTCTCTTCTTTAATCATGGTTTTCTTTAATTTTTTGAACATGTTTATAATAGCTACTGTGATATCATTGTTAAATTAGACATCTGATTGCTCTCACAGGCAGCTTCTGTTGCCAGCTATTTTCCCCTTGGCATATGGGTCATACCTTCCTGTTCCTTTGCACGTCTTATATTTTTTTTCCTGGGAACTGGACATTTTAGATAATATAATGTAGCAACTTTGGGTACTGGTTCCTCACCCCCTTCTGCGGCTTGTTATTCTTAGTTGCTTATTTATTTGTTTTGTGACTGGCTGAATTATTTCAGTGAGGTCTACCCCCCAACCCACCCTGCAGTATTATACCTCTGATATTCTCCTCAGGGGGATGTAGTATTGCGTTTGCCTTGGAATAATGATGATTTGGACAGGGCTCTGTTTGGTGGCTCTTTCTTTGACCACATCCAGCTGTTAAGCACCACTAATTTCTGCCTCTCTTGTTTTCAACAATGTCCTGATGCATAAATTGCTCCAAAGATTTATCTAATCAAATTTGGGATCCCTTGTAGGGAAAGTTCCCAAGGTCAAGTGATTGAGATTTGTTCTGACCCCAGGAGGGCTCCCCACTGCTTCCCCAATCCTTTCAGCAAACTTCCCAGAATATATATTCACCTGTATCCTCAGTGCATCTATTGTTCTACCAATTGCTTTTTGCCAAACCTCTATTGTTTTTGAGAGTGCCGGAATTTATCCATCACTGTTGAAAATGAAGCCAATTACTTTGAAAAGAGATTAGGAGCTATTTGTTTTATAGTCTGCTTCTCGCTTTAGGCAAAAATCCCCAAGCCAGGGCCTCTGGATGTGGGTGGGAACAGTGGTCCCTTTCTGAATGACATCCACAGCTTAGGGGTTAAGTGCTCAGCAAGGTGGGCAGTAGCCTTAGGTGTTCTCACGTTGCCTGTCCTAATGTAGGATGAGACAAAGTGAATAGTCACTCTGCCATGGTATGGCCACTTGTGTGGGCCATCATAGCATTACAGAGCTCTGGGGCCAGATGGAGTTGGCTTTTGACTCTGCTATGCACTCTCTTGAGTTGAGTAAGTATATTCATTTTCCATAGATGCATAATAAATTTCCACAAAATTACCTTAAAACAATACACATGTGTTATCTTCTAGTTTCCATGGCTCATAAGCCTGGACATGACTTGGCTGTATCCTTTGCTCAGGGTCTCACAAGGCTGAAATCAAGTTGTAGGAGGGGCTGCATTCTTATCTGATGCTCAAGGGCTGCTTTCAGACTCTTGTGGCTGTCAGCAGCATTCAGGGCTCAGAACTTCTGGGTTTTTGCCCAGCTCCCAGAGGCTGCCTGTAATTCCTATCTGGGATTTCCAGAATGTTTACTTACTTGGTTAAGCCAGGAAGCAGAGACTCTCTAATAAGTTTGTAGTAAGATGGTTTTTTACACAATGTAATATAATCATGAGAGTGATGTCCCATCACATTTGCCACATTCTATCAGTTAGAAGCAAATCACAGTCCTACCCACACTCAAGGGACAGAGGTTATGCAAAGATGTGAAACACCAGGAGGCAGCGATCAGGAGGATAACTTCAGAGTCTGTTGCTGCAAAATGTACTTAATATCCCAGAACCTCAGCTTATTCACTAAAAACAAAAAAATGAGGGTATAATAGTACTTACTCTTAGGGTTGTTGTGGGGATTAAGGCACACAAAGCTTTTAGCATAATACCTGGCTTATTATAATTTTTTGGGAATATACTCTTGTCACTGTTTTTATTCCTAGATCTTCCCACAGCCCAGGAAACATCAACTCTGAGAATTGTTTATGATTTGTTTATTGATTTGCTCATGTTTCTTGGTAGGGCTTAACCAGATGATCTGGGGGTGCTCTTTGGCTACTCTCAGCCCCTTTCTGCCCTCAGCCCAGTGAATGTGTGGATGAAGGACTGGAGAGTTTCTTGAACTACCTCCTTTCCTGTCTGTCCATGACTAGATGGGTGTCTTAGTTCTTGCAGGCTGCTATAACAAAATGCCATCGGCTGTGTAGCTTATGAACAACAGAAATTTTTTCCTTGCAGTTCTGAAGGTTAGAAGTCTGAAATCAGTGTGCCAGCATAGTCAGGTTCTGGTGGGATCTCTTCCAGGTTCAAAGCTGGTGACTTGCTGTGTTCTCATGTGGTAGAAAGGAGGAAGGGTCTCTCTGGGGTCTCTTTGATAAGGACACTAATCCCACTCATGAGGGCTCTACATTCATGACCTAATCACTTCCCAGAGGCCCCACCTTCAAATACCACCACCTTTGGGGATGAAGATTTCAACATATGAATGAACACAGTAATAGGGAACACAGTAATGGGGAAATGAGGGAGAGGAAAAGGTAACTTCCCTCCCTTTTTATTAGAGAGGGCTCAGAAATACTGCACTCCTGCATGAATCTAGAGTATTATGCTAAGTGAAACAAATCAGACAAAGAATGACAAATACCATATGATTTCACTTATTTGTGGAATCTAAAAAAAAACAAAACAAATGAACAAACAAAAACCCAAATAGACTCTTAAATACAAAGAACAAACTGGTGGTTGCCAGAGGGAAGGTGGGTGGGGGAATGGACAAAAAATAAATAAATAAAGGGGATTAAGAAATATGAACTTCCAGTTGTAAAATAAATAAGCCACAGAGATGAAAAGTATAGCATAGGGAATATAGCCAATAATATTGTAATAAAGTTGTATGGTGACAGAAGGTGACTACACTTATCTTAGTGAGCATTGAGTAATGTATAGAATTGTTGAATTATTATGTTGTACACGTGAAATGAATATAACATTGTATGTTAATTATACTTCAATATAAAAATAAATTAAAATTAAAAATAACAACAAAAAGAAAACAAAGAGAGAAAAAAAAGAGGACATCAAGTCATTTATAGTACTTCATCCTTTGTCTAATTTCAGCTGTCTGATCCAAGGCTGTATTATCAGTAAAACTGTACACATATTTATGGTGATGTGGTTTAGAGTGGTGGGGTTCAGAGAAAGAAAGAGTTCTTGAGATGTTTTTAGTGCAAAAAGGGTGTTTTATTATGGCATGGGGACAGGACCCATAGGCAGAAAGAGCTGCACTGGGGTTGTGAGGAGTGACTGATTATATAAGAGTTTCTATCCTATGGAGAGGGGGGTGATGATAGGATTCCAGGAAATTGAATCTATAGGTTTCTGGAGATTGCTCTTTTCTTGTAAATCATTAAAACAATTGCAAACTGATGGAGACTCATGTCCTACATGACTGTGATCTCTATCAGTTAACCATTTGTTTTTCCTTTCCTTTGTTCTTGGGCAGCTAGGAGTGCTTGAGGAATGTCACACATATCTCACCTGGGGAGTAATATTTCATTGTATTACTCAGCCATCAGATAGAATGAATACTTACCATTTACATCAATGTGGATGGAACTGCTGGGTATTATACTGAGCAAAATAAGTCAATCAGAGAAAGACAATTATCATGTGGTTTCACTCATATGTGGAATATAAGAAACAGTACAGAGGATCATAGGGGAAGGGAGGGAAAACTGAATGGGAAGAAATCAGAGACAGAGACAAACCATGAGAGACTTAGCTATAAGAAACAAACTGAGGGTTGCTGGAGGGGAGGTGAGTGGGGGGGTGTAACTGGGTGATGGGCTTTGAGGAGGGCACATGATATGATGAGCACTGTGTATTATATGCAACTAATGAATTATTGAACTCTACATATGAAACTAATGATGTACTATATGTTGGCTAGTCGAAATTAAAAAAGAAAATCTCACGTGAGAGGAAGGTTGTGGGGTGTTAGCTTGTGCTTTTCCCTCAGCTTTTCTTTTGCTCCCTCATCGATGGCATCAACAAAGCAGTTTAAAAATTTGTTCAAAATAAAAGAATTGAAGTGGTCATATGGGAAAAATCTGAGCCATATTGCAGTTTGATACCATTTTTATTTGAATTACATATGAAGGTAGAGGTAGGAAACCACACTTTTTTTCAGTAATTATAAGTAGTAAAGACCTTGAACTGATTTGAATTGACCTAGAATTAAAAATTTCTCTGAGTTGGCACTCAGCCTTTATTTTTGCCTTTTACACTATTAGAATAGCTGCCTTGATTTTGTTTCTCAGATTAAATATAACAAATGAAAGGCATTGAGAGGTGAAGAAATTTCTAGGTGATTGTCTCTGACAACAGATGTGACAGCTGAGAGCTCGGGAGTGATGAGGGGATGGCAAAGCTACTAACAATGGCAGAATTCAACAAGACAACAGTTTTGGACCATTTATGACAGGTGTTCAATTGCACCACCCACCTCTATAGTATCATAGAATAACACAACATCAAAGAAAGGTTACATTTTATTGAGAATACTCAGTTGAATCACAGAAAAAAGTTCTATACATTGTTCTTTTAATGGTACAAATAACATTTAAAAATCATTTATAGGATTGTGCTTTAGATTTTATGAAAAATAAACTTACATATAGTATCTTATTTATTAAGAAATCCAGGTTAACTAAATATGTTAGAATAATATTGTCTATTTGGTGAGGAGAAGGAACCAAGGAAGGATTTCTGTAGAACACAGAGGACAAGACATACTTCAAGTTCCATCTCCAATCTGTGATGCATGCTGTCTAGAAACTGCCAGCACTGTCTTCCCTTTAGCTCCATGCTTTTGCTTTGCTTCTTAAGTTTTTGTGCCTATCTCCATCTGATGTTAAACCCACTGAATCAGGAAAGCTACGTTCTTGTCTCACAGAGTTGAAGAATGAATCTCCCAGATAAAGGAGAGTGAGTAAAGCAATAGAGTTTTATTAAGCAAGGATACAGGAAAAAGCTCTCATGAGTGAGAGGGATCCAGACAGGGTTGCCAACGTGGGACTCCACTGACCATCTTTTATTTAGAGCTGACCAGTGAGCTTGTGGCTTTAACATTCTTATGAGGTCTTGGTTTGAGTAAGGACTGGTGATAACATCTTTAATGGCTTACTTCTTTTTAGGGTTTGGTTATTCTTTGTTGGTCATAGGTGACTATCATAAAAAAAAAGACACGCCCCCCCCCAAAAAACTAGGACAGGGTGGTCTTGTTTGTTCCCTTATCTCTTGTTGCCTTACACCTCCACATTTTTGGGATTTCTGTGAGCTTGACCACATAGCTCTGTACCTATCTCTCCCAACCTAGCCCTGCTTGTCCCTTACTCACCACTACCAGACGAGCAGTCCTATTTGTGGCTGGCTTCTCCTCTTGGCAGCTCAGGGAAAACTCTCCAGAGGGTCAAGTATTGCCTCATCCAGAAGATGCAGCCACTCTGGGTGGGTCCCACTCAGCCTTACTCTGTGGATTCAAAGACCTTACTTCTTTCTTCTCTCTCATCACTCATCCTTTAAGTTACTCTCTAACTTAGCAAGGACTTATGGTCAGAATTTCCTTCTTTTTTAGGCTTTATCTTTAGCTATTAAAATGGATAAACTTACCCATTTTATTTCTATATTGTCACTGGGGGTGCCACTTTTCAATATCTGGCATCTTTCCTGTGACTTACAGTAGGATGAAATTTTCCAGTGACTGCATCTGCCTCTTAGACTCATCTGTGGAAGGAGTTACAATATTCTTGATCAGCCCATGACTTGTGTCTCAATAATAGCACTGTTTTTGAAGTGGTGTTTTGGTTTTGGTTTCCCCCATAGTCCCAAAGGATGGTAAACACACACACGTGCACACATACACTCTAAGTATTCTACAAATTATATATTGGGGCTTGGGGTCTCTTTTCTTTTACCCCTATATTCAGACAAATATACAAAGAATGATTATACTTTCTTCGAATAGTCACAATTTTCCTCTGGCCTTTATTTATTTCCACATAGAAACCAAATGTATTAAATTTTTACTTCCTCCTCTGAAATTTATGCTTCTAAAGCATGAGGGTTTTAATCAGGAAAGGATTTTAAGGCCAGTGGAATACTATGCAAGCAAAGACTAACAGGCAACTTTCCTTTATTATTGGAAATATAAAGCTGATTATTTGACATTTATAATTTATACCCTACCTGCTTCTAAAAAGATTTGAGATGGGGCACTTGGGTGGCTCAGTCTGTTGTGTGTCCAACTCTTGATGTTAGCTCAGGTTTTGATCTCAGAGTCATGAGTTCAAGCCCCATGTCCAGTGTGGAGCCCACTTTAAAAAAAAAAAAGATTGAAAAAAAGATTTGAGATGGCATACAGGAAAACAAGTACACAGGAAGGAGGGAGGGAGAACAGGGATCCTGTGTGGTAGGGTAGGATAGGCAAATTCAGTTGTAGTAGTTTATTGGCACCTTTGGCTTGCTTACAAAGACATTGTAGTTTGTGTTTTGAGTATTTGTCCTGGCATTTTAACTTCTAGAGATTGATTATAATGGCCTCCAGCTTGGAAAGGCAACCCCAGGAATAGGCTTGTTAGATAGCTATAGAAGAACAAGATTTTACCTTAGCACAAAGCTCTCAAACTTGTATTGTTGTCTGTATTTTGTATTCTGTAATTCTTTTTAATACACTATTTTGTCTCTCTACTTTAACAGTTGTAGCTACAGCAAGACTGTTCTCACAGGACTAAGCTACTACAAACACTAGTTAGTGGGATAATCCTCGTGCACATTAAGGAAGGAAAAGAACAGTTGGAAAGCATTAGTTTTGTTGGTGTGTCATGTTATTCTGTAACTTAACAGTATTATCTCCATGGTTCTTAAAATCAGGGACCAATAATTCTACTGGTACCTGCTACAGAAGATCATCTTTTTAAATGCATCCCTGAGTTCTGGGCTCCGGAAGGCATATATAAAGGGATCAATGACTGCATTGCACATGATCAACATGCCATTCACCTGGAAGAGGGACATGTAGCAGGCACAGTAAGGGTTATTTGGGCAAAATGTCATTAACAGAACATGAAGAACAAAGGGGGCCCAACAGAAGATGAAGACCCCAAGCAGGATGGTCAGCGTGATGGCCCCTTTCATGTTGGCTCTGGGAAGGGTCAAGATCTTCCTGGCATGGGAACGGGCAAGCAAGAACATGTACACATAAAGGCACAGGATAAAGACCAACATCAGAGGGAACAGCGATGTGAAGGTGATCACTGTGGGGATGTGATGAGAGAAGATCACCATGGTAATGGCGCTGCCCATGCAGCTGGTCCAGGTGACCATCAGGACAATAACGGCACGGCGCATGGTCACAATGCTGTGGTATTGCAGAGCATGGAAGATTGTGAGGTAGCGGTCAGCTGCTATCATGGACAGGCTGAAAATGGAGCCAAGGAGGGAAAGGATGAACAGGGAGTCGATAATATCATCTGCTGTGGTTTCAAAATTGCCACGAGTCTTGAGATAACCCAGGTTCCTTAACATGATCAGGATATTTTCCAGGATCTTATATAGGCTGCCCAACATATCAGAAATGGCCAAGCTACAAATGAAAAAGTACATGGGTGACTGGAGATTCTTATTCTTGATCACAGCCAGAAGGACCATTAGATTTTCCAAAACCCCGATGATGGATATTATAAAAAATATCTCTTCTGGCAAAACCACATAAGGACAGTCTGAATTATTTCTTGCTGTATCATTGATGTTTTCATATAGATTGATAATGTGCTTCATTTCTCCTGCTAAGACAGGGTTGTTACTTTGACTTGACAGAAAGCTTGATTGATTCTTCAGAATCTTTTCTTCTTTGTATTACTTGCTGGAGGTCTGAGGTAAAAATCACCAGGCCACCTAAAGAATAAACAGCAACATCAGAGACATTTTTAAAGGGGGGAGGGGAAATATGGCAGAGGAGCGGGGGACTCCATTTCAACTGGTCTCCTGAATTTAGCTGGATATCTACCAAGCCATTCTGAACACCGTGAAATCAGCCTGAGATGTAAGATTATATGTCTGGATATTTACAGGGGCAGAAGATAATTAGTTGGGAGGTACCTAGGATGGAGTTGTGATTGTGTGGACAGATATCAGAGGATAAACAGAAGGGGGAGGAAGCCACCAGAAGTTAGCCACTGGAAAGTAATATAATACCCCAGTGCAAAAGTGTCCTGCATCTGGGGGTCAGCAATAGCTTGTAGAGTGGTGGTGGCAGGTCAGGAAGGGCCTGATAACAGCGGTCAAACAGGTTACAGGAGCTGAACGGGCACACGCTGGGACCAGGGCAGCTGCTCATGCAGACGTGTGCCCACGGACCTGGGGGCTGGCCAGGCCAGGATCACTCCTGGTTTTGAAAGCACAGGGAACAGAGACAAGTGGGGGCCTGAGTGGACCTCTGAGAGGGTCGCTGGGGGCATGCACCACCTCTGGGAGACTGCGGTTTTCAGCAGCGCTTACAGAAAGGGACACTGTATGTTCTGGAGGGTTCAGAGAGGAGCAGACTGTGACTTCTCTCCCCTGGGGCAGAGGTCTGGGTGTGGACATTTTCCTTTGCTCTGACTTTCAAAAAAGGCACAAAAAGCTGCCAGAGAATAAAAGCCCCAAAAACTGGTTTCCACAGAGCCCAGGCCCTTGATAGGGGGCAGGGAAACTCCGCCCAAGCAGGGTTGACTGAAAATCAATGAGGCAGGCCTCCTCCCCCAGAAGACAAGCTGGAAGAATGAGAGGACAATGACACTAGGGTATCCACAAAAACTATAAAACCCCAACACGAGGGGAAAATAGTATATTGAGCTCTTGGTGTTGCCTCATGGCAAGGCAAAAAAAGATACAGCTTTTTTTTTATTCTTTCTCATGTTTCTTCTCTGTTTTTTCTTTTTACCTACTTATCATTTCAACTAGATGTTTAATACAACATATTCCATAGTAGCTTTTTAACTTGTACTTTTTCACACCTATATATTTTTTCTTTTTCTTTTTTTTATTTATATACATATAAGCTTCAATGTAGTCCTTTTTTCCCTATTCAATACTACCTTTATATATATATACAAGTTTAAATTTTCCTGTAACTCTGGGAAGTAGTGTTCTCTAACAAAGAGAACAAAATAGACCCAGGAAGAACTGAAACACCCTATCTTGCCCACATTGAGCGATTATAGCCCCCCTCCACTCAACACCCCCCTTTTCTTTGCACTTTGTAAATCTTATTCTTGGGTTTCATCTCGGCTGGGTTTTTTTTTTGGGGGGGGGGGTGGCTTTCCACTGCTCCAAACTTTCCCAGGGTACATCTTGCCTGGATTGTGGTTGATATTTTTGACTCTGTACATCCCATCAACCACTTCCCAACAGAATGACTAGGAAGAGGAACACCCAACAAAGAAAAGAACCAGAGACAATGGCCTCTCCCACAGACCTAATGGGTATGGGTATAAGCAAGATGTCAGAAATAGACTTCAGAGTAACAATTGTGAAGACTATAACTAGGCTTGAGAAAACCATTAAGGGCAATATAGAATCTCTAAAGACAGAAATCTCTAAAGGCAGAGAGCTAATCAGGCTGAACTTAAAAATGCTATGAATGATATGGAGTCTAAACTAGATACTCTAACAGCTAGGGTAAATGAAGCAGAAGAACGAATTTAGTGATCTAGAAGATAAACTGATGGAAAGAAAGGAACAGAAGGAGGCCTGGAACAAACAGCTTAAAATCCATGAGAACAGATTTAGAGAAATCAACAATGCCATGAAATGTTCCAATGTCAGAATTATTGGAATCCCTGAGGGGTTGGAGAGAGAGAGGACTAGAAGATATACTTGAGCAAATTGTAGCCAAGAACTTCCTTAATCTGGAGAATGAAACAAGCATTCATGTCCAAGAGGCAGAGAGGCCCCTCCCAAGATCAAGAAGAACAGAACAATGTCCCCGCATGTAATAGTAAAACTCACAAACTTAGAACCAAAGAAGCCATACTAAGGGCAGTTAGGGGGAAGAGATTCTTACGTACAAAGGGAGGAACAACAGAATAACATCAGACCTGTCCACAGAGACCTGGCAAGGCCGAAAGGGCTGGCAAGACATATTCAGGGTACTAAATGAGAAGAACATGCATCCACGAATATTTTATCTGGCAAGGCTGTCATTCAGAATGGATGGAGAGACAAGGGCCTTCCAGGACTGGCAGAAACTGAAAGAATATGTGAATACCAAACCAGCCCTGCAAGAAATATTAAGTTTGATTCTATAAAAGAAGACCCCAAGAGTAATATAGACCAGAAAGTTACAGAGACAATCAATAAAAATAAGGAGTTTACAGGCAATATGATGGCCTGTAATAGTTAATCTCAATAGAAAGGCATAAATGGTCCTATGAAATGGCACAGGGTTGCAGGTTGTATAAAAAGACAGGATCCATCCATATGTTGTCTACAAGAGACTCATGTTAAACCTAAAGATACACCCAGATTGAAAGTGAGTGGACGGGGCTCCTGGGTGGCTCAGATGGTTGAGCATCTGACTTCGGTTCAGGTCATGATCTTCAGGTCCTGGGATTGAGCTCCATGTCAGGCTCCTGGCTCAGTGAGGAGTCTGCTTCTCCCTCTGCCTCTCCCCCTGCTTGTGCTCTCTCTCTGTCTCTGTATCTCTCTCAAATGAATGAATAAAATCTTTTTTTTTTTAAGTGAGTGGATGGAGAACCATTTATTATGCCAATAGACCTCAAAAGAAAGCTGGGGTAGCAATTCTCATATCAGACAAATTAGATTTTAAACCAAAGATAATAGTAAGAGATGTAGAGGGACAGTATATCATATTTCAAGGGTCTATCCAACAAGAAGAGCTAAAAATTTTAAATATTTTAAATATTTAAAAATTTTAAATATCCCCCCAACATGGGAGCAGCCAACTACATAAGCCAACTCTTAACCAAAATAAAGAATTGTGTTGATAATAATACATTATTAGTAGAGAAGCTCAACACTCCACTCTCAGCAAGGGACAGATCATCTAAGCAGGAGTCAACAAAGAAACAAGACCTGTGAATGACACATTGAGCCAGATGGACTCTATAGATATATACAGAACATTCCATCTTAAAACAACAGAATACTCCTCTTCTCAAACACACATGGAGCATTCTCCAGAAGAGACTACATACTGGGTCACAAATCAGGTCTCAACCGATACCAAAAGATTGAAATTATTCCCTGCATATTTTCAAACCACAATGTTTTGAAACTGGAACTCAACCACAGGAAGAAATTTGGAAGGAACTCAAACACATGAAAGTTAAAGAGCACCCTGCTAAGGAGTGATTGGGTCAACCAGGAAGTTAAAGAACTTAAAAAATTCATGGAAACTAATGAGAATGAAAACACATCGGTCCAAAATCTGTGGGATACTGCAAAAGTGGTCCTAAGAGAAAAAACATAGCCTTCCAAGCTGCTCTCAAAAAATTAGAAAAATCCCAAATCCACAAGCTAACCTTACACCTAAATGATCTGTAGCAAGAACAGCAGACAAGACCCTAAGCCAAGCAGGAGGAGAAAAATAATAGAAATTAGAGCAGAAATCAATGAAATAGAAATCAGAAAAACAGATCCATGAACTAGAAGATGGTTCTTTGAAAGTATTAATAAGACTGATAAATTTCTGGCCAGACTTGTCCAAAAGAAAGAGGAAGGACCCAAATCAATAAAATGATGAATGAAAGGGGAGAGATCATGACCAACACTGAGGGAATAGAAAGAATTATTAGAAATTATTGCCAGCAACTATATACCAACAAATTAAGTGACCTGGAAGAAATGAACACATTCCTGGAAACTTATAAACTACCAAGACTGAAACAGGAAGAAATAGACAATCTGAAGAGACCAATAACCACTAAGGAAATTGAAGCAGTAAGAAAAAAACCTCCCAAAACATAAGAATTCAGTGCCAGATGGCTTCCCAGGGATTCTATCAAACATTTAAAGAAGAAATAATATCTATTCAACTGAAGCCATTTCAAAAAATAGAAACAGAAGGAAAATGTCTAAACTCGTTCTATCAGGCCAACATTACCTTGATTCCAAAGCAGATAAAGACTCCATCAAAAAGAAGAATTACAGATTAATATCTCTGAGGAATGTGGATGCCAAAATACTCACCGTGATCCTAGCCAATAGGATCCAACAGCACATTAAAAGGATTATCCATCATGACCACAAGGGATTTATTCTTGGGATGCAAGTGTGGTTCAATAGTCACAAATCAATCAACATGATTGATCACATTAATAAAAGAGAAAACAAGAACCATATGATCCTCTCAATTGATGTAGAAAAAGCATTTGATAAAATACAGCAACCTTTCCTGATTAAAACTCTTCAAAGTACAGGAATAGATGGAACATATCTCAATATCATCAAAGCCATGTATGAAAAGCCCACAGTGAATATCATCCTAAATGGGAAAAAAAACTGAAAGCTTTTCCCTTAAGATCAGAACACGACAAGGATGCCCAACCTCACCACTACTGTTCAACATATTATTAGAAGGCCTAGCCTCAGCAATCACATAACAAAAAGAAAGAAAATCCGTTGAAATTGGCAAAGAAGAAGTCAAACTCTCACTTTTTGCAGATGACATAATACTTTATGTGGAAAATGCAAAAGACTCCACCCCACAATTGCTAGACCTCATACTGGAATCCAGCCCTGTGGCAGGATACAAAATCAATGCACAGAAATCAGTTGCATTTCTATACACTAACAATGTGACTGAAGAAAGAGAAATTAAGGAATCAAACCTATTTATAATAGCACCAAAAACCATAAGATACTTAGGAATAAACCTGACCAAAGAGGCAAAGGATCTGTACTCTAAAACCACAGAACACTTAGGAAAGAAATTGAGGAAGACATGAAGAGATGGAAAAACATTCCATGCTCATGGATTGGAAGAATAAACATTGCGAAAATGTCTATGCCACCTAGAGCAATCTATACTTTCAATGCAATCCCTATCAAAATACCATCGACATTTTTCACAGAACTGGAACAAACAATCCTAAAATTTGTATGGAACCACAAAAAACCCGGGGTTGAAAAAGCAAACAAAAGCTGGGGGCATCGCAATGCCTGACTTTAAGCTATATTCCAAAGCTGTGATCATCAAGACAGCATGGTACTTGCACAAAAACAGACACATAGATCAATGGAGCAGAACAGAGACCCCCAAATGGACTCTCGACTCCATGGTCAACTACTGTTTGACAAATCGGGAAAGAATATCCAATGGAAAAAAGAGAGTCTCCTCAACAAATAGTGTTGGGAATATTGGACAGCCTCATATTAGGAGATTGAAACTGGACCATTCTCCTACTCCACAAAGAAAAGTAAACTGAAATTGGAAGAAAGAAAGACCCAAATGTGAGAAAGGAATCCATCAAAATCCTAGAGGAGAACATGGGCAGCAACCCCTGTGACCTTGGCCACAGTACCTTCTTCCTAAACACATCTGTAAAGGCAAGGGACACAAAAGCAAAAATGAACTTTTTGGACTTCATTAAGATAAAAGCTTCTGCACAGCAAAGGAAACAGTCAACAAAATTAAAATCTACCTATGGAATGGGAGAAGATATTTGCCAATGACACCACAAATAAAGGACTGGTATCCAAGATCCATAAAGAACTTATCAAATTCAACACCAAAAGACCAAACAATCCAATAAAGAAATGGGCAGAAGATATGAACAGACACTTCTCCAAAGAAGACCTACAAATGACCAACAGACACTTGAAAAATGTTCAACATCTCTAGCCATCAGGAAAATACAAATCAAAACCAGGATGAGATTCCACCTTATACTTGTTAGAATGGCTAAAATTAATAAGAGAGGAAACAAAAAATGTTGGAGAGGATGTGGAGAAAGGGGAATCCTCTTACATTGTTGATGGGAATGCAAGCTGTACAGCCACTATGGAAAACAAAATGGAGGTTCCTCAAGAAGTTAAGATTAGATCTACTCTATGACCCAGTAATTGCAGTACTGGGTATTTAACCCAAAGATGCATATATAGTGAAAAAAGGGACACCTGCACCCCAGTGTTCATAGCAGCAATGTCCACAATACTCAAACTGTGGATGGAACTGAGATGTCCTTTAACAGACGAATGAATAAAGAAGATGTGGTTTGATAAGAGACTCCTAAACTCATGAAACAAACCAAGGGTGGCTGGGGGGTAGGGGCGGGTAGGGATAGGGTGGCTGGGTTATGGACATTGAGGAGGGTATGTGCTATGGTAAGTGCTGTGAAATGTGTAAGCCTGAGGATCCACAGACATGTACCCTGGGGCAAATAATACATTATGTGTTAATTAAAAAAATAATAATAAATAAATAAATAAATAAATAAACAAAAAGAAGATGTGGTTTGTTCTTATTTTATTTATTTATTTATTATGTTATCTTAGTCACCATACAGGATATCATTAGTTTTTTATGTAGTGTTTCAAGATCCATCTATGGTGACTATCATAACATAATAAAAAAAATAAAATAAAACATGTGCTGAAAAATCATGAGGGAAGCTTGTACAGTTTACTCTCCGCCTCCACTGAAGTTTACCCTCAGCCTCCACTCCAGCTACAGGGTGGGTGCTCTCACTACTCTTTAGCACTGTGGTTTGCTTCTGTGAATTAAGCGTATGCCTTGGAGTCTCTTTCAAACCATCTTTGCTTCTTATTACAAGAGTGGTTGCCTCCAATCATCTCAGTCTTAGCATGGGGAGATTTCTGGATAGTCCCAGGTGTCCCCAACGATCTTGCATAAAACTGACACCTGTCTGCCACTCCCATCCTAGTGCTTTCCTTTGGGTGAAAGTATCATCTCCAAAAAAATGCCCTCTTTTTCAATCTTTTATGATTTACACCTTAGACAAGGTGGACACAAGTTTACTTAATCCCATTGTTTATGATTTATAGAAAGTGGTCGGACAGCTCAAAAGGGAATATGAGCAGGTGTAGTTGACTTTGGTGAGCATGTGAAGTAGGAGGACCCCAGAGTTGTGTCACTGCTAGGAGAAGGAGACATGCTACAGTATTGGGGACCAAGAATACATGCACATAAAGGGAGCTGAGGGCCCTTGACAGGGTCGGGTGTATCAAGGAGCAACCTTAGTGGCATTCGATCTCTCTTGGAACTTCATTTTTATCAAATGAAAGTTACTCCATCAAACACTTGCTGCAGTTCTGCTTAAAAATGAGTACTAGATTCTTTACTGCACAGTTCCATTTCTATTCCCATTCCTGAAATAGCTCCAGATTCCCCCTCTTTTCCAAAAGCATGAAGTGATTTCTAACTGGTTTAGTCAGCTGAACAAATGCAATTAAATAAAACAATATGAAACAATTGCTTTCCTCTTCCAGATGAAGAATTTTAAGCTCTTCATATCTTTGAATGTGTTGCCTGAAGCCTTCTTTGCCTCACCTGGCTCCTCTTATCACTACCTTTGGGAAGTGGGCTGGCTCCAACCTAAATGGACCCCAAAGCTGCCATGAGCACAACAAGCAGCTTAGGTCTTTGGATCTTGCTTTGGAGTTTTGAGGAACTAGTGGTCACTGACTCTGCTTCATGCACTCCATAGTGGGTCTTAGTACCAGAGGACAAGGGGGGTGTTAATTTGGGGCACTTGCTATCCAAGGGGAGTGGTGAGAGCAGATGTATGGGAGGGTCAAGAAGGGAGAAAAGCTTTAGTATTTTTTTACTTTAATCTAAGTAGTCAAATAAAGAATTGGCATTTGTGAATACCTTCTAGGATCCAATTTCAGGTTATACGTGGCTGGGAATAAAAAAGATAGGAAACATCATGCTGTCCACCAAAATCTAACTGGGGAGATGTGACATGCATATCCAAGAAAAAGAACAGGTAAGTCTATATTAGCTTGCTAATCTGAGTCATGGCTTCCACATGGTGTACATGATATGAAAAAGGATTGGCTTTACTTACAAGGGCTGTATGTAATTCATCGTCTACTTTGTAGGGCCCAAAATGTGTGTTGAGCAATTTTAATTAATACTCTAACCAATAAAAAAAGAAAATTCCCAGTACATTGGCATATCATTAAAATTCTGTACTTTAAGGGCAATTTGCTTTTGCATGGCTTCTCTTACAATAGTCTCTATGTTAAAGGTCAGAGAGGGTGCATAGTATAAGGTATTCTCTAATGCGCCAATTAAACATAAGAGGTACTATTCCTATTCTCTGCTTTCCCACCCATTCCATAGATAAGAAAACAGGCTCAGAGAGGTTAAGTAACTTGCTCAAGGTCAACCAGCTACTAAATCCGCCTTTCTCCAAGGCCCATGTTCTTTCTTTTATTCCATACAACCTCTGGAGGCTGAGCATAAGTGGAAGCAGCAGGATTCCAGACCACAAGGCTAGTCTGACTAGGTAATGATATTGACCCTCCAAGCATGTGAGCATTTAGGGGGTGTGTAAGTTTAGGCCTGGAGTGGTAGGAGGAGTTGGAGACTGGGGGCTCCTACTATAAGGCCATTTGGTTGCTAAATAGCATAGAAGAGGAGAGGAGAGGAGAGGAGAGAAAAATAGAACAGACTAGCATCATAATAAGACTTGCAGATATTATTAATCAGCACTCTGTTGAAAGAATGAGGGAAAAAGGAACTCCAATGATAGATGAATTTTCAATTCACTTATTGATCCTGGGCTGTTCCAACAGCTTTTGGCGGCATCAAATTACCACTACCAGCTAATGTCAACTTCCCTGATCTGACTGAAGAGAAGCATCTCTAAACATGGGCAATTCACATGGCAGTGCTATTTACTGATAAACAATGGCTCATCTGAATCCAGTGCACACTCTTCTTTGAATTCCATCTAGGATCACTTCTAAGAGAACTCCCAGTAACCCTGTGTATTAGGGTATGAGGCAGCCTCATTCTTTTCTTTCTCAATGCTTGATATAGGCAGAAGCACTGTCAGTGTAAGCATCCAGCTGGCAATGGCACCTGTAGGTGGCCAGTGTATAGATACTACATTTTACAGATCTCTGCTCTTACAGTCTAATACCTTATTTGATATTCACAAGGAGACTGGAATTACACAGCAATGACAATGCTACCACATTTTAGGACAAGGAAATGAAGGTCCCAAGAAGTGAGGTTTTGCCCATGTTTACACAGCTACGGAGACTCTCTCCATGCGTGGGTTATCTCCACCCTTTTTCTTCCCTCTTCACCCAGATCCTTGACCTTCCACTGAGTCCGGCACTCCCCTTGTGAAAGTTCTACTCTAGTGGTATACATTCTTCCAAGACTCTTCTTGCATGTGTCTCCATGTTGACCTTTCTCTGAGGTCGGTTGTAACAGCTTCAAAAATGCTTGCTGGCTCTACACTTTGACACTTGAACACATGCTAGGTCATTTAAGTCTCTATTGTTGGCTTATGTTTTGTTTTCCCACCAAGTCAGTGTCCATATAAGTCTCATATGTGTTGCTGGTGTAGTGCCTGGAACATGCATATTTTGAATTGAGCACTTACTTTAAACCCATCTTCTAAATTTTAATACCATGGCTCCTCATAGCCAGAGAACAAAGCACGAACTGAAGATTTACACTCTTTTCGTACCTTCTTTCTTATCTCTCACCTCTCTGAGCCCCAAGTCCACCTGGGCTCCAGGTACACCAGGCCATCTGTATGTCAGCTCATAAGTTCCCACTGAGCCTGTGCACACGGTATAATTTCTGTGTAATGTCCCTTCCTCATTTTCCTCATCACCTTTTCATGTTCAGCACTTTTTCTTTTCTGTGTGCAGACCAGACTTCCCTACGATGCCTCCTCTCTCCCAAAGTAGAATGAGAGAGCTTACCATCTATGTTCCTGTAGACTGTACGTCCTTATTTCTCTGATAGCATTAGTCTCATTAAAACACAGTCTTCCCTCATAAATGGATTCTGAGCTTTTTAGGATAAGAACTGTCACCATCTCTGTACACCCAGCACCTAGCAGAGAACCTGATCATAGCAATATTTGCACAATGAATGCAAGATGGATGCTGCTTACACTGAACAGAAGGATCTCATTAAAGGTTGATTAGCCATTAAGTATTCAGATGGGAAACATACCTGGAAAAATTAACAAGGCAAAGAATAAGATGGCTTCAAACAATTTTTTTTTTTTTACACTAAACTACCTTAAGTTGCTCTGAGGCAGTGAGAGGGCAATTGCTGCTGGAGCAAATCTCTCCCCTTGCCATAAGAGATATGGGGTTCCCCAAAAAGCGAAGATCGTTGCAGAGCTGTCTACTGCATTCCCTATTAGGGGCTCTGCCTCCCCCCTCTACCTTGGGCTGGGGTTCCTGAAAGGCAGTTAGGCTTCCTGCTCTGTGCTCCCCCAGCTATGTGTGTTCTCAGGTAGGAGGTAGCGTGAGATGCTATCTCATACCTGTGTCCTCAGCCCCTGGAGCTTCTGGAGTTTTGCCGTAGGCATTCTGACTGTGGTTTGCTGCAAGGCCTGACACCTAAGTATCAGTGGACATTTTTGATCAGTACGTGAATGAGTGAGCACAGCTTACAACCATCTCTTTTGTACTCCTGCTCAGGGTGCACTGAAAGGAATTCTCTTTTTCTTACTCTTGCTCAAGGCCTCCCTCTCAGCACCCCTCTTATTCCATTACCATGTCTATTCTTCCTGGGGTTTTTCTGTGTGTATATCTCTGTATATATGTTTACATATGTGTGTATATACATGTGTTTGGGGGAGGATGAGTGGTAGAGTTATCTCAAGGCAGTCCAAAGAAACAAAAATATGATGGCAGCTGTTTTTATAAAAAGGCTGGGACCTCCACTCTGGAGAATGCATGTCCCCCACGACAGAGCCAAACAAGCAAAGAGAAAATGTCTCAAGTCTGCAGTGACTGCACAGTTTTCTAAGTGAGAACCACTTTGAAGGAGCATGTGATAATGAATGTATTTTTAATTCTTGTTTATACTACATACTGTATTACTGCCTAGGAAGTCAGAGGACTACTGATCTTAAAGGCCGAGAGAGTGTCCATTGCCCTAGAACTGCGAATAATCCACATACAAATGTTGATGGTAGAGTTGCTTAAACACTCATGCCAGAGGCACAGGAAGCCAACCACATGCCAGCATCCCTAATCACCACAGCAGCAGAACTATAGTGCTTGTAAAAACAGAAAAGCTCATCAGGTAAAAGGGTGACTCTCATGAAGGAGCAAAAGAAACATGAGGATAGACCTGGCCCTAGTCCTTGCAGCAAGCTTGATGATACTTTAAAGAATACAAGTATAGAGAAGCTAATGAAATCATTAATAGGGAAGTCTGCTTTAGACAAACAAATAATAGATTTTATTGTTATAATTTAATTAGATAACAAACTCCCTCAAGAAAGATGAATGGCCTTAATTAAAGGGAAATTCAGAATTTAACCTTTTCCCAGATTTGTTCTTGACTTAGTTCTATATGTGATCCAAAAGCACTTAAGAACTAGAGAAATAGTAGAAAATGTACTTACGTTCAGTTCTGAAACAGGAACTTTCTGGCTGAGATGACTGAGAATGAATGAGGTTTGAAAGAAAAGCAAGCAAGTGGACCTTGGGCCGGTAAACACCAGAACATATGCATCACTGGGAGAGACAGTTAGTTTGTTATCATAACCTTGAATAAATGTCATTATGAAGTGAACTGCATATTTCTGGTAATGTGAAGTTAGAGAAATGGAAAGAAACAATTAGATTAGGACATAATTTCCATAGCCTCAGCTAGACAAGGTCGCCCCCAATGTTTACGACAAGGTTTATGGCTTATATGGAATTGAGACCTTCCTCTTTTTTTAACATCATTTTAGAATGCACTTAATTTTCAAGCTAGGGAATTCAATAAATAGGTTTTGAGGAAATGATTTGGGAAGAATTTGTTTTAAAATCTCCAGCAAACTTCTCAAGACAGCTTGCAAATATTGGCTTCATTCATCTCATTAAGAAGAAGGAAATAACCCTATTGTCCATATTTCACAAGTTCAAACAGTGAAACCAGGGAATTGTGTGCTCAAGGGCACCTCATGGAGCACGGGCCAAGACAAGGAAAAACACTCATGTTCTGCCAATTCTTCTCTGTCATAAAATTGCACAGAATCCATCAATCATTCCATTATTCAGAGCAAAATCATTTAGGTACAATAAATTAGATTGTTGGTTTTCTGTTTGCCCAAACTTTCAGGGCAAGAATACTGTTGGTATCAGGCACACAACAACCTGTATGTTTAAATGCAGCCTGGGGCCAAGTTTTGGGATGGACTGGGGCTTTGGAGTGGAGTCCAAACCAGTGGCCATTTCTGAAAATACAAGCTCCAGCCCCAAGTTGAAAGATGTTCACATGTGGGTGGTCTGGAAAGGGCTGAGGACAGAGGTCTGAGTTTGATTTCCCAGGCACAGAAATATATTTTATAAAGTGACTTTCCTCTGGCTTGTCCCTGAAGCAAAGCATGTTCTCTCTGGGTGCTGCCTGCCCTAAGGTCATTCCAGACTTAGGATTGTTAGTGAGTAGTTATATGCTCTAGCAACATGCCCTGGGGCTCAAATGAAGGTATTTCACAGGCTTCTTTTCCCCACCAGAATCACATAGTTGAGACAGTATATTAAAAGCTGGGCAATGCCTTCAGAAAGCCACTGTTTATGTTACCTGGAGAAGAAGAGACAACTTGTCCTCAACTCTCAGATTTGCAGCATTAGGGGACTTTTGTCAAAGATCTGCAGATGTGATTAGCTAGTTGGGAAAGCCAGTGGCAGTGAGCCCCAGGCAGGTTGGCAGATGGAGGGGGTGTTGGAGCACAGGATGCTCTTGGGAGAAGGCAAGCCTCAGCAGCTGCCCTCTGTGTGCAGTCCTGGGCAGCTCAGTTTAGGAGAGATGAAAGAAATTTCAAGGATGGGCAAGGTAACCTAAGGGCTTGGCTAAGCCCTAGGAAAGAGCATAGGTTTTGCTATTTTAGTTCCCTTTTTTGCAGGGGTGGGAGGGCTGATCTCCCTCCAATTATGCAAGAAAATAGGGCAAAAATCTCTTGGAAGGAGCAGAGTAGAAATGATATGAGATTTAGAGCCAGAAGGCATGGATTAGGGTTCTGACTTTGCTGGGTCTCTGGGTCTCCAGTGTCCTCGTGTTAAGTGGATTGTTGTGGGTATTAAATGAGATTAGGTCTTTGAAACTGCTTAGAGAACTGTGCAATCAATCATACATCAATCCTTGTGGTTCTTCTTACAGCCGGGTCCAAAATATGGTTGAAAGAGTGGGTTTTTGTTTTTGTTTTTTAAGTGACCTTAGCTAGAGAGAAACCCATTCAGCTGGTGAACAATAAAAAGCAAACTTGTAAACTGAGATGCTGGCCAAACAACTGCAATGATGGGTGCTGCAAGTGCACTGCATGCCACACCAGCCCATGTCTTTTCCTCTGAAAGGGTGGAAAAGAGAATTGCAGGAAGCATGCATGGAGCTCTCTCTCATACAGCTCAGCGGCTCAGACACTTCTGCTCTTCACAGCTTCACCACCCTTCTCAGTGTTGTGCTGCCTTTGTGGAAAAGAGGGGGGGGGAGAGGAGAGGGAAGAGGGGGGAGAGGTAAGAGAGAGAGAGAAAGAGAGAGAAGGGGAGAGGGAAAAGGGGAGAGAGACAGAGAAAGAGAGGGAGAAGGACAGAGAGAAAGAGAGAGAAAGGCAGAAAGAGAGAGAGAGAAGGAGAAAGCCAGAGAGAGAGGGAGGGAGAGAAATAGCAGGAGAGAGAGTTGGGGGGTTACTGAGTAAAGAGACAAAACCTGGGGAGGGATATGGAATGGAGAGCAAGAAGACACAAGGGCAGGTGTCCTTCACATATGCAGGGCTGTGCCATTTGCACAACACATAAAATGCTGGGGGGTGAAAAGTAACTCTGTAAAGAGTACACACTCCTCTTGTATTTCTCTTTTACTTACGTGCTCACAACACTTCTAATGCCAGGTTTGTGTGTGGTTTTCCACACATCAAGCAATGACCTGACACCAGCTGGTGTCCTACAATTCAATTCAGTTCTGATATATCTATCTGGAGAGAGTATTAGGGCCTATAGGATAAGGGCTCATATCCCAAAAAACTGCTCCCCACTTCAGATGCCAATTGCAAATCCCAGGTTGTCACTTGTGCTTCTGAATTTATAAATCTAGGTTCCCACAACTCCTTTCTTGGGTTGTGTAATCTGCTAGAATGGCTCAAAAAACTCAGAGAAATACTTAGGTTTCCTGGTTTATTATAAAGAATATTATAAATGGTACAGATGAACAGCCAAATGAAAATGTAGATGTGTTCAGCAACCCAGAAACTCTTCAAACTCTGTACTTTGGGGTGTTTATGGAGGCTTAATCACGTACACATGATCTCAGAGTTGCCTCATTAGAAGAAAAAACACCCATATCACCCAGGATCATCCAAGGGATTTAGGAGCTCTGTGTCAGGAACCAAGGTCAAAGACCAAATAGTAGAACAAATGATGCCTCTAGTGCACTTACCACTCAGGAAATTACAAGGATTTTAGTAGCTCTGTGCCAGGAACTGGGAACAGAGGTCAATATATATTTTTTTCCTTACATGTGCAGCATAAGGAAAAACATGGAGGACATTGTGAGAAGGAAAGGAAGGGTGAATTGGGGGAAATCAGAGGGGGAGATGAACCATGAGAGACTGTGGACTCTGAGCAACAAACTGAAGGTTTTGGAGGGGAGAGGAGTGGGGGGTTGGGCGGGCCTGGTGGTGGGTATTGAGGAGGGCAC
>CM052889.1:55174056-55194407 GCA_028534135.1 Potos flavus | reverse complement strand
TTCTTATACACTAACAATGAAAATATAGAAAGGGAAATTAGAGAATTGATTCCATTTACTATAGCACCAAGGATGATAAGATACCTTGGAATAAACCTAACCAAAGACGTAAAGGATCTGTACTTGAGGAACTATGAAACACTCATGAAAGAAATTGAAGAAGACACAAAAAGATGGAAAAGAATTCCATGCTCATGAATCAGAAGAATAAACATAGTTAAAATGTCTATACTGCCCAGAGCAATCTATACTTTCAGTGCCATCCCAATAGAAATTCCACCAGAATTTTTCAAAGTGCTGGAACAAACAACCCTAAAATTTGTATGGAACAATAATTTGTTAATAGATATATAATATAAAAAATTAATTTGTGACATCAAAAATATTAAGTGGGGTAAGGGGAATAAAAAAGTAGACTTTTGTATGCAATTGAGTTAAGTTGTCATCAATTCAAAATAGACTATTATATCCATAAAATGTTTTATGTAAACTTCAGGGTAAATACCAAAGCAAAAATCTACAGTAGATACAAAGAGAAGAGAATCAAAGTATACCACTATGGAAAATCATCAAGTCACAAACAAAAGCAGTAGAGGAGGAAGAAAGGGTAAACGAACTACAAAACAGCAAGAAACCAATTAATAAGATAGAGTGAGTAAGTCCTTATCTACTAATAACTACTTTAAATGTAAATGAATTAAATTCTCTAATCAAAAGATATGCAATAACTGACTAGATGAAAAAACAAGACCTAACTATATGCTGCCTACAAGAAATTCACATCAGCTTTAAGAACATATGTAGGCTCAAACACATAGATCAATGGAACAGGATAGAGACCCCCGAAATAGACCCTCGACTCTATGGTCAACTAATCTTCTACAAATCAGGGAAGAATATCCAATGGCAGTAATACAGTCTCTTCAATAAATGGTGCTGAGAAAATTGGACAACCACATCCAGAAGAATGAAACTGGGCCATTCTCTTACACCATATACAAAGATAAACTCTAAATGGATGACAGATCTCAACGTGAGACAGGAATCCATCCAAATCCCTAGAGGGGAACACAGGCAGCAACCTCTTCAACCTCAGCCACAGCAACTTCTGGGACTTCATCAAGATAAAATCTTCTGCACAGCAAAGGAGAGAGTCAACAAAACTAAAAGGCAACCCATGGAATGGGAGAAGATATTTGCAAATAATATAACAGATAAAGGGCTAATAGCCCAAATCTAGAAAGAACTCAAGCTCGACCCCCCCAAAACAAAGAATCCAGTCAAGAAATGGGCTAAAGACATGAACAGACACTTCTCCAAAGAAGACATACAAATGGCCAGCAGTTACATGAAAAAATACTCCCAATCACTTGGCATCATGGAAATACAAGTTAAAACAGCAATGAGATGCCACCTCACACTGGTCAGAATGACTAAAATTAACAAGACAGGAAACAACAAATATTGGTGAGGATGAAGAGAAAGGGGACCCTCTCACACTGTTGCTGGGAATGCAAGCTGGTACAGCCACTCAGGAAAACAGTATGGAGGTTCCTCAAGAAGTTAAAAATAGAGCTACCCTATGACCCAGCAATTGCACTATTTGGTATTTACCCAAACGATTCAAACATAGTGATCCAAAGGGGCACCTGCACCCCAATGCTTATAGCAGCAATGTCCAGGATAACCAAACAATGGAAAGAGCTCAGATGTCCAGCAACAGATGAATGGATAAATAAAATGTTACATATATCTATACAATGGAATATTACCCAGCCACCAAAAAAATGAAATTTTTCCATTTTCAATGAGAAGGATGGAACCAGAGGTTATTACACTAAGCAAAATAAGCCAATCAGAGAAAGAATTATCATATATTTTCACTTAATATGTGGAATTTAAGAAGCAAACAGAGAACGAAGGGGAAGGGAGGGAAAAATAAGACAAAATCAGAGAGGGAGACAAACCATGAGAGACTCTTTTTTTTTTTTTTAATTTTTGTTGTGTTACGTTAGTCACCATAAAATACATCATTAATTTTTGATGCAGTGTTCCAAGATTCATTGTTTATGTACAACTCTTAACTACAGGAAACAAACTGAGGGTTGCTGGAGGGGAGGGATGTGGGAGGATGGGGTAATTGGGTGATGGGCATTAGTGAGGGCACATGATGTAATGGGTACTGGGTATTATATGCAACTGTTGAATCACTGAACTCTACCTCTGAAACTAATGATAAACTGTATGTTAATTAATTTAATTGAAATAAAAAAAATTTAAAAAAAGAAATTAAGTCAACCCAGAAGTTTTTAAATCACACCATAAATAACCAGAAAATAGTACTTCTCTGGCTCTCACCAGGCTCTGGTGGGAACACTAGCCTCCTTACACCCAGTAAGGTGTACTCTGCCACTCTGAGAGGCAGCAGGGCTGACTGGAGCCCCACAGTCCTGCAGTCTTGGTCCTGGCATTGACATTTGCCCAAACCTACCCACTGCCTCAGGCTCCTCGGCTCTAGGCCTTGCTGCTGGGAGTTCTGCTGCTGGGTCCATGATGTCCACACACCAGTTGTGTCTGCCACTATAGTCACCTGCTCTGTGAGACTAATCCAGGAGGAAACAACACCCCCAGTCCCACAGCTTCTCTCTGCAAGCATCACTTTCTGCAAGCATCACCACCAGCTCTGTGGATGCCTGGTGAACCTGGAGGAAGGAGCCCTTGGGTTTGGTTTGCTCTTTCCTCTCTGCCTCCTTGCCCTGGGGCATGGACACTCCCAAGGAGATGAGGGGTAAGAGGACTGCCTAAGTGACAGACACCTGACTCAGAATTTTATGAAGTTAACAAGAAGATTAGCTTAAAAGAAAATAATCCTACAAAATGCAGTGGACTCTACAGACCCCATTAATACTTTGACATATAGAGGCAACATATATACATAATAATTAAGAACATAGACTCTGTAGTTAGATTACTGAGGTACAAATCCCACATCTGCCACTTTGTAGATAAGCGGGTCAGACAAGTTACTTTACTTTTCTCTGCCTCCATATGCTCACTCCTACAATGGAGACAATGATGGTACTTGCCTCCTAGGGTTGTTACAATGATTATGGGGTTTCTACCTGACAGGGGGTTAAAATAGTACCTGGCACATGGTAAGAGCCTTATTAAGTCTTCCTTTAGGGAACATGGCTGGAGGCAGGAGTAATTACAAATATAGAATAAATATTTGCATGCACATAAATTAGAAATATTGTGTAACTATATGTATTGTTTAAGCCTGGTGTTAACCATCCAATCCTCCTGCCTAGGTTTGATGTCCTTTACTAGGAGTGCCTGGGATGTACAAAGTTTCTGGGTGGTTGCTGGGTTCCTACTCTTCAATTACACTTATTCTGTGATATCTTCTAATCTATGAATAATCATAGATAATCATAAATCTCCTGATCTTTATAAATAATTCACGTCAGTCTGTGATGTTTCCTACCCCATTCTGGTCACTCTCACATCAAGCCTTAGAGTTCTTAGCCTCTTTATTAGCAGAGTTTTATATTTGAAGTACAGGACATTTATACAAAAAAGGCACAGTATACAAGCTTTGGCTGTTTTTATTCTTTTTTATAAATTTTGTTTATTTGAGAGAGAGAGCATGAGCAGGGGTGGGGGATGGGGCGAGCAGAGGGAGAGGGAGAAGCAGACTCCCCACTGAGCAGGGAGCTTGATACAGGGCTCCATCTGAGGATCCTGAGATCATGACCTGAGAAGAACGCAGACGCTTAAACAACTGAGATGCCCAGGCACTCTGGCTGTTTTTATTCTTTTTTTTTAAATTTTTAAAATTTTTTCAGTGTTCCAAGATTCATTGTTCATGCACCACACCCAGTGCTCCATGCAATATGTGCCCTCCTCAATACCACCAGGCTCACCCAACCCCCCACCCTTCTCCCCTCCAAAACCCTCTGTTTCTCAAGTCCACAGTCTCTCATGGTTCATCTCCCCCTCTGATTTCCCCCAATTCACCCTTTCTTTCCTTCTCCCAATGTCCTCCATGTTCTTCCTTATGCTCCGCATGTAAGTGAAACCATATGATAATTGACTCTCTCTGCTTGACTTATTTCACTCAGCATAATCTCTTTCAGTCCCGTCCATGTTGATACAAAAGTTGAGTATTCATCCTTTCTGATGGAGGCATAATATTCCATTGTATATATGGACCATATCTTCTTAACAGCTAGTGCACAAGGCGCAACACTGGTGAACTGCTTCTTTCCATCATGACTTCCTATCAGTGCTTTAGAATGTGAACACACTTTGCTGTCTATTGCCTGTAAATATCCTCCACAGCTATGGCAGCTGGATTTGATAGAACTCTTTAGTTTTAATGGAAAGAGTAGCAGATCAGAGTGGAGAAAATTCCTTCAGAGGTTGTTTTAAACCACCCACTACCAAACCTTGTCTACTTGCCTCTCCATGACCCCACTTGGTACTACTACTTGTGTTAAATGTTACCTGTTTAACACCTGGAGATTTGCTTCTTGACTGTTTGTTGTCCACCGAGATAAGGATTTTGTACTGTGCTAACTGATGCCTCCAATTTTTTTAAAAGGGGGAAATAGAGTTTAACCGAGTGTTGAAATTAGAAAGAGACCATCGTATAGGTATTCATAACTACAAATGTGTTGAACTGAGTTGAATTAAAACTTTAAATTCCATGATTAGAGTGAGTAGTCCAGAAAGAAGAGCAAAGGTTCTAGTCACTATGGGAACCAAAGTGCTATAGGTATTGATAACACAGGAATGCACTCATACACACAAGCAGCACTGATCAGAATTGGGGCCCCTTCTGCACTTCACTACCACCCATACTTCTGAGGTCTTCCTATGACATCTCAGCCTCCTATCCCTTTATAAATTCCACTGATAGTGACTTTAGTCAGGAGTGGGGGATGGGGGTGTGCATGCACGTGCATTCCCCAACAGTAAAACCTGCCTCAGCCCCAGAGCCCAAGGTGGGACAGTTACTAGGGAGAGAGCTTGTGAGTTTTTACATATGCATCTTATTTCTTAGGAGATTACACCATGATTGAGACCTGTAGTCAGCTTATTGGTTAAAATATATTCCACAGGACTCATTACACTTGCAACCGTGAGATGCATCTTCTAAGGGGTGTGGTAGATGCTGTGACTTGGCAGATTTGCAAGTCTTGGCTTTTGTTACACTTCATAAATGATAAATACAGAACTGTCTTTTTCATTAAAGCATCAGAAGTGGTCTAAATCAGTTTAGGAAAATCTATTCATTCACAACACAAATATCCATTACATGCAAACTGTTCCAAGCCAGAGCCACAAAATGAAAGCACAATTTTGAAAATTGCAGGTATATTCATGACCGTACCCCCAGTGCCTACCCATATCTGGCACTTGGTAGCCACTCAATAAAGATTTGTTGAATAAAAAACTAAATGAAGACACTTCTCCCCTTCATGTAGCTTAGAGTCTGGTGCTTAATAAAGACAATTAAACAAACAGTGCCAATGCTGAGAGGAAAGTGCCTGGATAAAGGAGCCCAGGAGAGACAAGTAGACTTGAGGGATGGACCTTGCCTCCTGAGGAACTGTGTTGAGGGAGTGCAGGAATCAGTCAAGGGGAGGAGGGAAAGGGATACAAGATGTTCTAGACAGGAAATGGCCTGGAAGAGAGAAACCAAGAACATGGTTCCAACTGAGGGAAAAAAGTTGTGCCAAGTGACAAGAACACAAAATATAGGGAAAAGTAGCAAGAGATGAGAGTGAAGAGATAAGCAAAAGACAAATCGTGAAGAGCAGCACTGTCAGTCATGTATAGAATTCTGAGGTTTGGACAGACTTTACAAAGTTTCTGGAATTGACTCTTGTGTGACCAGGAGTGAGTGATTTGTAGGCGTGAAGGTGAAAATCACTGCTGATGAAGTTGGCTTCCAATACTAGTGGAAGATGCAGCAGCAGATGGGTATCAGCTGAAGAATCATAATTCTCTTTAGACATTAGATGATCCATCTGCTGGATCTAATCCCACAGTGTCTCAAGTCTCTCCTCCTGTTACTCGGTGGTTCTGGAACCTCGGGGCAACATACCACAGTCTGAGAAGAAAGGACAGAGTTGGAGAGCAGTTGTGAATTTCCCAAAGCACCATCCAGCCAAGTACCTCTGGAGGGGAGCGCAACAGCATACCCCTGGCGACTGACGACCACACACACACACACACACACACACACACACACACACACACCTTCTCAGCCTTGAATTTTGACAGGGAGGAGAATAAAGGGGTGACAAAAATGCCTATGAACAAGAATAAAATGTTTGTTAGGCAGAACTACAAACTCTTTCATCCCCCTTTTGTCCTGATGTCCCAGTTACCAGGCCTCCCCAGTTTTGACCAGCCAGTGCCCCCATTCAGGCTGGTTGGAGCTCAGTCCGTGACAGGTGTGTCCCACATGCTGGCCCTTTCCCTTGATTTTGACTCTCTTAATTCCATTTCCTGCTAGAGTCACACACAGTCAATGGACCATGAGAGCCTTTAGGGTAAGAATTGCCTCTTACTCACTATCGTGTTCCTAATGTTGGACACTCAATAATTGCTTGGTGCATAAATAAATGAATGAATATGGAGCCTTTGAAAACAATGACTTACCCAAAAGAAGTGATGTTAATTCAGAAACTCCAGGCACTTAAAAAAACACTGGGAAAATATTTGGGTGAGGTGCTAGTGGTCTGTAGGGATGCTTCACCCAAGCCCATGTAGAAAGTATTAAAAGAGGTGCTCCTCTTAAGCCACCAGTGCCTCCAGCAGCCACCTTTGACAGGATGAGGGGTGGAGTGGCCACAGGGGTTCAATGTGGGGACTTCTGCCTAACATTCATATCTGGGCAGGGAGGAGCAAGGAGTCTGTGCTGCTGCATTCCCAGAAGAAGGGTTTGGAGTAAGCCCAGTGCTGCTCTCCCACATGGCCCTCTGATGAGATGCTGCTGCTTCTAGGCTACCGCAATAATACAGCAATGCCCAGCATAGCCATAAGGTGCCCCTTTTGGATGTAAAACTCTGAGCTGCCTGAAGCCATAATACCAGCTTCTGGAGAGCCATGGGTCCAGACCAGAATTCTATAGCTACCTCTAGCATCTGTGCTTACCACTCACTCTTATCCAGAACCTCCGCTACCTACCACCTCCCATCGCCATCCTACCTTACCTCCCAGACACAGGAGATGGCATGGTGCAGGAATGCAAAATCCCATGAAGGAACATGGACCCAAATTGGTCCCATGTGAAATGCAGCAGGAAACCAAAGCAAGCAAAGGCATCCCAGGATTTACAACAAAGAAATGCAGCAATTTTTGAAACCCCCGAGTCTGAATTGAGACATAACTACATATTAGATGTCCAACCTTAGGCAACTTAATCTCTCTGAGCTTCAGTATATTTAATTATTTTTATGGTGCTTAAAAAATTACATGTGAGGGACGCCTGGGTGGCTCAGTCGGTTAAGCCTCTGCCGTCGGCTCAGGTCGTGATCCCAGGGTCCTGGGATCGAGTCCCGCATCGGGCTCCTTGCGCCGCGGGGAGCCTGCTTCTCCCTCTGCCTCTGCCTGCCATGTACTCTCTCTCTGACAAATAAATAAATAAATAAATAAATAAATAAATAAATAAATAAATAAATAAAATCTTTTAAAAAAATTACATGTGATAATCTTTTCAAAATACATAGAACATTGCAGTTTGCATTCAAGATTTTTTTTTTATTAGTTTTTAAGCAATGAGGTTTGGGGGATAATTCTCTCCTAGTCACTTTAACTAGCTGATCAGAAGGTTAGATGGAAGATAGGACATAAATGTGAGATAACGTTCACTGCCACCTGCTGGCAGAAAAAAAGTTTGACCATTAAATTTGAAAGGCCACCAAATGCTGAACAGATGAATGGACACTTCAGGGACTCTGCTCATCTCCTCTGACCCGGGTTATGGTCTTTGACCAATTGCTTTGCACTCTCTAGTTAAGAGTCAAGGTAAGAAGAAAGACAATAGAATATGATCAAGGTGCCAAGGACTCCTACGCCCCCATAATGTTGCAAAGGCTCTTGTCCTGGGTGTGGCCACGTGCTTGTTAAGAACCACAGTTGGAACCAGGCACTGGATTCTGGGCAACCTCCTGTTTTTCTGCTTTGCACAGAAGATGGATCCTGCTGGCCTTGAAATGTAGCTCAAAATCGATTTCTCATTCAATTATCTGTCTCCACTTCTTCCCAAAAATCTATAGAAATGACAGTCAAGAAGTATAAAAAGGAATGAATTTATAAAGGCACTGACAACAGGATAGGAGATGTCAGAGGACTAAAACTTGTGATGAATTTAGGGAGTTGGAAGGTGGATGGGTCACCTTGACTAAACAAACTAAGGAGCTATTCCTTATGTTCCACATATGAGTGAGACCATATGATAATTGTTTATCTCTGCTCGACTTATTTCACTTAGCATAATCCCCTCCAGTTCCATGTATGTCAAGGCAAATGATAGATATTCATGCTTTCTGATGGCTGAGTAATATTCCATTATATATATGGACCACATATTCTTTATCCATTCATCTGTTGAAGGGCATCTGAGCTCCTTCCACAGTTTGGCAATTGTGGACATTGCTGCTATGAACATTAGGGTGCAGGTGCCCCTTCTTTTCACTACATCTCTCTTTTTGGGGTAAATACACAGTACTGCAATTGCTGGGTTGTATGGTAGCTCTATTTTTAATGTCATGAGGAATGTCCATACTGTTTTCCAAAGTGACTGTACCAGCTTTCATTCCCACAAACAGTGTAAGAGGGTTCCCTTTTCTCCACATTTGTTGTTTCCTGCCTTGTTAATTTTTGCCATTGTAACTGGTGTAAGGTGGTATCTCAATGTGGTTTTGATTTTAATTTCCCTGATGGCTAATGATGAGGAACATTTTTTCATGTGTCTGTTAGTCATTTGTATGTCTTCTTTGGAGAAGTGTCTGTTCATGTCCTCGGCCCATTTTTTGATTGGATTATTTGTTTTGGGGGTTGAGTTTGAGAAGTTCTTTATAGATCTCAGATACCAGCCCTTTATTTGAAATGTCATTTGCAAATACCTTCCCCCATTCTGTGGGCTGCCTTTTAGCTTTGTTGACTGTTTCCTTTGCTGTGCAGAAGCTTTTTATCTTGATGAAGTCCCAAAAGTTCATTTTTACTTTTGTTTCCCTTGCCTTTAGAGACATGTCTTGCAAGAAGTTGCTGTGGCTGAGGTCGAAGATGTTACTGCCTATGTTGTCCTCTAGGATTTTGATGGATTCCTGTCTCACATTGAGGCCTTTCACCCATTTTGAGTTAATCTTTGTGTATGGTGTAGGAGAATGGTCTAGTTTCATTCTTCTGCATGTGGTTGTCCAATTTTCCCAGCACCATTTATTGAAGAGACTGTCTTTTTGCCATCGGATATTCTTCCTGCTTTTTTGAAGATCAGTTGACCTAGAGTTAAGGGTCCATTTCTGGGCTTTCTGTTCTGTTCCATTGATCTGTGTGTCTGTTTTTGTGCCAGTACCATACTCTCTTGATGACTACAGCTTTGTAATATAGCCTGAATTCAAGCATTGTGATGCCTCCAGCTTTGTTTTCCCTTTTCAACATTCCCGTGGTGATTCGGGGTCTTTTCTGGTTCCGTAAAAGTTTTAGGATTGTTTGTTCCAGCTCTTTGAAAAATGCCAATGATATTTTAATAGGGATGGCATTGAAAGTGTAGATTGCTCGGGGAAGCATAGATATTTTAACAATGTTTATTCTTCCAATCCATGAGCATGGAATGTCTTTCCATCTCTTTGTGTCTTCCTCAATTTCTTTTGTAAGTGTTCTGTAGTTTCTAGAGTACAGATCTTTTACCTCTTTGGTTAGGTTTATTCCTAGGTATCTTATGGTTTTTGGTGCTATTGTAAATGGGTTTGATTCCTTAATTTCTCTTTCTTCAGTTACATTGTTAGTATATAGAAATGCAACTGATTTCTGTGCATTGATTTTGTATCCTGCCACATTGCTGAATTGCTGTATGAGTTCTAGTAATTTGGGGGTGGAGTTTTTTGGGTTTTTTACATAAAGTATCACAACATGTTGAAGAGAGAGCGTTTGACTTCTTTGCCAATTTGAATGCCTTTTATTTCTTTTTGCTGTCTGATTCCTGAGGCTAGGACTTCTAGTACCATGTTGAACAGCAGTGGTGAGAGTGGGCATCGTTGTCGTGTTCCTGACCTAAGGAAAAAGCTCTCAGTTTTTTCCCAATGAGAATGATATTCGCTGTGGGCTTTTCATAGATGGCTTTTATGATATTAATGTATGTGGAGAAGACTTTGTGCTGGGATTCCAGGGATTGTCCCATTTACAGATATTTACTGTGTCATTATATACTTGTATTCCTTCCAAGTGAAGACACATCTGAACATTGGTTGTGTCTCATTTATAGAGATTAAGACATTTGAGCATTTCCTTAAAGACCTTTATAGAAAGATCAGACCTTGTTTGAAGCCATGAGGCACCAGAGCAGAGCATTAGCCTAACTAGAACTGGGTTCCCAGGTGGAGCCAATGTAAACCGCTAGAGCCAAAGTCTGATCCTACCCAAGGATGGAAGCCCTAGTGACCTCAGTGAGCACTCAGTGAGTGCTACCGAGCAATCTGCTATTGGGCAGCAGATTCAGTATACTTTTGTTTAGCGCAGTAACGAACACCAACTGAGGGCCTAGAAACTGCTAAAGACAACAGGGCCACAGAGATGAGCAGGTGGGCCAAGGGGTCAGCTTTCACAGAACCTAGGCTCCTGAGATGTCCCACGCAAACACGGGCTGCAGTTTCCCACCATTAGTATGTGGAGATCACTTACATGCATGGATATACAGGAATGTTCAGCTAAAATGATTTGCAGAGCTTTAGTTGTTCAACAAAACTAAATGGCTAACTTGCCATTTTCCAAAGATTTGGATGTTTTCCTGCTTGGGCCAGCACTGGTTTGTTTTTTGTTTTTGTTTTTTCTGGACTCTGAGCTAGCAAGGGTGGGGATCATGTCTATGAGTTATTTCTGTGAACTATATGCTGGAAGTTCCTCTGCCCCCATAGATTTCAACAGCTCATCATTGTATGACCCTAATGGTCTTTATTTTTACTATTTCCTTCATTGGGAACAGTCTAGGCATGAATACCCAAAACAAAAGAGAATATATTAACACCAAAAATAATAGAATAGGATACGAGAGCTGTAAGGACCAAGCTCTTCAATTCAGATAAGAATACTGAGACCAAGCAGTTAGAGATGTGACCAAGGTAACACAACTGCTCTGTGGCAAAGCGGGCCTCCTAGTTTCTGGGCCACAGCTCCAACTACTGACAAGTGACCACTGCCCTCTGCCTCCTCCCCTAGTATTTATCCCACTTTCAACATTTCTTTAAAATAAATAGCAAATCTTCATGGTGCTTCACAAGTTTTCAAGGTGTTCTCACATTTTTTTTCATGCAGTTCTAATGACCATTATGTGAGGTCAGCACAGATGTGGAACCTGAAATGAAATGATTAATGTGACATTGCCTGTTGGTCACAGAGTCCAGATATGAATTCAAATTTTCTCCCTCCCTTCTGCATTGGAGAAGATGGGACTCCCTGTGTTAGGTAGGCACCTGAGCTCCAGCTGCTGGAGTCAGATTGCAATGTGCAAAGTATATGGTGAGGGGATTTCAGAATCCAAGACAGATTCTGTCTGAAAAGGTCAAAGATAACTTGACTATGGGCATGTGCTACATGGAGGATGGGGGGCACCTAGAACCCCAAAACACTCATTTGGAAACCCTGAGTCAGAATAAGACACGGAGACTTTTCACACCACATGAGGCAAGGTTTGTAGCATGAATGTTTATGTCTGGGTAGAACAAAAACATGATTGACAGAAGTATAATTAAAGAAATTCCATCCTTGGACAATTATGGACATAAGCCATAAAATAAAAAGTTTTGGAAAAGAGAGCTGTAGAGACATCCCATAACAAATGAACTAGAAATTTCAAATGGAAAGAATTTGGCCACTTAATTCTACCCTGAAAAGCATGCATGACTCTCGGGAGCATCAAAGTAAAATTATGAAACTGCTCCTGGAGAAAGAAAGCAATCACATAGCTTTTCTTTCAGTTATAGTTCTAATTTCAGTTATAGCTGTTCCTCATGCTGAGATCTGCATCCACATTGTTTTCTCTTCCCTGAGCACACACTTACTAGATGGAGGATAGATGGGACCACCAGAAATGGGTAGGAGCAGGAGGAAAAGTAGGAGGAAAACAGGACAGTAAGAAATTGTCCCAGACCATTCCCAAAATGGATAAGCAGCATGTGCATGTCTGATCCAACGACTGCCACACGGGGAAATAAGTGCAGTAGAAATTCAAGATGGAAAAACGATAAACAGAATGCATGGTTTTGATTTCTAGCTTTCTGGCTTACTCCTTGGCTGCACCAACTGATTTTGTCATAACGTAAATCAAAGATAAAAGAGAGCCACAGAGAGAAGAACTTTTTGTTTAATACATGCCAGGGAACCTACAGGGTAGTCTGAAACCATGGCAACAAACAATCTCTTTAAAGGACTTCCTCATCTCCTGGCTGCGGAAAGCATATATCAGAGGATCAATCACAGAATTACACATGATGAGTATGAGGTACATATTAAAGTAAGACATAAAGCAAGAACAGTAGAGGTTCTGGGGGCAAGAAATCATCAAAATGAGATGGAGAAAGAAGGGAGCCCAGCACACAATGAAAATGCCCAGCAGCATGGTCAAGGTGACAGCACCTTTCATGCTGGTCATTTGCCGCACAGAGCTGTATCCACGCAGAGCTGCTATCCGCCTGACATGAGTCCGTGCCAGGAGGAACATGTGTATATACAGAGACACCATGAGGAACAACATGGTGAAGAACATGGAGATGAGGCAAACGATTACGTAAGTGGATTCATAGTAAATAATAAAAACAATGCCACAGCCTGTGCAAAAGGTCCAGATACACATGATAATCACCCCAGAACGCTTCACTGTCATGATGTGATGGTAGCGCAGAGCATAGAAGATGGTGACATACCTATCCACTGCAATGGCCAGCAAGCTGCACATGGAGGCCACCACAGAAATGCAGATCATGGAGTCAAACACATTGTCAATGTGACGCACAAAGGCATCCGCTATCACCAGGTGCTTATTATTTATTAAGTATATAGTGATGGTCTCCCATGTGTTAGACATGCTCACTAGCATGTCAGCTACCGCTAAACTGCACACAAAGAAATACATGGGAGAGTGCAAGTTCTTGTTCTTCACTATGGCACCTATGACCAAGATGTTCTCCAAGAGGCTGATGAGACCCAGAGTCAGAAACACCTCAACGGCAATGCTCATCTCTTTGCATGGTGAAGACTTGTTCTTGACATTTAGTTCTGAAAGATTGCTTTCTGTGGCATTCAGGTTGAGATCCAAGAAAAGCAGGTGAAATGAAGAATTCATTGCTCCTCTTCTCGGCAACAAATTTACTGTAAAACAGGTTTTAATTCATGATTCAGAGAGGTGAACAGTCTACCAAAGAAGTACAAAAGCATGCCAAAAGCAAGCACAACCTAAGAATGAAGTTAAATGGACTCAACGCATTAGCCGGTGTGCCCCAGTCTGCCTGGATCCCTGGGCTAGTGTCCTTCCAACACACAGGCTTAGAATTTTCACCAGCGTCCTCTGCCTTCCTTACTTTGGGGGTCCCATTCTTTTACATACCTCTTACTGGAGCGACCACACATGTCAGTGTGCCCAGGATAGTTTCACTTTTTATGCTTATTGTCCTACCACCCAAGTTTGCTCTCAAAAGTATCCTGAACTCACAACCTACAAAGTCCCTTGCAGTCTGATTTCTACATTTCTGAGACTACTGCACCGCATTTTTCTCAAGTGAGCACAGATTTCTGAAGGATTGACAGGCCCTCTTTCTCTCTTAAGAGAAAAAGATAGGTGCCTTCTCAACCTATCTTCTCAAAAAGGTGCCTTCTCAACATCTCAAAAAGGTAGGTACACTTCTTTTTTATATATATTACATATTTTTTTGAAGATTTTTATTTATTTATTTGACAGAGAGAAAGAGATCACAAGTAGGCAGAGAGGCAGGCAGAGGGAGAGAGGAGGAAGCAGGCTCCCCTCTGAGCAGAGAGCCTGATGTGGGGCTCCATCCCAGGACCCTGAGATCATGACCTGAGCCGAAGGCAGAGGCTTTAACCCACTGAGCCACCCAGGCGCCCCTATATTACATATTTTTAATTATTTAAATTCAATTAGCCAAGGTACAGTACATCATTGGTTTTTGATATCACACTTCTAAAATCCACTAGGACTCAGTCCCCCTAGATGTAACTGAGATTAGCCATGGTGATCTGTTAATTTGAACATAATCACATACTAAAAGTTACTGTCTTTAAGGCACAAATTTAAGTTGCACACATATGTTAAAATTGGAGCTCACAGAATGCTGTTTTCCTGTTAATAAATATTTTCCTTGACTTCTGCATTTGAAATTCCACAACATCTGATTGATAGTCTCATAAATTCCACAAAACCATTACAAAATATCAAGGGACTTAAATTTGCCAAAAAATAAAAAATTAAAAATAAATTTGCCAAATACTAGAGCAAGATACTTCACTCCTTTGTTTCTCAAGTTTCTCTCCCATGATTTATATTCAAAAATGCCTTTGCCCTTCAAATTCAGAGCACATCTGGGGAGAGAGCTAGAATTTCTGTTAGCATTCTCATCATCAATAAAAAATATTTATTAACCTGTGATCACTTGCTATTTATATCTGGTTCTAAGAGATATCGACCAATTATATTATATTAAATATCATATCAAGCGGTTTAAATATCCAATTAGTTCTCTTCCACATGTAAGTTAGGCATGATTTTGCATTCCTTTCAAGGCAATTTTAATAGAAAGTGTGCCTATTTACCAGTGCTCCCTCGCGCCTCTTCTCTTGCACAGCAGCCCTTGGGCTCCTCACTGGGGACTCTGGCTCAGCCTGGGCACCTGGCATCCACCAGCTAAATGCCATCACCCTAGGACAGGATCCTCTGAAGCAAGTGCTAAGGCAGCTTGAGCCTCAGTCACAGTTCCCTTGCCTTTATGCAGCCTGGCAGACCCGCCTCCCTGTCGCCACCTCTTCTGGACCAGATTCTATGCCTTCTGTCTTGCCAGCCTTGGGCTAAGCTACCACCTAGTGGTCAGAGACAGAGAGCATACCCATCCTGGCAGCTCTGGCCATTGGTCTTTGGAGCTCTAGTGACACTTGCATATAACAGTGTTCTCCTGCTTGTAGAAAATCCTTCCCCAAAAGTGCATTCAAATGTGTTTTCTAGCTGGTTGTTCTTGGCACTGCTTCTGTTCTCTTTCTGTTATGCACTGATGAAAATGCTGTCAGATAGTGTGACAGCTCAGCTTCTGCCATCCCTGTCAAGTCCTTTAACCCAGGACAGTCAGTCATTGGTTCCTGGGAAACCAGAGCCTGGGAAGCACTCAACTGTGCCCCTGACACGCACCCTCTTGTTGGCCCAAGACCGTCTGCCACTAGAGCAAAAGGAGAAAATAGATTTTCCCCTGGCCAAATATTCTGGCTTTTAGCAATAGTTTCTAGACCTCTGCTACCTAAGACATGGACCTCCGCTCCCAAAAGGATCTTTATTACACAACCCAAGAGATAGATGCACAAATGCCTGTCAGGATGAGCTCACGGCCGAAATGCATGGGGCTGCTTTACTATTGGAGAAGTGACTGGGCCTTCACACACGGTCAGACAACCTTCCAACAAGTATAAGTTGTAAGGCCACAAACGAGGGGGCCCATGACACTGGTGTCCTAGTGCTATTTTGAGATCCACAGAATGGAATATTGTGAAGAGATTTCTTTTGCTGGGAATAGTGCTTGCGTATGCAAAGGGAATGACTGACAAGACATGAAAATATTCAAACGTTCTCTACTTGTTCTTCATATCTCAGATCAGAGAAGGCTCTGCAGAAGATTCTCATTTCCCAATAAAGTGGTGAAAACTAGAGATTTCTCTTAAAGATAATTGTCTGTTTTTTTTAAATTTAATTTTATTTTTTCAGTGTTCCAAGATTCATTGTTTATGCACCACACTCAGTGCTCCATGTAATATGTGCCCTCTTTAATACCCACCACCAGGCTCACCCATCCGTCCACCCTGCTCCCTTCCAAAACCCTCAGTTTGTTTCTCAGAGTCCACAGTCTCTCATGCTTCGTCTCCCCCTTCGATTTCCCCCAATTCGCTTTTCCTTTCCTTCTCCTAATGTCCTCCATGTTATTTCTTATGCTCCACAAGTAAGTGAAACCACATGATAGTTGACTTTAGAGAACTCCTATACTGGAAAGTATTCATAAGCAGAGGTTGTAAGTTGCCCATGTATATTGTATTGTATAAGGTGCTCACATATACTATTCCAATTGCCACAAGAGCAAGATTGAAGCACCCTTCAATATAGGAAGACACCACTGCTTGTTGGGGTGCTTGCCGCCTCATGGATCCTGCACTGTGCTGGGCTTATTGTCAGATATTGCCATAAATTCCTAACCTTAAAATTGAGGGGCTCCAAAAGCTGAGTCCTCCTCTAGTTGCCACATAGGCTGGAGTGTCAAATATCTGGGACTGAGTACTCAGGGGCATTCAACACATTTCTCCACTTTTCTCCATGTTGCTAGAGCACTCAGGATCCAGGATGGAGTACCTGGTGTGTATAGGTACTTGGCAATGTCCATTTCTGGAATAGGTTTGTCCAAAGGGATGAGGAGTAACTATCCTCCTAGTGTCATGGGACAATTCTGATCCACTGACAGGGCACTGACAAGCAATCGGGCATCTGAGTCACTCACATAAGACTGTTTAGTATCCATGACATTATATGGTAACATTATAACTAGGGGCACTCAATAAATCACTGTCCTCTTTCCCTCTGAGTTTGCTGAGCCATCATTAGGTCTGTTTGCTGAATAATGGGAGAATGCTCCACCTGAATGATCGTTCATGTGTCTTGGGCATCTGCGGGCTTAGTGTGAGGCCTCCTCATGGCACCCTACATATGCTGTTTGTTCAGGTCACAACCTTCTCTGCTGTTGTCTGTTTGCTGCTATGGAGATTCCTTCCCTGACCCAGTGGGATACAAGAGGTCTCACCTCTGAAGACCTGTGGCTCAATGTTTAATGACAAAGGGGAAGGGAAGAGAGTATCAGGATCCCGCTCCCTTAAAAAAATCCCAAAGAGGTGGTCCAATTAATAAAAGATTTCCAAACACTTAATCAGTGTTAATGGGCTCTTTTGAGAGCTGCTACTTATCAACAGCAAAGGGTCATATGCTCAAAACAAAATATTTGAGTGATAAAGCTGATACCACCATCGCTGTCTTGAATATAAAGCCCAGGTTGAGTGGGATACCCTAAAAAAAGAGGCTACTGCTCACAGCAGAGGTCACTCGCCCCCACCAGGAGCTCATCCTGTAAACATTCAAGGGAAGAAAAGGAAATGAACTGTTTGGGGACAGACAGGAGGCAAAAAAGAAGAGAAGAAGGAAAAGTTTTACCACCTAGAATAAACCATTCTAAGAGATTTGATTAAGAGGAAAAAGAAGAGGCGGAGGGACTGAAATGATTATTCTGAGACAGGGGCCTCTCTCTCCCAGGCAGAGGCTGCTGCCCCCCTTTTCCTCCTATCAGCCAGAGACAAAAACTAAAAACCGAGGCTTCAGGTGGCTATTGGCCTAAAACACACACATAAAAATCCTAAATATGGGAACTGGACAGGAGAGAAGGTAATTAAATAAATTATATGTAAATATAAACATAATAAAATAATTAGAACAAAGGTGCATAATTGGACTCAAATGGAAACCAGAATTTGCATACTAAAATAATTTACATAAAAGATTAAAAGGCCACTAATTGGCTTTTGGGCCTCTACAACATAGGTTCTAAATTAACTTTAGCATTTGCTACAATGTACCAATTGACAGAACCTCATAAACTCAATCAATCCTGGGGCTGAGATTGTAATTATACCTATGAATCCCATGAAATTTAAATTTTGTATAACATATAGTCTTAGGAAAGTAGCTAAATGTAAAATAGAGGGAAAAAATAGGTATACCTCACAGCATTGCCTAAATTTTCCATACTTATAGTACGGATTGCTCCCCCAACCAAGTTAAAATAGTTAATATGACCCAAAGTAAAGGAGTTGTTTGAGAAAACAAGGCCTTCTAGTATTCGCACTTAATCCTTGATCCTTAATCATTTAAGGGGGGGTGATCATCCCCACTGATATGAGACAGCCCAATTGTGCCTGTTGTTAAACCTGGAAAAAAAACAAATGGTGCCTCGTGGTGGAGGACTACAGCCTGAGTGCTGTGGTTCCCAGCCCTCAAAGCCCCCACACCCAATAGCCAATGTTATTAAAATTACCAACGTTATCCAATCAACAACCTATAAATATTTCGCTCTTATAGATTTGCCTAATATATTGTGTTCAGTGCCTGTTTCAAAAGCCTCTCAGTTGCAGTTTGCCTTTACTTCTGAAGGGATACAATATACCTTTGCTAGGCTATCTAGGGGGCACGTTAGTAGCTCCACCGCTGCACCCAACCTTTCCAGACAAGGTCTTTACTGCATTTGCCTTTTTCCAGGAGCACAGGTATGGCATTACACTGAGGACATCCTCCCCCAAGAAGATCCACCAGATACATTCATTATGGATGCACAAGTCTAATATTCATCATCTTTTGGGGTTCTGGTGATAACGTTTCCTCATTTACAAATTTTACTTCCAAATTAAAATCAACAGACACTCCCATTAGTGCCCTCAAAACCCTTTACTCTTGAGGCTCTGGCAAGCTCCTCTCCAGTCTCCTGGAGTCTCAAGTCCACTTATAATAGACAAAATTGCACACGGGTGTTTAATGTAAGAAACTGACCCTCTTGACCTCATGTTTAAAACTACAAATGTCTAAATACTGTACTCTTCCAAGAATAGGGGCTCTTATAGACCTTGAGCCTGTGACTGTCCATTCTCAGCTACCCATTATGCTTTGGGTCTTGGAAACAACACTTCTTAAGACAAGATGGGCCAAACCTGGGCCTTCTGGTATAGTCCACATGCAGGAGGTGGTAGCCTCCCCTATCCTTAGTCCCTTGCTAGTGGGATCACCCCTTCCCCAGACTCCTTGGATACCTACAGCATCCTTTGGGCTTAACTGGGTGAACAGCAATGGGAGTTCATGGACTATACATGTGACAGTGATAACCACCACACGTGATAGAGCCCAGCGGAATGTGCTGCTTTCCCTCAGCCAGGATGTCTCTAATAAGGACAAGACTTCAAAACAACATACTGGGCCAAGCTTCAGGCAGTCATCTTAGCACCAGATGCCCCAACCAATAAGTGACCCCATCTTCACATTTATTATAAACTGCTGGGCCATTGCCTAAAAGTTGTCCCCTTCAGGGTAAAGAACCCTGGGAATCACTTGCCTCACAAATACACAAAATATAAATCAAAATTGCCCATGTCTCTACATGAACTAAGGCCACAATACTAAGCTTTGCCAGCAAACTCCTTATTCCCTTCAGAGTTACAGATTTACTAATAGCAATCAAAACATACATTGTACTTCTCAAAAATAATCCTGGGCTCTTGGAAAAAGCATTCGTAGAACTTTCATGTCCCTAATAGGCCCCAGATCACCAGTTAAGTTGGGAGACATGTTGGTCTTCTCAAACAACTCCTCTGTAAATCCGGTCTCCAAAACAGACCCCTAAATAACTCTCTATCTTGCCCTAAGCCTTAATTTGTCTCAATTTTAGGCCCCTTCACCAACTCACACCTCATACGTTAAAAACTTTCTCATTGCCCTTTTCTTTTTCTTTTTTTTTCATATCTTTCTTTTTCCCCCCCAAATACTTCTATTTTATTTTTTCAGTGTTACAAGATTCATTGTTCATGTACCACACCCAGTGCTCCATGCAATATTATTTTATTTTTTCAGTGTTACAAGATTCATTGTTCATGTACCACACCCAGTGCTCCATGCAATACGTACCCTCCTCAATACCCACCACCAGGCTCACCCAACCCTCCACCCCCTCCCCTCCAAAACCTTCAGTTTGTTGCCTAGAGTCCACAGTCTCTCATGGTTCATCTCCCCCTCCGATTTTCCCCAATTCACCCTTCCTTTCCTTCTCACAATG
>CM052889.1:55157872-55173556 GCA_028534135.1 Potos flavus | reverse complement strand
TATATACACACTTCAATACATTCTCACAATACATTCAACAAATGACATGTATCCAGAATTGATATATTTTTGAAAACCACAAGTCAATACAAAAGATAGTCCATCCAATAGAAAAGTGGGCAAGAACCTGAACAGACATGTAACAAGAGGATAGTCAAAAGGCAATAATCATATGTAAAGTGCTTGATCTCATTAATAATAGTAAAATGAAAACTAAAGCCACAATGAGATACCACTACATGCCTTCCAGAATAAAATGAAAAAGACAAAGACACTACCAAGTGTAGGACAATTGGAACTTTGGAAAACTGGCAGTATCCAGTAAAGCCGGATATCTACATACTATGACTCTACAATTCCATTGCTAGGCAGAAATGAATACCAATGTGCACCAAAATTCATGTACTAGAATATCTGAGGCAGTATTATTAATAATAGTTCCCAAACTGGGAATGAACCAAACAAACATCCCTGTGATAAATATGTGGTTTATTATGCAGTGGAATACTATACAGCCATGAGAAGGAACCATATACAAATACATGCAACAAAAATCTTATAAATATAATGTACAGCAAATAAGCCAGATACAAGAGAATACATACTATTTAATTCCATTTATATTATGTCCAAAAACAGACAAAACTAATATATGTTCTTAGAAGTCAGACAGTGGTTACCCTTGGGGAGGTAGTAACAGGTAGGGAACTTGAGGGGGCTTTCTGGGGTGGTGATAACAGTTTGTTGATTGAAGTGATGATTGTATTTGTGTTCCATTTGTTAAAAACCAAAGACCTGCGTATGTTATACTTCAAAGTTAAGACAAAATGATTTGCTTCTGCCTGGGTAATCAACTCAGACTTAAGAAATGATTCCTTCTCTCTTGGCCTCTTCCTTTGGCTATACTCACACTGTGCTCCCACCTCTTGCTACTACCCAATGGTGAGGGTGGGAAAAGAACCATTCCCCATTCTATAAGATGCAGACTAAACTAGATTTGCTACAGGACTGGTTACCAAAGGATCAGGTCTACCAAAATGTGAAGTCCAAGTCTATCTTTGCCCCACTGCCTGTTGATGACTCAACTTTTTACCCTTGGTCCCTAAGTATACTCGAATGCCCTCCTGCTCTCTCTGCCCCAAAGCCTTTTATGCAGTCCCCCTCTCAGGGGACACTTCAATAAGTATCAAAGGTTGTTTTGTATTTTTTTTTTTAAGATTTTGAGAGAGAGAGAACATGCATGTACACAAGTGGTGTGGGGGGTGGGGCACAGTAGGAGAAGCACGCTCCCCTCTGAGCAGGGAGCCCAACATGGGGCTCCATCTCAGGACCCCAGAACCATGACCTGAGCCGAAGGCAAACACTTAACTGAATGAGCCACCCAGGCGCCCCAAAATAAGTATCAAAAGTTTGAACCCAAAGGTGGGAGCACCAACCAGTTTACATTTCAAGTTGTGGGTAGTGACTGGGTGAGAAGTCATCTGGATCTAATACTTCTTGAGGTGTATAACATGAGCTTGGATTGCAGGCTTGACTTGTGGGATATGGGTATTCAAATTTTGGCCCTGCCTTTGTCAACTCTGTACTCTCTCTGTGCCTCAGTTCCATTATTAAAACAGGGATAACAGAGCTTAGCTCATATACTTATAAGGATCAAAATGAATTAACGCATATGAAAGATCTAGAAAAGAAACTGACCTAAGGAGCTTAATAAATGTTAAATGTCAACCTGGCTTTATCCAAGGTATGCTGTCCCCAAGGAAGCATGGCCGAGGATGAATCTAGGGAGCAGAGGGCTTTGGGGCTAACCCAAAAGGGTCCCCAAATTGAGGAGGGTACTTTTGGGTGTTCCACACTTGCTTAGTATTGCAGTGAGGAGCAGGCGCCCATGCTTCAGGATTACATGGGAGCAGAAAAGAAACTGAGAAGGTGAAGAAGAGCTGGCTATCCCCCAGCCTAGTCACATATATCACAGTAAGTGTAGGAGCCACTGCACTGACTGCCTGGAAGGAATCAGGAATGTTGCTCTATCAGAGGTGAGAAATGAAGAAACTTATCAGTTATGTAGTATTTGACATAACAGCATCTAGGGAGGTGGTGACATCATATACCTAAGCTTCCTCTTTGACCAAAGGTCCAGTAAATACCACAGGCATTTTGGTACAATTATTATAGGACCCTGGTCCCTGGATCTGGCCTTACTTTGAAGACCCAGAGACCTTGGCAGTAAGTGGCTCGCGATACCTACAAAGCCTGGTAGACAACAAGAAGTCAGTTTATCAATAAGAAAAATATTCAGTAGCTAGAATACTCACACTGGCAGAGCTACACAAGAAACCACATCTTCACTAGGATACTTGAAGGCCAGGCAAAATAACATATCACTAGGCTAAGACAGGCTGAAGAACACATCCCCACAAGAGCTAATGTGACTGAAGATCTGGACCTCTGATAGCTGACATTCTCTACCTCCCACTGCTGACCAACCTTGCTCGCTGCCTCAAACCCCATCACTTTGCACACCTCTGATGCCCTATTAATGCTATTAATATGAATTTAGGAGCAATCACATTTCCTCAATTTTCGGGTTTGGGGACAGGGTAGGCTAGGAAACTCTGTACTGGTAATTCATCTTTTAGAGTCGTTATGCACATTAGTTAATAGAAGTCAAGAGCTCTAATCAATGCCTTCTCTCTCTGAAGGCAAATTTCTTTGGGGAGTCGCACCGGAACCAGAGGCTTGGTGGGCACTGGAAGAGCAGTCATGACCCGCAGACAGCTGTAGTGTGGTTAGGACACCTCCCCTTTGGATGCAGCTGGAAATAGCCAGTTTGTCTCCCTGAACATGATGGCTACGTGGTGCCTCTCCGTTAGTGTATTCTAGGCCCAAAGAACTCAACTTGAGCATTCTTTGTTATGCCACAATCCAACCATGTTCCCAGACCAATCCTCCCAATCCGCAGGTTGTGTCCTCTCCACAAAGGGCTGGTTTGATCATTTCACTTTCATCCGCGGAGGACAAACTGGAGTGCCTGTAATCACTTCCATCAACTTCACATCACTGACCTGACAGTGAAGAGCCGTGCCCCCTTCATAACAGTTACAAGTCTTGAATGGAAAACTCCCACACATTCAGACTATGGGGTGTGGTGGTGGGGGCCCTCCCAAGGTAAAAGCCTTCCAGCTTTTTTTTACTCCCAAGGTAAAAGCTGGGAGGCTTTTACCTTGGTGATGGGCAGAATCCACCTCTTCCTAAAAGTTCTTCCTGAGTCACTGCCCAGACCCTTAGTTGCAGCAGGAAGGCATGAGGGAGTGGAGCGAAGAGCAGAGGGGCCAAGAGAACAAGAAAGCTCATGCACAAGGGCAATGCCAGAACGCTGCATCCTCTGGGAGGAGCTTATGTGCCTCCGGTCCACACAATGGCTTGCTCGCGGGCCCAAACCACTTGGGTTTCCTTTACTCCTTTCTACCCCTTCAGTGAAGGTCCTGGGGGACTCCACCTTCCTTTTCTGCTTTGTCTTACCACCAATCATTCCATTCTTCAGGGGATCCTTCTCTCCCACAAATCATCCATGGGGTGGAAAGGGCAAGAGTCTAAAAATGTTTTGTTACTTGCTTAAAATTAGCCAAGACCATTAAAATGAAAATGATGATAGGAAATAATAAAGAAGACACAACCTCTACCAAACTATCAAAATACTTTCTGGAACTTCCCCCAGAATTAAAATGAACCTGGGTGTGTGTGTAACACTAAGAGCTCACCATCCCCACCTCCCAGCACCATTACCAAACCTTTGTTAGCTAACAGTAGCCACCATAGTCAGAAATACTATTATTTATTTCCCAAACGACGTATGGCAAACCACCACTAAGGCAAAAAGACTTAATTTTTATAAACTGGTAACAGTATGGACACTGACAAATTGCACAAGAAACAGAAATTAGGTAACCCGTGTTCTCTTGGTAAAAGGTCTGTTACTCTAACACCATGAACAATCAACATATATAAAGAAATTAAGAAACCTCACGTTTTAAACAAGTACTCTGGATAATTATAGAAAGTAATGTCTTTGAAATCCATGCATTAAATAAATGATTTTTAGAAGAATATGCAATAATTGCTCTGTTTTGTTCTTTGTAAGTTTTTCACTACACCTAAACACTGGCCAGTTTTTTTAAATAGTAAAGTAAGGACAACTGTTCACCTAGGTGTCACTTTTGGAAGAGAAGTCAAGCAAGAAGCCAGGGCTGGAAACCGTTAACAGTTCTGAAATGGCAAATACAAGTTCTGAGCGGTGATGGGATGCTGGAGCCTACTGCACAAAGTATGATGTTGCAACGGAAGAGCAGGCACCGCTTCTCTCGGGGCTGAAGGGGAGTAACGATCTAGGCGGCACATAGTGCCGGTAAGCTGTATCTAACGTCTGGGAGAATTCATCCGAAGTCTGCTTTTCAGCTTCCTTTAGTCACACCCTCCTGTTGCAGTTCCATACATATCTCTGAGGAAAATGTGCAACAGGTACACACGGGACAGGTTTTCATTAAGTTGTGGAAAAACAACTACGGCATTTCATTCAATGAAGAAAGGGACATCTGTCTAATTACATTCTTGATAACTAGAAACGTTAATTGCTACGGAAGGAAATTCTTAAGATAAAGACCCTAAAATCCAAAACAATTTTATGCTGGCATATAAAACATTCTAACCAGTTCCAGAATTAGATCATATTAGCAAATAAAGTAGTTAGTATTTATACGGAAATGTAGTAACTGGCTAAAATTCTAGGTAAAAATCTTTCACGACCATCTAAAATTTTGTTTTAAACTTATAACTTTAGCGATATATATTGAACACATTCAATCGTACAGAACACAATCCATTTAATCTTGAAAAACACTAGGTAACAAAACTACAGAAATGAGCACAAACCCCCATAAACCAGTATGCTCCCTCATCGACTCTACAACTGCAATGAATTTAATACTGTAAACAAACATTGAACAAATCAGAGCACTGTGGAAAGAGGTCAGCAGCTCTAACAAGTCATACTGTAATTTTTATGCGCTAAGAGAGTAGTGAGGCAAATGGAATTCTTAGAACATTACTTAAAAATAGATTTTTAAAGACAAAGGTCCCAACTCATTCTTATATACACACACAAAAGTTCATCTGTCACAGACAGCAAATGTTGAATTTATACACTGGAGTTTCTGGCAGCATCCTGCACATTTAGAATAGTTACAACAAACAAACAGAAAGTTGTCAGATCTAGGATGGATCATTCAAATCTGCACAGGACGGGACACTCCTGTCCTGGTGCTACTGCATATGTGCTCACTGCTGCTTCTCAAATGCAAAAACCAAGTAAATACCTAAAAAGAAAATAATAAAAATTAGAGTTTGGTTTCTCATATCCATAGGCTAAACAGAACAATTTCAGGCCTGTTTGTAATTTGGTGAAAATTCTCAAGTTTCTGAAGGGAAAAATCCCATTATTTCTAAGAGTCCTCAATTACTTTGAGTCATACTTAAGCAGATACGGGGTCATAGCTATTTACCTGAAGACAAATATCCACGTACTATAATACTCTGTGACATTATAGATCTTGAGAAAGCCAATTTAACAGTTCTAAAAATCTCTAAAAACAGTTTGAGACAAGAAAAATTAAATGCATAAAAGTAAAGAAAACTGAAACTAAAAAATCTTATAACTTCCTTCTTTTTATCTGGAGCAAGACAGGTAGAATAACTGCACTACCATGATTACTTTCTGGCATTGGCTATCTAGATTTTCTATTCAGGGGGAAAAAATTAATAAGAATTATAAGGACCATATATAACGTGCAAATTAGAATTCATCCAATTATCCAATTGTTCTATTGCAGGGACTGATAAGGAAAGTGAGCCAAAAGCTACATGATAATTGACGCTTAGAGATATTTATCTGGCCCCAACAGTGGTATTCCAGTCCCAAGAACACTCTCCCTTAAATATGATTTCCTGCTTTGGCATGTGTTCACTCAAACACATCTAAGTGCATCTATGGTTCCTCATTCTGGATCGCACTGAAGTTCAAATCTATTACGTCTTCTAATAAGACACTAATAGATTTTATGGTGAGCAAACACCTGAAAAAAATGATAAATCATCAAAATGTCACAAGCATTTTCAGCGTGTACACTAGGACATTCGGTCAGTGAGTCAAGATAGTAGGCCACGTACCTTGGTGCCCTCCCTTCTTGAGTTAACTTCTGAATGGGGTGCAGATGAATAACTGCAGACCATGTAAAAACCTCCCAATCCTCTAGCTTTTTCCTCAACCTGTCCAGGAGTATCTTACCAGTCCTTCCAAAATGCTATTTTGGTAATGCTATTCTCTGTTTCTTATGTACTAGTTCCCAATTTCTTTTAGGAGAAATGAAACATTGCTGGCAATACAGTAGATAGATGGACAGAGAACAGTCAGGGTGATATCAACATGGTAGATTCTTCTAGAAGACAAGGAAGCAAAGCAGTCCAAGACATTCACAAGTATGTCACAAGACTTAGGAGCGGACAGCATTATTTAGCTTGGCCCGCACTCCAAGCGATCCTTCTACAGTCTAACCTTGCTAAACCCACCCAAACACATCGGTACCTACTGCAAACAACCCAGCAGTCCTCACCTGCCCTAAATTCAGGGTCATTTAAAACCACTAAGATGCAATGTTTGAATTCAGATCAGCAATAAATAACTTTCTTTCCTTTCTAATCAAACATTCTGAAAGTCTCACTCATATAAAATGCCTTCCGTGCAGGCCTATCAATTGGGATTCAAAGAAATAAATCTTGAACCACTTCTAAAAGCAAATCGGCAACAATTCTTCACTTTCCTTTCACATTTAAAGAATCTTCTAGAGGCGCAGCAGGTTCTGGCAATAGGAGCTTAATGATTAGACCCAGTAGGAGTTTGGAGAATAGCTTCTTGAACTCATTAGACTGTGACACCAGGCAAGATGCTCTCCAGTCCACAGAGCCCTCCAGTTTAGAATAGTGTAATTCATCAAAGAACACACTGATCCAGACATGCTGGATCCTGGCTGCATATGACCACTGTTCCTTGCCTACTGCTTTTCACTTCTCTAACCCATCTTCCTCCATGGTCTTGGATGGGCATCTAATTCATCCATCTGCATGCTATCACTAACGTCCACACTAAGGTACAGAAATACAGTCCTAAACTATAGCTAGTACCACCATTGCTACCCGTGACCAAAGCTGTTTTCCTTACATCATACTGTGGGACTGGCAGGCTATCTAAGATAACTGTGCCATCTCCATTCTAGGAAAAGTAATGAAATGTACAGGTTTAGGCATACATTTCCCAGTCTGTTCGTCCTCTAATCCCATTTCCACTAAGTGTAGCAATATTCTGAGACAGACGGGCTCAACATGTTGGCTCTATTTGTGTTCTTTCCTTTTCTTCTCTCTCCAATTCAGCAAGTCCTAAAAACAATCCTTTTACACATGGGGCCATGGTTACAAGTATGAATCACTTGGTTTAGCTCTGTGACCTCAGACAAGTTACTGAAGTGCTTTTTTATCTGTGAAGATACTAGAAAAAGAAGCCTACCCCTAAATTTCTGAGGATTAAATGAATTAAAACATATGAAAAATCTCCAGTCATGCTTGAGCACGTGTTAAATACTCAATATCAACTATTACTCTTTTCCAGATTTTACTGCTTTTCCTTATGCTCTCCTTCATCTTTTTTCCCCATTACAGAAACTTCAGCACTTAAAACAGTTTGCCTAGTACTGCCTTTATCTGTGTCTGTTTCTTCCATTAGACAGTATATACATCTGGAAAGTAGAGATTACAACTCTTTACTTTTTTTTTATTCCCCCAAAGCCCTTTCAAAGAACTTTACGTAAGTCAGTATTCAACACTTATCAAACGGATTGTCTCTGATTACCACTTATGCCTTCCACATAATCAACAAATACTTAAATGAACAAGGGAAACTACCTTTTATGTCCTCAGGGCAGCCCTATAAGGGTATCATCATCATCTTAACACTGAGGGTCTGGGCTTTCACTTCCTCAACATCCGCGGACTTCACAGATTTGCCAGGCCTCTGACTTCTCTTCCAAAGATAGGCACCTCCCTTCAGCATGTCTCCGTACCAGGTCCTTCCCAATCACACATCCCTCTAAAATATCTTGCTCATTGCTGCTTCACTAAATATTCTAGTACCTATTAATTATGCCTTTGTTGTCAACATCAGAGTGGCTAGAAACAAAATACATGGTAGTGTTCTATAAGCCAGAATTTCCAACAGAAATTTGAGGTAAAGATAGCAAATACAGATTGCTATGTAGAAATGAGTAGGCAATGAAAATGTTTAAGAATGCTCATGAAAGTTTATATTAAGGAACATCTCTTGGCACTAAACAGCTGTGCAAGAAAGGGGGAGTTAGACATACGTAGGGATTCTATGTAAACACAAACATATACACCCTAATATGTGTCGGAAAAATTCCAAAGTTTTCAAATTTTAACAATCACTCTGAAATGATCTTTGAAAATGTCTGTAAATCTATACTGATGATATACTCACTTGTGGCTTCCCACTCTGACTTACTTAAGGTTCCCTGAAATTAAAAAAAAAAGAAAGAAAGAACATTTTTAGATTGAATATAGAAGTACATAATTGCCTATTTTTCAATACTGGACAGAAGTGCCCAAACAGCCCTACTTCACTATAAATGTAAGTTGACCCTTGAACAACAAAGGTTTGAATTATGCAGGTATACTTATATGTGTATTTTTTTCAACAAATACTATATGTGTGTTTTCACTCTTCCTTTTGATTTTCTTAATAACATTTCTCTAGCTTACATTTTGTAAGAATATAGTACATAATACATATAACATACAAAATATGTATTAATTAACTGATCATGTTATCAGAAGGCTTCTGGTCAACAGCTGGCTATTAGTAATTAAGTCAAAAGTTACAGGTTTACTTTTGACTGCATGGAGAGTCACCCCCACACTGTCCAAGGGTCAACTATACACACAATTTAACGTTAACATTATTGTGACCTAAATATGTAAAAGAAATCAATGAGATTTTAATGTTATCCTCTGAATTTTGCCCTCCTGCCTAATTCTCTAAACCACTGATTCTCAATCAAAGGGTGAATTTGTGTAAAGAGGGTATCTGTGCAGGTGTGTAATTGGAAAAAGCATCTATCTTATATTTTTAACTTGGAGAATAAAAAAATAAAAAACCTATCTTGAAATATCCAATAGCATTATAGGAGGGGATAAGATTTCTGTGTTTTTACAAAGGAATCGCAAAATCCGTATCATTCGAAGGAAATAAATTATGTTTAAAATAGTTACCAAAATACTAAAAAACGTGTTGATATAGTCATATATATGCTGCTTTGCACATGTACTGACTAACAAGACAGAGTAACCAATGTAATTTTGAAGAAGTACTGAATGTAAATGATAGTCTAAGATGCCAGCAGAAATGTGTTATGCAAATATCTGTAATTTCTATTGATAACAAAGTCACAGCTATATCTAATACCATTGTGGCACTATCGCATTCTTAATTAAAGAAAGTATGAACTTCCACATAGAAGTCAGTGAAAATGGAGATGTAATTTTTCTCCATGAAAGTTCATGGGCCCGTGAATTTTATTGGTGGAATACAATGAGTCAGCAGTGCCTAGGTTAAGATATAATGATATAGAAAGGAACCAACCAAGCTTGTAACTTTCTCCCCATCCTTACTACCTCAGATACAGCACTCCATTCTCAGTACTGACATATTTTATTTTCTATTCTATAGTTCTAAAAAGGGGAAACAGACTATCTGATTTGTAAACCAATGAAATAATTTCATAAGTTTCCATAAAACATAAGCTTTTTTCCCCCCATTTTCTACAAAACATGCTACACATGAAAACTTACCAAAGGCAACCTTACTTGACTGTTCTTCATGTACTCTGCTGCATGTTCATAGTCATCCACCTTCTCAGAGGCAAGTTTGGAATTCTCGTTTGCTGGATATGGCTAGGGAAGCAAGTGAAACTCCTGGTTAGGAAATTAAATGAAACTTATAATTCAGAATTAAAAACAGTAAGTCATGAAAAAAAAAAATTAAGAAAATAATCCTTAAGTATTATTTTAGGAATACAGACTACACATACTTTTGAAATATGAAAAAAAAAATGGGAGAAGGGGACCCTCTCCTAACAAAGTAGCTGTTATTGACAGTCAACTTTGATGATAATCAGAATATTTACAGTTGGACAAAACTGTACCATGTATTTAATCACCTCCAAGGACCACTTAGCAGCAAACACTTGCATCTCCCTGACTCCCAGTGAGACTTTTTGTGTTACAACACAAAGCTGAAGGATGTTACTATCAAAAGAGCTAAATATTAATTTAAATGTTATGGTGATATATTAGCTATCAGAAGCATGAACAGAAATTAAACATAATACAAATGAAAAACTCAAAATCCTAGGGGAAGATGGTGGTAGAATAAGAAGCCCAGAGGCTCACCTCATCCCATGAATTCAACGAAATAACTATCAAATCATCCTCAATACCCTGGAAATCAATCTGAAGACTGGTAAAACAAACTCTACAACTAAAGGTAGAGAAGAGACCAAACTGAAGAAGGTAGAAAATGCAGAGACACGGTTTGGGAAAAAGAGATGGTGGCCACTCTGGTGGGGAGGGAGCTGCAGTTGTTGAGAAGGGTGAGAAACAGACCAATACACACAGGAGCATATCGGGAAAACAAATCCTCATAGTATTTGGCTTGGAAAGCAAGAGGGCCTGAATTTCCTGAGTTCTTACAACCAGCGGGGCTTAAGGCCTGGTCAGTGTGCTTGGCTCTGGGAGAGCTCGGAGGAGGACATTGGGGCTGCTGTTGAAGAAAAGGCAGACAAACAGCTTGCAGACATATAACACAGAAACAGCAATCTGAAGAGCACCTGGGGCACACAGTGGGAAGGTTAGTTGCTCATCTCGGAACATGCCCCAGAGAGACAGCGATCAGAGACCCCTTCAATAAATAAAGGAATTGGCTGGCACCATTTCTCTTCGTGGTCCCTCAGCATAAACACCAGCCACCTGCAGGAACCAGTGCTTGTGAACACTCACTACCTAAACTGCTTAAGACAATCCTGACCCTGCCTATACTCTGGTGGAATGGCCCTTCCCAAGCACCCTTGCCTCAGTCTCAGTGTGGTGGGTCCATCTTCTGTGGAAGAGAAATCCATACCCACACCACATCTCCCTCGCTAGGAGTTTTGCAGGGCCTCAGTTCCAGCAGCAGTGGCAAGAAGTCCCATTTCACAAGCAGACCAGAACACACCTCGATAAAACACACATTCAAGCCAAGGAACAAGCACTGCTCACAACAGGCAAAGACAGCCTCTGCAGATGACTGGCCTAAGGGATAGAGAGACCAGGATACAACAGCCGAGCACACAAAGCACACACTGAAGACGCTCCTGGACGCACCAGGCCCTGGGGACCAAGGGGCACTACATGGCAGAGTACTACAGGACCTCTCTTCCTAAAGCCATTAATCCTCAAGAACAAGAGATGTAACTAACTTTCCAAACACACAGAGACATAGACAAAATGAGAAGACAGAAGAATTTGTCCCAAATGAAAGAACAGGACAAGGCCATGGCCGGAGATCTAAGTGAAACAGAAAGAAGCACATGCCTGATGGAGAATTTAAAGTAATGATCATAAGAATACTCACTTGACTTGAGAAAAGAATGGAGGACATCAGTAAGACCATTAACACATATAAGGAATAAAACAGAGATAAAGGGCTTAAAAAATGAAATGAGAAACATGCTTAATGGAATGAACAGCAGGCTGAAAGAAGCAGAGGAACAAATTAATGACCCGGAATACACAGTAGTGGAAAATAATCAAGCTGAACAAAAGAGAGAAAAAAAATATGTAAAACAAAAATAAACTTAGGGAACTCAGTGACCACATCAAATACAGTAACATTCATATTATAGGAGTCCCAGAAGGAGAGAAAAATGGGCAGATAATTTATTTGAAGAAATAACAGCTGAAAACTTCCCTACTCTGGGGAAGGAAGCAGATGTGCAGATCCAGGACCACAGAGAACCCCCATCAAAATCAAGAAACGCAGATCCACACCAAGACATGCTGTAATTAAATTTTCAAAATATAGTAATAAAGAAAAAATATTAAAAGCAGCAAGCCAAAGAAGCCATTAACTTACAAGGGAAAACCTGTAAGGCTAGCAGGAGATTTTTCAACAGAAACTCTGCAAGCCAGAAGGAAGTGGAATGACATATTGAAAAGTACCGAATGGGAAAAATCGACAGCCAAGAATACTCTATCCAGCAAGGCTATCATTAAGAACAGAAGGAGAGATTAAAGAGTTTCCCAGACAAACAAAACTAAAGGAGTCTGTGACCACTAACCTAGCCCTACAAGAAATATTAAAGGGGACTCTTCAAGTGGAAAGGAAAGACCAAAAATGACAGTATGAAAGTAGGAAACACAAAAGCAGTAAAAATGAATGTTTTTGTAAAAATTCAGTCAAGAACCCTCAAAATAAAAGGATATAAAATCCTTTTTTTATACCATATACCTAAAACCTGGGGAGGAGTAAAGAATGGGTTCAAACTTAAACAACCATCAAATTAATATAGACTGCTATATGCAGAAGATGTTATATACACACCTAATGGTAACCACACATCAAAAACCACTAATACACAAAGAATAAAGAGAAAGAAATTCAAATATATCACTAAAGAAAACCAGCAAACCATGAAAGAAAGAGAAGAAAGGATCAGGGAAAATCTCCAGAAACAACCACAAAACAAGTAATAAAATGACAATACATATCTATCAATAATTACTTTGAATGGAAATGGACTAAACATTCCAATCAAAAGACGCAGGGTGACAGAATGGATAAAAAACAAGACTCATCTATCTATACGCCGCATACAAGAGATTCATTTTAGACCTAAGAACACCTACAGATTGAGAGTGAGGGGATGGAGAGGCACCTGGGTGGCACAGTCTCTTGAGCATCTGACTCTTGGTTTTGGCTCAGGTTGTGATCTTGGGGTCCTGGGATCAAGCCCCATGTCAGGCTCCACACTCAGCCTGGAGTCTGCTTGTGATTCTCTCTCTTTCTCTTCCTCTGCCCCTCCCTGCCACCCATTCTCTCTCTCTCAGTAAAATAAATAAGTAGATCTTTAAAAAAAAAAGGGGATGGAGAAACATTTATCATACAAATGGATGTCAAAAGATAGTCAGGGTGGTAGCAGTACTTATATTGCAAAAAATACATTTTACTTATTTATTTTTTTTATTAACATATAATGCATTATTTGTTTCAGGGGTACAGGTCTGTGATTCATCAGTCTTAAACAATTCACTGTGCTCACCATAGCACATAGCCTCCCCAATGTCCAATACATTTCAAAAGAAAGACTGTAACAAGAAACCAAGAAGGGTGGTAGATAATAATAAAGGGGATAATCCAACAAGAAGCTGTAACAATTGTAAATATTTATGCCCCCAACATGGGAGCACCCAAATACATAAAACAATTAATAACATAAAGGAACTCATTGATAATAATATAATAATAGGTTACTTTATCGGCCCACTTATATCAATGGACAGATCATCTAAACAGAAAACGAACAAGGAAACAATGGCTTTGAATAATACACCGGGCCAGATGGATTTAAGAGATATATTCAGACATTCTATCCTAAAACAGCAGAATACATATTCTTTTCAAGTGTATATGGAATAGACCACACATTAGGTCACAGACCACACGTTAATTCTCCAGAATGGACCACACATTAGGCCACAAAACAAGTCTCAACAAATTTAAAAATATCAAAGTCATATCATGTGTCTTTTCTGACCACAATGCTATGAAACTAGAAGTCAACCACAAGAAAAAATTTGCAAAGACCATAAATACAGGGAAGTTAAATAACATGCTACTAAATAATGAATGGGTCAACCAGGAAATAAAAGAAGAAATAAAAGAAGTACATGGAAAGAAGTGAAAATGAACACACAACAGTCCAAAATCTTTGGGATGCAGCAAAAATGGTTCTAAGAGGGAAGCTTATACAGGCCTACCTCAAGAAGTAAGAAAAATCTCAAATAAACAACCTAACTTTACACCTAAAGGACCTAGAGAAAGAACAACAAATGAAACCTAAAATCAGCAGAAGGAAGAAAATAATAAAGATCAGAGCAGATATAAATAATATACAAACTAAAAAAAACAACTAAACAAAAAGCAAAGAAACTAGGAGCTGGTTCTTTGAAAAAAATCAATAAAATTGATAAACCTCTAGCCAGACTCATCAAGAAAGGAAAAGGACCCAAATAAATAGAATCATAAGTGAGGAAGGCAAAGTAACAACAAACACCGTAGAAATACAATTGAAGAGAACATTATGAAAAACTATATGCCAACGAATTGGTCAACTCCAAAGAAATGGATAAATTCCTAGAAACATATAACCTACCAAAACTGAAAAAGTAAAAAATAGAAAATTTGAATAGACTGATAACCTGCAAAGAAACTGAATCAGTAATCAAAAAACTCCAAACAAACAAAGTCCAGGACAGATAGCTTCCATGCAAATTCTACTGAACATTTAAAGAAGAGTTAGTATCTACTCTTCTCAAACTAGTCTAAAAAGTAGAAAAGAAAGGAAAACTTCCAAATTCATTCTGTGAGGCCAGCATTGCCCTGATACCAAAACCAGATAAAGACACCACACAAAAAAAGAACTACAGGCCAATATCTCTGGTGAACACAAATGCAAAAATCCTCAACAAAATACTAGCAAACCGAGTTCAACAGTATATTTAAAAAAAATCATTCACCAGGATCAAATGGGATTTATCCCCGGGCTGTAAGGGTGGTTCAATATTTATGAATCAGTTGTGATACATTACATCAATAAGTGAAAGGATAAAAACTGTATGATCATTTCAAAAGATGCAGAAAACACATCCGACAAAGTACAACATCCACTCATGCTAAAAACCTTCAACAAAGTAGGTTTAGAGGGAACCTACCTCAACAGAATAAAGGTCCTATATGAAAATCCAAAGCCAACATCATCTTTAATGGGAAAAAACTGAAAGCCTTTCCCCTAAGAGGTCAGGAACAAGACAAGGATGTCTACTCTCACCATTTTTATTCAGCATAGTACTATGAATTGTAGCCACAGCAATCAGACAACAAAAAGAAACATAAGGCATCCAAATCATTAAGGAAGAAGTAAAACAAGAAACAGACTTTTAATTATAGAAAACAAATGGATGGTTACCAGAGGGGAGACGGGTGGGCAGGATGGGTGAAACAGTGGATGGGGATTAAGGAGTGCATTTGTCCTGATGAGCACTTGGTGATTAAAATGAAAACTTAAGGGGCGCCTGGGTGGCTCAGTGGGTTAAAGCCTCTGCCTTCGGCTCGGGTCATGGTCTCAGGGTCCTGGGATCGAGCCCCACATCGGGCTCTCTGCTCAGCAGGGAGCCTGCTTCCCCTTCTCTCTCTGCCTGCCTCTCTGCCTACTTGTGATCTCTCTCTGTCAAATAAATAAATAAAATCTT
>CM052889.1:55132918-55157372 GCA_028534135.1 Potos flavus | reverse complement strand
TTTTCTCTTCTCCCTCAAAATAAAAACAAGCTTCTCTTGCTAATATAAAGCAAATACAAATATCCTTAATTCTAAAATACAGGAAATACAACCAGACTTTTACATGAAGAATGTAACATTTTAGTGGTTTAAAGGTTTCAAAAGGTAATTTAGGATTTAAAAAGGACCCTTCCACTCCAAATTGGGAAAGTTGTATGGATGCAACTACAGGAGACTTTTGTTTAAAAACCACCTATAAAAACTAAAGAAAATAGCTTTGTGACCTTGAACAAGTCATGTATCCTCTCTGGGCCTCAGACTGCCCATTTTAAAATATGGAAGGTGATTGTTTTGCCTACTTTGTGGGGGTAATTAGCAAAATAAATAAGAGTATGCTTAAAGTACTAAAAAATATTCTAAGTTGAATGAACTCTCTGAAGAAGTTTAATGATCAGTTGATTAATATGATCCTGTCGATCAAGAATAAAAATGTTCACTCACCATTTTAGACCTAATTAAATACTGAAAAAGGACATAAGGAAAACTAACTAGTCAATGGTTATCCACTATATTTAAAACTTGTATAGAAGCTGTCATCGCGGCAATTAGGGAAAGCAGGAAGGAGTCCAAAAGCAGGTCCCAGCAACAATATAGTCTAAAAGACCAGAATCTTGCTATACGGTCAGCAAAGAACAATGTTAGGCATGGTATGAGCTCATCTTAGACCCTGGCCAGGAAGATTTTAAATTACTAATGTTACCGAAAGGGCAAGGCTGTGAAGAAGTAGTGCAATAATGCACCCCTGGGGACATTTGGTAACATCTGGAGTCATTTTTGGCTGTCACGACTGGGGACAGGGGCGATACTACAATCTAGTGCATAGATGCCAGAGATGTTGTTGAACATCCTCGTAGGAATAGAACAGCCCTTCACAACAAAGAAATTAAAGTCCAAAATGCCAACAGTCCTGAGGTTAAGAAATTCTATTTAAAAGCAGTACTATTGGGACGCCTGGGTGGCTCAGTGAGTTGAGTCTTTGCCTGCAGCTCAGGTCATGATCTCAGGGTCCTGGGATTGAGCCCCGCATTGGGTTCTCTGCTCAGCAGGGAGCCTGCTTCCCCCCTTCCCTCTGCCTGTCTCTCTGCCTACTTGTGATCTCTTTCTCTGTCAAATAAATAAATAAAATCTTAAAAAAAAAAAAAAAAAATAAATAAATAAATAAATAAATAAAATCTTAAAAAAAAAAATGAAAGCAGCAGTATCTAGAAAATAGAATTTGATGATAGCACCACTCACTCACTCACTCATTCAAGTATTTCCTGAATACCCACCAAGGAAAGTTTCTGTAATGAGCTCTGTCCTAGGTGCTGAAGAGTCTACAGTGATTCAAAATAATCTGTGATTTATATAAACACTGAGCATCTATATGGCCTTAAAAGGAATCCCAGAAACAGTCAAACAAGTTTATCAAGACCTGGAATATTTATACCTTTTCTAAACACCTACCTCCAGGGCCTGCATTCGTTTTAACAGCATTTTATTTTCGTTGTTCTTAATCTTTTCTTCATAGAACTCCAGAAATGTTTTTTTGTAGACTAGTTTCATATTGTACTTCTTCGCCATTCTGTCCAAAACAGATTACTTAATGAAAACATTTCCAAAATATTTATAATTCCTCTATAGTTTACTTTCACATAACAGTGACAATGTCTGGGCATCACCAATAAAGCTATTATAAATTCACAATAGGATGATACAAAATGAATAAAGAGTATCATATCAATAATTACATCTATAAGATAACATGCATCCTAAATCTCAGTGGGTCACAGGAAACTATTACTGTAACAAATAGGTCAGGAAATAAAATGAAAGGCTATGAGATGGGGATGAACATCTATAAGGAACACTTTTCTATTAATTCCATTTTATTTAACTTGATCCCTCACAGTGGCATTAAAAACAGCTGCCATTCCTTCTTAAAATAGTCTCTTTCATCTCTTGGATTCTCTGGCAAGATACACTATTAATTTTTATACCACATCTTGGGCTGCTTTTTCACAGTTTGTCTTACAAATTTCTTTTACCCAACTTCTAAATTTTAATATTCTGAAGAATTTGGCCCAGAGCATTACTCATTTTCTCTTTCCTGACTTCACACGGCATGCCGACAGCTATCTGTAGCTCAGCTCTCTCGTCACACTCATTTATTCCACTGCTTCTTAGAAATCTCTACCAGGATGTGTCACAGGTATTCTCCAACTTTCCAAATCAAGGCTGAACCCCACTAGACTGTTCTGCCAATCTTTGCTACTTCAGTAAATCTATCTAATGATTCATGCCAGAAACCTCAGAGTTCTCCATGCCACCATCCTCTTTCCAATGTTCCACGTACCACTACATTTTCTGTTTACCTATAAAGTGTTCTTCAAATAGTTCTTCTTAACACTTCGTTGGCCACCATCTTGCTTTAACTACCACCACCGCTCAGCTATACTACACTATGCTTGTTTCCCTGCTTCTTTTCTTACTCTCCCTCAACGAATTTTCCAACTGCAGCCAGATTGAACTTTCAAAAAATACATACGTGTCACTTTCCTCATCTATGCCCTTCAGTGCCTTTCCAGCACACTGAATAGAACACAATTCAAAAGCCTTTTGTGTGGACTCTAATGCATTTGTCTATAAAGAAATGGTTCCTTGGGGCACCTGGCTGGCTTAGTCCATACAACCATACAGTATGCGACTCTTGATCTCAGGGTCATGAGTTCAAGCTCCACACTGGGCAAAGAGCTTACTTAAAAAAAAAAAAAAATAATAATAATAACAATAAATCTGCCTCATCTTGAGCCACTTGGGCCCTGATTTCTTACAACCCACACAATGGTCTTCCTTCAACTCATTCACATATATTGTCCCTATACCTGAAACATTCTCCCTTCTAGTCTTCAACTGGCAAACTTCTTTTCATCCTTTAGATGTTGACTTAAACATCACTTCTTCACAGGTGGATTCCTTAAATACGCAATTACATTAGGTCTCCCTGTTATACTGTTTTTTTTCTACTACATTTGCCAAAGTTTATAGTATCTATATTTGTTGACAACATAAGGGGTCTGGGGATGATCTCGGGTAGCAGATAAAGGAGGAGGTGAAGGGAAAATAACTCTTAAAAGGGTCGATGACAAGGCTTATGAGGTGAAAGGACAATGGGGAAAGGACAATGAAAAAGAATATATGCGAGAGCCACTGGGATATGTATGTAAGAGGCATATGTAAAGCAGTGCTCCCCATAATTCGAATTAACCCTTCTTGGAAAGACAATATGAGTAAAGTTAAAAGTCTCTATTATTCTAGGCAGTTCATTTTCTACCATAAGTCTCCAAAATAAGCCTTCAGAAATAAAATCAAGTTTTACATCTGAGAAATATCTTAATTACAAAGAACTAAGACTCAATTTGAATAGGTTTGCCATATGAAAGCTAGTTATATTTTTGTTCAGTTTCTTAATAAAACTGCAAAAGAACATCTCAAAATCCTATGCATTTTCAGATCCTGTCTCACTGAATTTATAACTGTTTTAGTAAATAATTTAAAAAAAATTTAGATTATATCTATGACTTATGACTCTACATGTGCATCGCCATTAAGCAAATTAAGTACAAAAATTGCTAGTGCTTCCTAGCATTAAAAAAAAAACTCATTATAAAGGCACTTGAGTGGCTCCTGAGCCACCTGAGTGGCTCAGTTGGTTAAATATCCAACTCTTGATTTTTGGCTCAGGTCACGATTTCAGGGTCCATGCTCAGGAGGCAATCTGCTTGAGATTCTTTCTCTCACTCTACCCCTTCCCCCCTGCCCCACTCTCACGCTCTCTCTCTCAAATAAACAAATCTTAAAAAAGAAAAAAAAAAACTTTTATTATATCCTTTATCTTTTTGGGCCTACTCAAATTACCAACTTTATTAATCAAAACACCAAGCTAACGTAGGAAACACATGTAATGACATACTAAAAACATTTACTTTCTCCTTTTATAAAGGTGAAGAGCAGAAACCTTTCATAAGAGTTTACTAATGTTAAGGGGAAAAAATGGTCTTCATCGGGCACCTAGGTGGCTCAGTGGGTTAAAGCCTCTGCCTTTGGCTCAGGTCATGATCTCAGGGTACTGGGATCGAGCCCCGCATCGGGCTCTCTGCTCAGCAGGGAGCCTGCTTCCCCCTCTCTCTCTGCCTACCTCTGTCTACTTATGATCTCTCTCTCTCTGTCAAATAAATAAATAAAATCTTTATAAAAAAAAAGGGGAGAAATGATTTAAATTTTTAAATTTTTAGTTTATTGTATAACATTTTTATATATCGTAGAATCCTAAAAGTCTTTTATCTATAACTTTATAAGTTGACTGAGACACAATTCAAATAATCACCAACTCAAAATAAGCAGCAAATAAAGCTCATCTCTTTCCTCAGTTAATAAAAGACTTCTGTTTTTAAAAAGTAGGAAATCAAATTTGGTCAACTATGACATGGTCTTATGTTTAAATTGACTCTTCCATTTTCCCTCTCAGGGAAACCCCAAGACGGGGATCTCATAAGGCCTTGAAGCCTTATCTGATGAAGCCTGGTACCCCAACTTTCCCTGTGTCTGTAGTCTACTATGACACCTAGAACCAGGTGCATGACTGAATACATTCTTGAATCAGTATTTTATTATCAACACTGCCTATGAGACGTAGGCAACTTCAAAGCTATAGTGAAATGTAAAACAACTTTTAATACCTATCCTCATCAAAAGAGGAGTTTTGCTTTATGAAGGCTCATTTATATTACCAAAGTTACTAACAGTTTGAAAAAAAAAAAACTTTCACTATTTGCAATGTCAGGTATTTTCTGCCACCAGATGAAGGCAACACACTCCCTTTCTTACCTACAGGATAAAGTAATTCCAAGGATGAAAGAAAACTAAATAAGCAAGGTATAAGAGAGTATGGCATAAACCTGAACTTGAGGTTTTTTTTTTTCTTCTTTTTACAAGGCTATACTTTTTCTTTGGGTTCCATTTAAAATAAGGAATGAATAGAAATACTAATTTTTTTTCTTTCTTTCTTTTAAGGCAAAAAGAGAAGAGTAACAGATTAATGACATTCTTACTCATTTAGCAATGGAAAATAGACCAAGAATTCAGGGACATCCACAACACCTTCCAAGTTGAAGTCATATTTGCAGCCAAATAAAGGATAATCTCCTTTCTTCTGAAACTTCACAGTATATATCTCATTTCCAAATGATTCTGTTTCTGAAGCTTCAAGACGTCGTCTATTAAAGGTTATGCCCAAACCAAAATAAAAAGATTAAAGCTGTTATTAGCTCAGACATATTCTGATCAGATTATGCATGTGAAAAAACTACAAGATGCAATTTTAAAAAGATACCTGATCAGCTTTTTAGCTGGATTTGAGCTACTTTTTTTTTTTTTTAAAGATTTTATTTATTTATTTGACAGAGAGAGAGATCACAAGTAGGCAGAGAGGCAGGCAGAGAGAGAGGGGGAAGCAGGCTCCCCGCTGAGCAGAGAGCCCGATGCGGGGCTCGATCCCAGGACCCTGAGATCATGACCTGAGCCGAAGGCAGAGGCGTTAACCCACTGAGCCACCCAGGTGCCCCATGGATTTGAGCTACTTTTAAGAAGCAATACATTAAAAGATCATTCACAATCTCACTAATAAAATTAGGCTGAAGGGGTGCCTGGGTGGCTCAGTGGGTTAAAGCCTCTGCCTTCAGCTCAGGTCATGATCTCAGAGTCCTGGGATCGAGCCCCGCATCGGGCTCTCTGCTCAGCGGGGAGCCTGCTTCCCCCTCTCTCTCTGCCTGCCTCTCTGCCTACTTATGACCTCTCTCCTCTCTGCCAAATAAATAAATAAAATCTTTAAAAAAATAAAATAAAATAAAAATAAAAATAAAATTAGGCTGAAAATAGGTTTCACTTCACTATCATGACTATTGGCTAAGTCTTTGAGTATCTGCTCTGGAGTTTATACAGCACTATAACTTCTGGCTGGGTATAGCATTGGTCTCCAATTTACCCATAAAGATGTTTTAAAGACTCATCTGTAAATCTACCTTTTGACCTTAAATGTTGACTATCTACTCAAATACATTATCAAAGTACTTAGCCCTTATAAGATCAATATGGCATGTTTTATGAACTCTATTTCTGATAAATACTTGCTACTTTAAAATAAGCTTAATTCTGAGTATCTTATAAACAACAATATATTAAAAGCACTTACATCAGTTCAAAGCTATTGGGAGTAGTACCAATAAAATAACCTCCAGGGCTCAGTCTCTCACAAGCATTTCTGAGCATCATGTCAGCCTGCTCATAGGATTCAAATGAGTAATGACAGACAAACTGACAACTGCAGATGTCAAAGCACATTTCTCGGTCACGAAATTTGTTAACCAAAAGTTCCTGAAACAAAATTAAAAATTAAAATGGGTCAAGATTTTGAAGTTAAAAAAAAAAAAAGATTTTGAAGTTAACTACAATATAAAAACTTTTTACTAAGTCAATTTCTAGAATTAGGGTCCTTAAAATAAAAGTAGATATGCTCTCCCAACCACCTATTCTTTCTCTCATTATGTATAATGAGGTCCAAAGTGAAATGATCTTTTCCTTCTGGTTCAATAGAAGTTGATTCCCATTTTCACAGTAATTTAAAAACTAAGGATGAAATCATGTTTCAAAATCTATCAACCAAATATGACATTTAAAAGAGTTGATGATTTTATTTGGCTTTACTTAAAGGCTAAAGTAAAATATCAAACAATAACTTTGATTAAAAACAAACAAACAAACACAAAGCTGGCCTTTGGGACACTTTTTACAAGTGCCAAAGTGTTTTGAGAGGTTTCCAACATTCTAGCAGTATACTACCATTTTTCCTTCTCACTTTCACAACTGCAAACAAAATGTATAGGATTAAAGATATCCATAATAGTTTAATGAGCTAATGAGTCAGACAAAGCATTAAAGTTTAAGGTGAGATTTTCACTATTCAAGTGCCTCTGTAGTTCTTAAACCTAATAGTAGTTAAGAAATTCAGAAACAAGTGGAAAGTGCAAAACATCAAATTCTGATATATTGGGAAACTACTCTAATAAAGTACAAGGTAAACAAAATGTAAGTTCAGTTCTATTTTAAAATGCTGGAAAATAAATCTTGTCTGAACAGAAAAGCAACAAATGATTTCTGAAGTTCAAATTATTAAAAGCAAAAAACTCCCAGAAGTATTCAGTGGGTCATTTAAGGAAATTTATCATTAATAGAATTTCTAGCTGAAACTGAAAATGCATGTCCTGAGACTTCTAGTGTTTCAAAGTACATTTTAAAAGAACTAACTGCTTTTTAAGCACATCATTCACCCGAACTAAAAATATTAAACATAAATTGACAAACTGAAAAAACTTCTGTACCTTTGAACAATCAGCAGTTACAAATTCTGCATTGAAAATATATTCGTTATCACGACAACGATTTTTCATGTCCTCATACCGCTGCTGACACTGTTTGACAGAAACATCAGCGATATCTGGAAGGGGGACAGGTGTTAGTAACTGGCAACAAAGGCCCACAGAGATAAAATGTAAATGCAAAGATGGTTCAAATCTAGACATTTAGCATGAAATCTATCCTTAGTAAAAGCAAAAAGTTTCTATTTCCTTCAAAACAAAAAGTATCTGTTCCAATGCCTATCTGCCTCCAAATGCCTTATTATTTTTCGAAAAGATTAAAAGCTTTCTCAATAGGTAGTGATAACAGAAAAGTTCTATCCTGATTTTTAAATGCTTATTCCAAGTTAAAAGCAGAAAGTTTGGAGTCCAATTTGAATTATAAAACTTAAACTATATGCCCAACTTTGAAAATATCAAGGCCCAGCTTTGAAAATATCGTTTGTTTTTTCCTAATAAAAAGTTACTTGCTTTTTCCTGTGCTGAGATTTGCAATGATGATGCAAAAGCACTGGAAAGTAAAGCTGGCACCTGATCATGAACACAAGCTAGTAGTGCACCAAATGATACAGGTAATACTTGAGATCTTCTTCACCACTATAAACTACCATGGAAAAAACAAACCCAATTTCATTTAAGAATGTTCTTGATAAAGCAGTAAAAGTTGATTTCCTTAAATCTTGGCTCTTTTTCAATATTCTGTGTAATGAAATGGAAAGTAACAGAACATCTGTGCTACCTAACAAAGTCTGAACAGGACTGGTGTGACTGTGTTGTGAGCTGTACTGCCACTTTTTTTTCACGGTCAAGTGTTTTCACTTGAAAGAAGCGCTGACAGACACACTGGTTATTCAGACTTTATAATCTGGCAGTAATTTTCTTGAAAATGAACAAAGGGAGCCTCTCACTTCAAGAAAAATAAAGGACAGTACTTCTTACCAATGGTAAAACTTGAAATTTCAAGTGAGACCTACAACTTGAAACACTTGCATCTACCACCATGGGCTGGGCATCTTCCCAATACTTAAAAACTTTTCTGATTGGTGGTAACATTAAAAAAATGTGATTTCTTGATGTCAACATTTAGAAGATCTGCATAACTTTAGTGAATATTACTTTCCAAATGTTAGAAAATCTTGCAGGGCAAAATAAGGATATATAGTGTTTATAAAGCCAAAAAATTTGAGAAGTACTAATTTAGGTAACTTCACAGGTGGTGCTATGCACTTTACCTCATTGGAAGAATATAACCATCTCCTTGACCCACTTTAGTGTTAAGGCTGACCAGTAGGTTCAGGTGTTTGATTCGTTCACTTATTAAGTTACTATCAACCCTTCTCACCTAATAGCTTTAGCAACTTTTAATGATTATTGCTTACATCTATTATTTCATCAAGGATGAAAAATAGTGATTTTCATCATTCCTACTGCACTTATTCATTCTGATTTTTTCATAGAGTGGAATTTCCCTTTTCAACCATTTGGTCATCTTGAAATATAGTTCACGTAGGGTAAGGAAGATATCCCAACCCTTCTTGTATGAATTGCAGAATGATGAATAAGTTTCCTAGCAACCTCCAAGGGTGAACAATGAGTTTTTTTTTCCTTTATTTGATGTGTTTCAATCCACTGAAATCACTATTCTTTTTGATGATGAAATCATCCTATCTTTGGCCAGTGGAAGTTTCAAGTTTGTGCTTTAGACATGACTCCATCTTTGATTACTTCCTTCCTTTTAGGGAAGACAAGTTTTCCCAGGCTCATTAACTATAGTATGTAACACCGTCAGTAAAATCTCAAAACTCATTTAAAAAAACACCCATCTCAAACATAGCCCCAGATATCTTCTTATACGATATTTTAGTGTCATGTGATACTGAGATTCTGTTTATTTTCCAATTACCTTGATTGATCACAAATTATTCTTGCCAATGTCATTATTTATCTTACCTGTACAAACTAGCTTGTTAATTCTTCCCTTTTTCCACTTGAGCAAATCTCCACCTTTACCACATCCCAGGTCCAAAACAGTGATATCACGTTTTTTTTTCTGTCGTACCTTTTCTAAAAATTCCCCTAAAAGAGAGAAATGTCATAATAAATTATTTCTCCATTTTTACTACAGCATTAACTGTTATATCTGATAACCTACTAAGACCTGCCTGACATTACTATAAACTATATTACATGTTCATTTATGTAATTAACTCATAACTTTAGGTGAACATTTCAAAATATGACTAAGAGTTAGTTGACCTGATCCTCTAGCGTTACAGATTAAAGAGTATGCATCTGGTATTTTAGAAAGTTCAGATAGGTTTTTGAAGGTTACTTTTAGAATTTGACTAAACAATGAATAGTAGACATTTTAAACTCTAATTAATACAAGAAGATTCAACACTTGTTCATAAGAAAAAAATTACTTATAATTTTTTTTTAAGATTTTTTATTTATTTATTTGACAGAGAGAGAGATCACAAGTAGGCAGAGAGGCAGGCAGAGAGAGAGGGAGAAGCAGGCTCCCCGCTGAGCAGAGAGCCCGATGTGGGGCTCGATCCCAGGACCCTGGGATCATGACCTGAGCCGAAGGCAGAGGCTTTAACCCACTGAGCCACCCAGGCGCCCCAAAATTACTTATAATTTTTGTAGTTTTCTTTCTAAAAACTAAATATTTAGCTTATAATATACCTAATTAATTCAAAGTAATTATGGGATCATAAGAGTGCTTGACTTCTATAAAAGATGTCAGGCTTACCACCAAAAGCAATACAAAAACGAGTCCAAAAACTATACATACCTCTTAATTTTACTGTGACCAAAATTCTTAAACACTCTAAAAAATGAAATCTTTCATCCCAATCTACCAAATCACATTAATAACCAATGAATAGTATCAGTAGGACTCCATACATCAATAGCCAAATGGTTCAAATATCAGTTAAAGGCATATTAGTATTCTTAGACAATTGAAGTATTCAGCAATTCTAAAACCTGATACAATACTGATTCATAGATCTACTCTTCCTGTCTTTATTACTCTTGAGTTTAACACTTCCTATTTCGTATGTGTACTATTTGACTGCTAAAATATTCATGGGGAGCCTGGGTGGCTCAGTCAGTTAAGTGTCTGCCTTTGGCTCAGGTCATGACCTTGGGGTCCTGGGAACGAGCCCAGTGTTGAGTTCCCTGCTTAGCGGAAAGTCCGTTTCTCCCTCTCACTCTGCCTCCCACTCCCCGACTCGTGCTCTCTCTCTTAAAATACATAAAATCTGAAAAAAAAATTCTGTATGAATATTTCTGCCTTTCACTGTCCATAGGATCTTAAAATAATTTCAAACAGAAGCACAAGTGTTCTATATTTAATTTTCTGCTATGAATCTTTAAAAAACAGCATAACCAAAGTGCCCAGGTGGCTCAGGTGGATAAGTGGCCAACTCTTGATTTTGGCTCAGGTCATAATCTAGGGTCCTAGAATCCAGCTAGATGTCAGTCTTCACGCTCAGTGGGGGATCTGCTTGAGGATTCTCTCTCCCTCTCCTTCTGCCCCTCCCCCTACCCGTGCGAGCACACACATGCACGCTCTCTAAAATAAATAAATCCTTTTAAAAAAAATAGCATAACAAATAGGGAATGAGTAAAAAAGATTGTAAAATCTCTTTATTTCCATACAGTAAAACTGGTAAGACTAGTAAGAGGGAAAATCATCATGAAACATTATTCAAAGATATCTTTATCACATTCAAGAATAGTACTCAAGCAGTTACTAAGCTGTACCAACAAAAAAGAGAAAATGAATGACAAAGAATGGGCATTGAGAAGAGAAAGGGAAAAAAACCTAGAGAGGGAAGTTGGCATAGACCACATCGATTACACCAGGACCAGAAAGACAAGCGCAGGTAGCAAAGCACCCATTAAGAGAGTTGCTGGATAGCTGAAGGAGGAAAGAATAGCACAAATATATGGAGAGAAAAATTTTTGTTAAGTCTGACTTAAGACTTTTTTTTTTTTTTAAAGATTTTATTTATTTATTTGACAGAGAGAGAGAGATCACAAGTAGACAGAGAGGCAGGCAGAGAGAGAGGGGGAAGCAGGCTCCCTGCTGAGCAGAGAGCCTGATGCGGGGCTCGATCTCAGGACCCTGAGATCATGACCTGAGCCGAAGGCAGAGGCTTTAATCCACTGAGCCACCCAGGCGCCCCTGACTTAAGACTTTTTGAAAATGACCTGTTTTCCTGCTTATAAAAATAATACAACTAATGAGGTGAAAAATATGGCTGAACTTACTTGAATATTTGAATACTGAATATTTATTCAATGAATAAACACATGACTAAATGACACATCAGAAAAAAATACCCTAGAAGTTATCTATATTACTGAGGATGATGAGGAAAAGTAGAAAAGAAAAAAGGAAAAGAAATTAGGACTAGGGTCCATAGATTACCTTAGAAGTATAGATTAAAAATGCCATAATTCTAGCCTTAAAAATAAAAGGGGAGGGGTTGACGACCCAACATTCAATTACCCTAGCTGAAAACTAGCAGAGACAAATAAATCATATTTCTGTAATAAAACACGAATGTTAAAAACAAAGTGAGACAGAAAGTATTAAATATGTGTTCAAAATAATGAGCCTCGTTCCCACTCCCAATACTATTCAGAACGAATAATGTATCTTTAAAAATTAGTCAATTATTAGGGCTCCTGTGGCTCAGTCAATTAAGCATCCAACTCAATTTCAGCTCAGGTCATGGTCTCAGGGTTGTGGGCTCGAGCCCTGTTTCAGGCTCTGCACTCGGTGGGGAGTCTGCTTGACATCTCTCTCCCTCTTCCTCTCCTCATCCCATTCGTGCTCTTTCTCTTACTCTCCCTCTAAAATAAATAAATAAATCTTTAAAAAAGAAAAGAAAAGAAAAGAAAATTATTAGGGCACCTGGCTGGTTCAGTCTGTAGAGCATGTGATTCTTCATTTTGGGGTTTTAAGTTCAAGCCCCACATTGGCTGTAGAGATTATTTTTTAAAATCTTTAAAATAGGGACACCTGGGTGGCTCAGTTGGTTAAGCAGCTGCCTTCGGCTCGGGTCATGAGCCCAGGGTCCTGGGATCGAGTCCCACATCAGGCTCCTTGCTCGGCGGGGAGCCTGCTTTTCCCTCTGCCTCTGCCTGCCACTCTGCCTGCTTGTGCTCTCTCTCTCTCTGACAAATAAATAAATAAAATGTTTAAGAAAAAAAAAAATCTTTAAAATAAGTAAGTAGGGGCACCTGGGTGGCTCAGTGGGTTAAAGCCTCTGCCTTCGGCTCAGGTCACGATCTCAGGGTCCTGGGATCGAGCCCCGCATTGGGCTCTCTGCTCGGCAGGGAGTCTGCTTCCCCCTTTCTCTCTGCCTACTTGTGATCTCTCCCTCTCAGTCAAATAAATAAATAAAATCTTAAAAATAAATAAATAAATAAATAAAATAAAAATTAGTAAATTATCATCAAAACTAGTAGAAAGTACCCATAATTAGCACTTTATTCTTTCTAGTGTAATCACTAGAAAAGCATGCTTTTTCTGAGGCTGGCTTTTAAGAAAACAAAGCCGCCCAAAATCCTACTGTGAAAAACTTCAAAACCCACTGGCTTTTAAAAATTCTCTGAACTTGGGATGCCTGGGTGGCTCAATTGTTAAGCATCTGCCTTCAGCTCAGGTCCCACATGGGGCTCCATGCTCAGTGGGGAGCGTGCTTCTCCCTCTGCTTGTACTCTCTCTCTCTCTCTGACAAATAAATAAATAAAATCTAAAAAAGAAAAAATTCCCTAAACTCACATAAGGAATCCAACTATTTAATATACTAGATATACAAAGCAATAAATATATTCTATGGGCTGTCTGCTCAGCGGGGAGCCTGCTTTCCCCTCTCTCTCAGCCTGCCTCTCTGCCTACTTGTGATCTCTCTCTCTCTGTCAAATAAATAAAAATCTTAAAAAAAAAAAAAAAAAAAAATATATATATATATATATATACATATATATATATATATATATTCTGAATCATATTTCCAGCACTGACTTCCATTTTAATTTTAAAGATGAGTTGCCATAAATAAAATGCTGGCTCCAAAAAGTTGAATATCTTCATCAAGCCTCAAAGTAAACTTTATTTCTCCCTAGACACTTTACAAGAAAAACAAATTCAATGAAAAATCACCACATGACCTTTCGACTCATTAAAGGCTTAGAGATGAAAAATCATGACCCTGCCCATTTTCTTGACTTCATAGAAGCTGAATACTTAATCCAACATTATGTCACTGTTCCAAAACTATTAGAGTAAAATAGAATAATTATTTAATAGCACTAGATAATTTTAAGTATAAAAGGAGCACACTGCCTTTTGAACGCCTCATTAACTTATGAATTTAATATGAATTAAACTCTCATAAATATCTTAGTCCAAAAGTAAATATAAAAAGAATTATCTTGAAGGTCTAGTTTTAATTTTTGCTCCAGTTCTACAAAGTCAAGATCTGGTAATTAAATGAATAGGAATTAAAGACTTAATAGCTTAGCATAGGAATAATCATTTGGGGAAAAAAATGAAACATAAGCTGAAATGAAAACTCCAAACTTTAAATCAAAAATCAATCAATCATACCAATGAGGACGCTTTTCATCCAATTATTAAAGTTTCTTAGGTAAAAAATACGACTTTGGCTACGCTTCTCCAAACCAACTTCCTGTAGTTCATTATAATGGGCAGCCACTGCTGAACTGTGTCCCTCTTCTAAGTTCTGAAAATAAGAGAATGGAACAAAATTAAGGATCAGAATCTGGCAAAAATATGCTAAAAGAGCATCTGACCTATATAAGGATAAAATACTAATGAAATTGGTAAACTTCAATAAGCAATGGCATTGATGACAGAAATCCTACTAATTATAATCACACATAAGATTTGTTCTCCCCTGTTCCCTATTTTTAACATCTCTTGGTTTAAAATTTTCATCTTGATCTTTCATCTGTGTAATTTTGGTGTCAATGTCTTAATAAAACCAGTACTCTTCCAGAGTTCTGATTTATTCAATTCAATAAATGTCAGTCAGTGGATTGGGTTCCTACAAGAGAATAAAATAGGAATAAGTTATATTTATTATATTATTATATAAAATTGATGTAAGCATTAAATGAGGTAACACACACAAAAGAATTAGGACTTGTTAAGCTATGTTCAGGGTCAATGTTTTTTGTTTTGTTTTTTCTTTTAATCTATTCCAATGATTTCCATTTGTGCTACCCACCTAAGACACCAAGCATTCTGCTAAAATGCCAAGGTAGGTAAAGAGCTTCAAATTCCCACACTTCTCTGTTCAACCAACTTGCTTCACCTTTTACCTATCTTACGTATCAGGTTTAATATTTTTACTTGGAAAAAAGGGTCCTGCTGCTGGTCAAGTTTGAAAACTGCGTATACAATACAAGGATTCACACCATACCAATGTCAAAAGCCTGGTCTAACATTTTACTCTCCAGGACTGATAACAGAATTTTAACTCATTCACTGAAGTACTCCTTCCATCCAGATTCATATTCTGCCTCACAATCCTTCACAATATGGTATTCCCAGATGAAAATAACTTGCTGTCCCTTGTTCTATACTATCCATCCTAAATATCAGGCTTATGTAACCACCCCAATGAGAAGCTGGAAATAATATAGTTAAAGGAATCACATTAAAGCTGAGTGTAATGTTGAAATTTATCTTTTAAGTCACAATCTCTATTTTTTTTTTCTACTATTTCTGACGCAAGAAAGTGATGAACACATAATAAAAAAGGAAAAAAAGTATATCAACTGGAACTTAACACTTGTCTTTTTTAAAACGCTGAGAAAAAGCAAACTATAAAACTAGCTTTCAAATTTCTAGTCAAATAAGAGTTCTTAAATAAAAAAACTTGTCTCAATTAGGAGAAGTTTCACCTAAATCTAAATTACAAGAGTTAAAAGCCTACTCTATCTTAAGACATTATCTGTTACATATAGAACATTCTTAAGGTTTTAGATTAAGTAAAAAATATTCACAACAGCTCCACATTTCAATGACACATTTCATCATGAATAACAAAAATACATTTGACATACTTTTTGCTTTTCAGGAACATCCTCAAGTTCTATTTTTCTCTTTTTCTGCGTCCCATCTCCAGTAGAAGGTTCATCTTTTGGAAAATCATCCGTTTCCAATCTTCTTTTCCTTGAAATGCCTTCATCATCTCCAGAACCTTTTTCCTCTGGGACAACTTCAGCATCAAGTTTTCTTTTCTTGGTTGGAGTATCTTCCCCACAACTAGAACTTTCCTTTACAAGATCATCTTCAAATTCCATTTTTCTCTTTTTTGGTGTGTCTACTTGTCCACAGATAGGAGCCTTTTCAGAAAGCCCAGTCCCAGGAGTGGTTGTGTTTTCATTAATACTGAATGAAGACTCTGTTTTCAAATCTACTGATGCTTTTGCCTCTTCAAGAGAGATCTTTTCACACTCCTCTGCTTTTGCAGAATTTTCCATTTTTGATTACTTAAATAGATGGTAAAGCTTCATGAACTAACACTGGAATAGCAAAAATTTGATATTACTTGTAAACACTAGTACTAAAACTTTAAAACAATTTTAACCACATGAGCTAGCCACTTAATTTCAATAATCAACTAGGAGTTTAAAAAAATCTCATTATAGAGAGAATACTGAAAACATTAACTGATATATGTTACAGATGAATCTCCGAATATACTAATATAGAAGCACTAATTATAATCCCTAAACATACACAAGATCTTATCCATAAAAGTCATTACTGGCATTGAAACTGACAGATAAGTTGGGGGTGGTAGTTATTACACAAGCACTAATTCCATTTCTATTCTGATCCTTACTTTATAGTCTTGGTTCCCAAATTGTGAGCTGGGCACTATAAAAACTTGCACAGGCACAGCAGGATATTTTAAAATTTTAAGGGAAACCCTGATATCTGACATATGGAAGATATCACAAATACAGCTTCAAATAGAGCACAGTTTCAACTGAGTAGACTGCACAACATTCCTTTCAATGCCATCAGAACTTGTAAAGCTGAGATTTTTGGCACCACAGGAAATCAATGTGAAACAGGAAATGAAGTTGGCAATGTCAAATCTGATTTCAAAGCTTGAGAAATTGTACAATACCCAACAGGTGTACAGATCCCATTAGTAAGCACTCATGGTTAACTAAGAATTAAACACAAACATTATTTTTTCCTTTCAACTTGTGTATTATTTTTTAAGTAGTTATTAAGACATAAATACTAAATTCTTCGGACCAAACTACTTACTAAGCGGAACTGCTGGGTATTTCTTTTGACCTAGTGATACTGGGAAAAAAAAAAAAAAAAAATTCAGAGACTAAGGGCACCAAGAACAGGAAAAGTCTGGGAACCTACAGTTAACTTCTGAAATCCTTATTTCATAACGGGTGCCAGAATTACAAAGTGAAGACAGTAGAAATAGTTTTGGACAAGAAGTTTCAAGACCCAGTCTGCAACTTAATGACTATTAAGTCTCCTTCAAATGTTCATAGGCCTATGTGTAAAATAGAAGGGAGAGAGAAACAAGTAAACTATGGGACAGAAACTTATTAGGTCATTTGACAATTTTACTATACTCCTACTACAGAGGATCTCAATAAGGCACTATGTGGTTAGTCTTCACGAAGCTTACAATCTATATATCACTTTTAAAACGTTAGGCTGTATTATTCAAACCAAATGGAGAAGGGAGAGTAAAAGTCCAAAAATTGGTGAGATTCAGCAAATTCAAAACCTGAAATTACGAAAAGGTGGGGGAAAAGTCTTTTGAGTGGAAGAAATAGAACAAGAAATGAAGTCGCTGAAGGGAATGGGTAAAAACAAGTCATTATAAACCAGGAAGGGTTTCAAGGGATATTAGCTTTCACTACCCAAGGTGTAGGTAACAAAATACCAAGACGTGTCAAACTAGGAAGAACTGAACCAGAGGGAAACAAACAAAAAACCCCCAGAAAGGTAATTTTCAGTATAACCATTTAAAATGATTATATAGTAACACTGGCCACCGAATTATCAAATGTCTAGGCAACTCTATTACCACAGGTGGGATGTCATAAAAACATAATCGATTCGGTCAGAATAAACCACACAAATTTCAAAGGACCGCAGAAATGGGTAAGAAGGTTAAAAACTGGGAATCAAAGTGCAATGATGAATAAACTCCAAACTAAAGAGTGCTGACCCTCAGAATCCTCAAGGAAGGAGCTCAGGGTAATGATTAAACTGACACAGAGATGGAAATGCATTAAATATCCGAATAGGCATTTCGACCTGGCTTTCCAGTCACACCTCTGAAGCAGGCCACGTCTCCATCATTTCAGTTTCTCAGGGAACGACCGATCCCCCAGGATTCCCAGGCTTAACCTCAAGCAGGATAACCTCTACACCCTGACCCGTCAGTGAGACGGGGGTCAACTCGGGAGGCCTAAGAGGGCGCAATAGAGGCAAGAAGGGAAATCTTCAGCCAAGATCACCCTCTTCCGTCATTGGCGCGGCCTAGCTCTTACTAAACCTCCGGCTCACGTTTCCAATCCGCCGCTCAAGACAACACAGACGCTTCTTCGGATCCGACAATCCCTCCCCCAGCCTGCCTTCTCAGCACGGATGAGGTGCGGCCTGAGACAGCTCTTAGGGCCGCACCCGACCCCGGCTCGCTCGGTCTGAATGAGCGACAGAGCCCGCCGACTCCCATAAGTACTGCCCACTTAGCTTCAGGTTGGGTGCACAATAAACCTCGAGCGAACGGTACTGAAGGAACTAGACTAGCGCGAAGCGAGCTCATGTTAGGAGTTGGAGTGCGCCTTCTATCGCGAGGGCGACGGAGGAACTAAACACAAAGAGGAATGGCCAGAGTTCCAGACACCACACTTACCGACACAGCCATCCACGGTTCTGTTTGCGGAAGCGGCGGTCGGCGCCACGCGTGTGTTGTTACGCCACTTCCGGGGAGTGGTCGGGTCACGTGACGCCGCTCTCGGCTGCGAGTGGAGGATCGCTCGACCTTCTTGCTGGAACTACGAGTCCCGTCGTGCCGCGCGCTGGGGCCCGCTGAGGGACGCGCGGAGCCGCACGGGCAGTGGCAAGCACGTTGTTAGTGGGCGCGGCTGGCGGGCCCCGGGGGTGCCGGCGGTAGGGGCGCGGAGCGAGCATTCGCCTGAGCCCCGGGAGTTCCGGCACCCTGACCCACGCTCGGTCAGGTCACTCTGCTGAGTGACACCGCCGTGGCATCAGAAGAGCCGTCTTTCGGCCTGTGCGGCGAGAAACGGCGGCAGCCTCAATCTCCTACGAGGTAGCTAGGGCCCAAGACCTCTAAGGAACTGCGCAGGGTGGGAGGGTCGAGAGGGCACCTTCAACCCCTGTACACGTCGAGGAGCAGAACCAGGGCGCGAACCGGACACGTGCCCCTGACCCAATGCTCCTTAGGCTACCCCGGAGAATCCGTCCGCGGGGCCGGGGTTCTCCACATTCGCCCGCCGGCCACCCTTGGCGGCCGAAAGAGGTCACCCCCGCACTTCTCCGGCGGGCCTGTGGCTCGGCAAATCCTGTTTGGGGGACTGTTTTTCAGCTTTCTGCTTTGTAACCCTTCACCCTCTGCTCTTCCCTACGTCAGAAGATGGCTGGGCGTTGCGGGGGGGCGGGTACCTGGGAGCCCCCGTTCTCGGAGTTGTTTTAAAAATGAGCAACGTCTTAGGGACTGGCAGGTCCTTCTTTACTGCTGTATTTGTTAATCTCTGCCATACCTCCCTTCAAGAAGGCCATTTTCATATGTCAGATTCTGGAGAGAGGGGGCAGCCCATCCCTGTTCTTGAGAAACGCTACAGAATTGTTATTCTGTGTTGGCTGGACTTTCGTATGGGATGGTTGGGGGAGAAAACGCACTTTGTCCATCCCTTAGATTTCCACTAGAGAATCCAAGGCATTTACTGTACTGAAACTTGGAAGCTCCTTCAGGTCTTTCATCCCGAGACGTAGGGTCAAAACTATATCTGTGAACTAAGGTTATTGATGCGTATACATTTTAACGTTGTGTCTCAGCGTCTCTCCACATTAATGGCGTAAAAACAGCGTGATTGGATTTACAGTTTAAAAAAGGGGGCATGATTAGATTTACAGTTCACCTTGAATTCTTAACCAAAATCGATCTCATTTAAAGTAGTTTTGCAAACGTGTTTTATTGGCCTACCTCCTTATCAGTGAGTAGTTTTATTAATGAGACTTCGCGTTGAGAATGGCAACATTTGCAGCCTGTGGTTTACAATCGAGTCACTTCCAAGTTGTGGACATTAACCTTTCTGAGGTTGTTGACGCTTTATAAACTTTGGACCAAGAATGAGGCCTATTTTTAACAAATGAGGATGAGCCATCAATTTCAGATGACTGTGCCTGTACTTTCTATTATATGCAATGAGCTGTGTTGAGAATTAATTTCAGTTCATGAATATTGACAACTGCAAAGGTATAGGTCCTAGAAATTGTACTATATACATATCCAGCCACTAGAACTAAGCGATGACATAGCACATATTTGCTGGTTCTGATGCTAAAGTTTCTTGAGATAATTGCCGTTATAATTTTGGAAAAAATGAATTTAATTTTGACTTTTTAAGACTTTTTTTCATTAGATTAAAAGTCTCTTAACTGTGTTTATATAAACTCCACCATGAATTAATGTCATGCATGAGATATATAGAGATCACATTGTAGGATTTTTATCAAACAACTGAAAGTCATGCAATTTGAGTTGAGACTAGAAGAATTCTTGGATGTAGTAGTAATGGAAGGAGTGAATGGGCCAGATAAAAATGTTTTTAAATTACTGTTGATGTTATTTTCCCCCATTATTGCTTGAGTAATATCTAGTTTTCTGAAAATTGAATTAAAATAATAGCTAATATTTTGGTACCTTCTGTGTGCCAGACTAAGTGCTTTACATATTTGAACTCATTTAATTCTTACGTAATCCAGTGGGGTAGTTGCTATGATGATGATGATGATGATTTTATAGATGAGGATTAAGTAAGTTGGCCAAGTCAAGCAGCTGGGAAGTAGTGAACTAGGATTTGGACCCAGGCAGGCTGGCTCCAGAGACCAGAATCTATGCTAATAATGAAATAGTGCCTGCTGGAAGACCAGCCTCGAAACTGGAAGTTGGCTTGCGCATAATACTTTTTCAGAAAATTTCTTGATACTTCCTAATGCTTTGGTTATTATGTTCAGAGAGAAAATAACTCGATAAAGATGTTATCTTGCTAGAATGTGAGTTCCAGCAAGGCAAAGATCATCATTTTGTTCAATGAGTGCCTTGAACAGTGCCTGGCATACCTGGGTACTTAGCGAATGAAGGAATTGCCAAGAAAAGTTTTAAAAATTCTTTTTTTTTTTTAAAGGACATAGCAAGATTTATTTCAGTCCATTTATAAGATTTCTTTATGTACTGTTTTGATTATTTGGCTCATTATTCACCCAGTGTGCTTTGGATTCTCCTGGTTTGGATTATACTTTTGTCAGTGTGAGAAAATGGAGTAGTAACTTGCAAGTTTTCCAAAGTAAAGGTAAGCAACAGATTCAGTAGATACCATCCCTCTTTTTAAGTCATTAGTTTCCAAAGTGATAGCACTCAGAAGTGTAATTTTATTATTTATTTATTTATTTATTTTAAAACTTTTTATGTGATTAAATTCTTTTCTTTTCTTTTCTTTTTTTTTTTTTTAAGATTTTATTTATTTATTTGACAGAGAGAGACCCAGCAAGAGAGGGAACACAAGCAGGGGGAGTGGGAGAGGAGAAAGCAGGCTTCCCGCTGAGCAGGGAGCTGGATGTGGGGCTCAATCCCAGGATGCTGGGATCATGACCTGAGCCAAAGGCAGACGTCTAACGACTGAGCCACCCAGGCGCCCCTCAGAAGTGTAATTTTAAAGTGTGATTTCTGTTGTGCAGTTGAAGATCACATTTTTGAAACATAAAAATTTTTTAAATGTAGATACAATCTTATAGCTTCCTAAGCATGATGGTGTTCTTGGAGGTAGGAGAGAGGTGGTTTATGGGAGGTTTGTTTTTCTAGTCTTGGAGGAAGGACTGTTTCCCCAGTCCACTCACCAAAGTGGTCCTGCTGGAATTTTACTGCCTTTTTGGAGCACATAAGATATTCTTGTCCAAAAAGTTTTTGGTATAGTTGAAAGTAAGATTTAGTTGAGAAGTCTAAGTTAATTACGTGTGATGGTTAGTTTTCTATGTTGACTTGACTAGGCTATACTATGTAGCTATTTAATCAAACACTAATCTTGGTGTGGTGATGGTGTTATAAGATGTGGTTAACATCTGCAATCAGTTTGCTTTAAGTAAAGGAGATTACCCTCAATAATGTGGGTGGGCCTCATCCAATCAACTGAAGGCCTGAATTTTAAACTGAAGTGTCTCAAGAAGAAAAAATTCTTCCTCAAACCTACAATGATGATTTCTGCCAGTTTCTAACCTGCAGATCTGCCCTATATATTTCAGAGTTGCTGGCCCCCACGGTTTTGTGAGCCAGTTCCTTAAAATCAATCTGTATCTATTTAGATAAGTAATCTAATAATAGATTTCTAATACATAGAAATAAATATCCATTTACCTAAATACAGATAAACCCAAAGACAGATAAGGATATATGTACATATTTTTTCCTGTTAGTTTTGTATCTCTGGAGAAACTTGTCTGATTCAGAGTTTGGTGCTGAGAGTAGTTCTAGAGGAACAGATTCTTAAAGATGAGTTTTCCGAATTGGGTATAATGTTCTTGGAATTGGTTCCCTAATTGGATTTAAAGGCACTAATTAATGACTATTTACAGTGGTAAAAAGGGTCCTGATAGCCCATGATACGATGTGGCAATAGAGATATGCAAAACACAGAGCATTACCATCTTATGCAAGTATTTATAAAAGATAAGGTTCTTGATGGGATGATCACATATTTGATGACTTAAAACATTTTTGTCCAATTACCAAGTATAATGAGACTGACTGGTTGCTGACTGCTAGCTGCTAACTGTGCTGGAGAAAGGGGAAAGAAAAGGATGAGCTCAGGTCTTCAGATTCTCAGCTCAAGCTCTGCATAAGTAACTGGAAGGTTTTTATGTCTGCCCTAAAGAAACTCATCTCCTGTAGATGCAGAGCTGAGATTGCTGAAAACCAAACTCAGAGTCCTGCAAAATGATTGAATTACAATGCAAAATGAGTCCCCCATTTAACAGAGTATCTGCTGTTAAAATGAGGACATTGAGAAGGAATGCAATCCTCAAATTTGGAATGGGGTGGGTGGAAGGAACCCCTAGGTTTTAATCCCTTGTCTTTGCCAGCAAAAGCAGCACTTCTACTCCTCTTTGAGAATTTAACCGTGCTTTGTGTGAACTACCTGTCATGGCCTTCCCAGAGGTAGCTGATTCTCCCTAAGAACTACCCCTACTATTTCTTTGCTGCTACACTCAAGTCCTAGCAGGCCCTCAAAGGGAAGCTACAAAATGTGTCCCATGAAGAGATGTGTTGCACTCTAAAAACCACATGATTTTTTTTTTTTTTTTATTTATACACATAGAAATCTGGGGACATTTTGTGGTGTTGGATATTTAAAGGTGGGATACTGGGGGAAAGAAGATAAAGTTGGACCAGGCCAAATTTATTGATATAGGGACCACTAAGCAAAGATTCTGGAGTCACTGTTATAGCTTGAGGGATTAGGAAGGGCTTCTGACAGTTTGGTTAGTTGGGTGAAGCTTGGACCAAAAGGTGACCCATACTTCATGAAGTTAAAATACCAGATCTGTCTTGGTAGAGGAAAGGATCCAAAGGCCTAGGGAGATTGGAATGGTAGATTGGATTTCTCAGGTAAGACCAGCTCACCCGCTCTGGGAGAGTCTAGAGGAGATACCTTTCACCATGACAGTGAGAAGTAAATTAATGAAGGGAGCCCTAGCATCCATGAAGAACTTTGTGATTGCTCTTTTCTGGGTCAGAAATTACAGCAGAAACTGCTGCCACTGAACTAGGGATCCTTAAATACAGTGAGGATAATAGGAAATTGGGCAGATATTACAGAAAGACCTATTTTCTTAATGGCATATCTTATATGCTGAAGGAAAGAAGCCAGAGGAGAGGGCCGTTGAAGTCCAGGAAGGAGAATGGCAGTAGAGAAATACAAGGAAAATGTGGTTGAGCAGAGTCTTGGAAAAGACAGGAAGAGGTTAGATCTAGAACACAGGTGGAGAATTGAATTTCTTTTCTGAGGAAGGAGTTAAGGAATTCCAGAATGGGTGTGGGTGCAGATAACTTTGGAAGTGGGAAGGCTTCTCAACTTCAGTTGAGAAAATTCACCCCTGATAACTTTGGCTCATTTTTAAAGGGAAGAGGGGGATAGGTTCGTCTGTCTTGTGGGACCACTAAATAGTAAAACAATAAGTAAGTAAATTTTATACAATGTTAGAAGATAACTGCTATGAAAAAAGAAACAAATAGAGCAAGATGAGGAAGATTGAGGTGTTGGGAAGGGAGGATTGGAAATGGTATTGTGATTTTATTTATTTATTTTTTAAATTTTATTTTATTTTTTCAGTGTTCCAAGATTCATTGTTCATGCACCATACCCAGTGCTCCATGCAATGCGTGCCCTCCTCAATACCCACCACCAGGCTCGTCCAACCCCCCACCTCTCTCCCCTCCAAAACCCTCAGTTTGTCTCTCAGAGTTCACAGTTTCTCATGCTCCGTCTCCCCCTCCGATTTCCCCCAATTCACCCTTCCTTTCCTTCTCCCAGTGTCCTCCATGTTTTTCCTTATGCTCCACACGTAAGTGAAACCATATGATAATTGACTCTCTCTGCTTGACTTATTTCACTCAGCA
>CM052889.1:54870831-55132418 GCA_028534135.1 Potos flavus | reverse complement strand
CCAGTCCCGTTCATGTTGATACAAAAGTTGGGTATTCATCCTTTCTGATGGAGGCATAATATTCCATTGTATATATGGACCATATCTTCTTTATCCATTCATCTGTTGAAGGGCATCTGGGCTCTTCCCACAGTTTGGTGATTGTGGCCATTGCTGCTATGAACATTGGGGTACACGTGGCCCTTCTTTGCACTATATCTGTATCTTTGGGGTAAATACCCAGTAGTGCAATTGCAGGGTCATAGGGTAACTCTATTTTTAATTTCTTAAGGAATCTCCACACTGTTTTCCAAAGTGGCTGCACCAACTTGCATTCCCACCAACAGTGTAAGAGGGTTCCCCTTTCTCCACATCCTTTTAAATAGTGTAGTCAAGGCGTACCTCATGGGATGGATGCCATTTGAAAGAAGACTCATAGGAAGTGAAAGAAGTGCAGACATCTGGAGAAAGACCATTCCAAGCAGAGGGAACAGCTAGTGCAATATTCTTACAGTGGCCTTTTTAACATGGTGGGAAATGTGCAAGGGGGGCCAGTGTTGCTGGAGCAGAGTGAGAAAAAGGGAGTAGGTGATGCATTCAGAGAAGAAAAGGGAGGAGATATATGAGGTATTGTAGATGCTTATAATTATGGGCTTAAGCTTTTTAATCTAAGAGAAATTGGAGAGTTTTAAATAGATATGATTTTATGTATCTTTTATATTTTATCATGGGCTGAAAATAAAGTATAAGGTTTGAAGAGATTGGGAAAGATGTGAAATGGTCATTGAAAGAAAAGGGAGAGGAAGCTGATTGGATCAGGAACCACTGTGAGTTGTCACATAACATTCGCAGCCTTTCTGAAATAAGATGAGGTACCCTCAGTGTATGCTGGGCACTAATTTACTCAATTGTGTGATTTTTGTTAGTGCTCAGCTACGAGATAAAGTTGTAGGAAAAACAGACGGTTGAACTAGCTCGAGATTAGATTTTGTGGGCTGGTATTTACAGATGGACAAAGTAGTAATTCAAGTAATGCACTGGAGAATTGAGGCTAGCTAAAGACTTCTGAATGAAACCAGGAAGAGCTGTTAGATTTGAAAGAAAAAGGAAGGTAGAGTGGAGTATGGGCCCGGAACTAGAGTCCAGAGAGGAAGGGAGTGAAGGCTGTAAGTAGAAGAGGCTGCAGAGAGTGGGATAGTGTAGTTTCAGGATTTCAGTTCTGGAGAAATATTAGGTGACTTCAAGGTGGAATGCATTGTTAAAGAAGCTGGAATTTTGCATGGGTCACCCAAGTAGAATAATGGTAAAGCTTTAGATGAAGGAAGAGTATGAACTTGGTTTGGCCAGGTCAACAGATGAGAAGGCAAAGAAGGAAAACTAGAACCAATCATTGCTATAGCATACTAAATGGTAGATACTTAACATATTTTATCTCATTTCATCATCGTAAATACTATAGTATAAAAGTATAATTAACCCCACTTTAAAGATGAGGAAAAATCTAAATAAAATAATGCCGGAAAGGGCTGGAATTCAGATCTTTCTGACTGCAAAGGCTGCATTTTTCCCATTGCAATGTAATAACACCTGCCAGACCCAGAAAGAAGGGGTTGGCAGTGGGACCATTAGAGATCACCATGGCTTGCCTTATGAAATTTAGATCCTCTGGAAACACAAAAAGACATAAACATTTTATGTAAATGGATATATTTATGTAGTAATTTTGGAAAAATCATTGATTTTCTATACAGATGATACATTTGACATTTAAGACTGCTCTGGAAACCAGTGAATTATTAATGAAATTCCTTGGGAATTCACTAGGGGGCATAACTTAACCTTTTCTTAAGATTAAGAATTTAACAATGGCTCCATCATTGCCACAGCTTGTATATGTTGCTCAATTCTTGTATTAGAAAGCTCAAAGGCAGAATAGGTTGAAGGAGGTGGATTATATAATAGAAATTAAATTGAAGGTATCGTTTGTTAAGAAGTAGGAAAATAACAGCCCAGAATGTACTGCAGACTTGCATGCGTTTACTTTTTCTAAGCATCAGTTAAGGTGTGATTAAGGCAGTTTGAGATGAATAAATTAGAATATTAATCTGTTGAAAGAAGAAAATTTTAATTTCCCCCATTTGATGGTAATTGAGAGAGTTTGTATAACTAGAGGCAATTCATTTCTCTTCACTTATCCCTTTTATTATGGTCCAACCTAATGAGTTCTGCAATTTATCCCTTCCTCATACCTGTGATTTAAGTTAAAGCTATACTAAATATCAGTTGTATTTGGCAAGGACACAGTGTGCTTTTTTTAAGTAAAAAGTTAATGGATTTTATTTTTTAGAGAAGTTTAGGTTTATAGAAACATGGAACAGAGATAGTACAGAGAATTCCCATATTACCCACCTCTACCTCCAATTTCCCCTGCTATTAACATCTGGTGGTAGTGTCGTACCTTTGTTAGAATTGAAGTATTGGTATTGATACATTGTTAACTAGTGTACATAGTTTACATTAGGGTTCTCTCTTTGTTAGTTCTGTGGATATTGACAAATGTATACTGACATTTATCCACCATTACAGGATCATCTAGAATGTTTTGCTGCCCTAAAAAGGCTCCATGCTCCACTTAGTTATCTCTTCCTTCCCAGTCCCTGCAGCCTCTAGAAACCACTGCTATTTTTACTGTCTCTATAGTTTTGTCATTTCCAGAATGTCATATAGTTGGAATCATGCAGTATATAGCCCTTTCAGACTGACTTCTTTCACTTAGCAACGTTTCCCTCCATGTTTTTTCATGGTTTCAGAGATCATTTCTTTTTATCACTAAATAATATTCTTTTGTATGGTGGTACTTCAGTGTGCTTATCCGTTCACCTATTCAAAGACTTCTTGATTGTTTCTAGTTTGGGGCAGTTATGGATAAAGCTGCTACAAATGTTTGCAGGTTTTGCGTAGACTCTTCAACTTATTTGAGTAAGTACCTAGGAGTGTTATTGCTAGAGCATACGTTAAGCCTATGTTCAGCTTTCTTTGGACTGCCAGACTGTCTTTCACATTGCCTGTTACTATTTCGCATTCCCACTAAGAATGAATGAGAGTTCCTGTTTCACATCCCCACCAGCATTTTGTGTTTGTTAGTGTTTTGGATTCTAGTTATTCTAACAGGTGTGTATTGGTATCTCATTGTTGTTTTAATTTGCAACTCCCTAGTGACAAATGATGTTGAGCATCTTTTTTTAATTGAGATATAGTTGACATATAACATTATTAGTTTCAAGCATACAACATAATGATTCAACATCCATCACCACATATGTCTTTCTCCCTAGCCTCTGGCAACCATCAATCTGTTCTCTCTACCTGTGAGTTCAGATTTCTTTTTTTTTAAGATTCCACATATAAGTGAGATCATGTAGTATTTATCTTTCTGTCTCTGACATTTCATTTAGCGTAATGCCATTAAGGTCCATCCATGCTGTTGCAAATGGCAAAGTTTTATTCTTTTTATGGCTGAATGATCCATTGTGTTTGTATACCACATTTTTTTTAATCCATTGCCCATTAATGGACACGTAGGTTATTTCTATGTCTTGGCTATTGTAAATAATGCTGCAGTGAACATGGAGGTGCATGTATCTTTTTGAGTTAGTGTTTTGTTTTGTTTTGTTTTGTTTTTCCCTTGGATAGATACCCAGAAGTGGAATTGCTGGATGATATGGTAGTTCTGTTTTTTGAGGACATAACTGTTTCCCATGTGGCTACACCAGTTTACATCCCCACCAACAATGCACAGCACTTTTCCCCACATTCTCACCAACACTTGTTTCTTTTTCTTTTTTTAATAATAGCCATTCTCACAGGTGTGAGGTGATTGAGCATCTTTTCAGATGTTTATTTGCTATCTGTGTATCTTCTTTAGTGAGATGTCTGTTCATAGCTTTAGCCCATTTTGTAGTTGTTGAGTTTAAAGAATTCTTTTTGAATTTTAGATACAAGTCTTTTATCTGATATGTGCTTTGCAGATATTTTGCCCCCAATTTGTGGCTTATCTTTTTATTCTCTTAACAGTGTCTTTCATTAGAGAAGTTTTTAATTTTAATAAAGTCCGACTTTTATTTTTTTTTTAATGGATCGTGCTTTTGGTGGTGTATCTAGCAAGTCATTGCCAAACCCAAAGTCACTTAGACTTAGATATTCTATGTTTTCTTCTAGAAATGTTATAGTTTTGCATTTTACATTTAGGCCTGCGGTGCATTTTTACTTAAATTTTGTGAAAGGTTTAAGGTCTGTGTCTGTGTTCATTTTTTTGCATGTGGGCATCTGGTTGCAGTATCATTTGTTGGAAAAACTATCCTTTCTCCATTGAATTGCTTTTTCACCTTTGTCAAAGATCAGTTGACTATATATGTGTGCATCTCTTTCTGGACTCTCTGTTTTGTTGGTCTGTTTCTTTGCTTTCTCCAATACTACATTGTCTTGGTTATTGTAGCTTTATAATAAGTCAAGAGCTTATTATAACAAGCTTTATAATAAGTCACTACTCATTATAATGAGTAGTGTATCAGTGATTCTTTTTGCGGGGGGAGGGGTTCTTACTGCACTAGCTAGGAATTGCAGTACACTGTTGAATAAGAGTGATGAGAGAGGACATCCTTGCCTTGTTCCTGGTCTAAGGAGGAAAGTGCCCAGTCTCTTTCCTCTTAAGTATCACATTAGCCGTGGATTTGTTGTAGATGTTCTTCATCAAATTGAGGAAGCTCCCCTGTACTGTTAGTTTGCTTAGAGTTTAAAAAATCATGAATGGGTGCTGGATTTTGTCAAATGGTTTTGCTGCATCAATCCATATGGTCATATGATTTTTCTTTAGCTTGTTGATATGATGTGTTTCACTGATTGATTTTCAATTGTTCAATCATTTTTGAGTATCTGGACTAATTCCACTTGGTTTGGTGTTTTTGGTGTTTTGGTGTTGGTTTAATTGTTTTTAAACATTGATGGATTGGATTTGCTAATATTTTGTTGAAGATTTTTACATGTATGTTCTTGAGAGATATTGGTTTATAGTTTTCCTTACTTGGATATCTTCATCTGATTTTGGTAATAGGCTAATGCTGACCTCATAAAATGAGTTAGGAAGTCTTCTTTTATTTTTCTGGAAGATATTGTGGAGAATTGACATTATTTCTGCCATAAATATTTGATAGAATTCACTAATAAAAACACCTGAGGCTGGTGCTCTCTTTTTTTGAGAGCTTAATTCTTATTCAATTTCTTTAAAAGATATAGGACTATTCACGTCATCTTTTTTTCTTGTATGATTTTTGGTAGTTTATATATTTTTAAGGACTGGCTCCATTACCTAAGTTACCATGTTGGTGGGCATAAAGTTGTTTACAGTATTCCTTATCACTTTCTAAATGTCTGTGGGTCAGTAGTCAAGACTCCTGTTTCATTTCTGATATTAGTAATTTGTGTTTTCTCCCTTGGGAAACCTAGGGAGATTTTTTTCAGAGAACCATATTTTGGTTTTATTATATTTTCTATTGTTTTACTTTTCAGTTTCATTGATTGTTGCTACGATGATGATGATGATGGTGATGTGTGCTCGCTTTAGGTTTATATTTCTCTTCTCTTTCTAGTTTCCTTAAGTGAACGTTCATCTTTACATCATTTGTCTTTTCTAATATGTTCATTCAGTGCTATAAATTTCTCTGTAAACCTACTTTACTGTATCCTGCAAATTTTGGTAAGTTGTATTTCCATTTTTAATTCAAAATATTTTAAAACTTATTTTTTGACTTTTTTTGACCTATGGATTATTTAGAAGTATGTTGTTTAATTTCCAGGGGTTTTCCATGTTTTTCTGTTAGTGATTTCTAGTTTAATTCCATTATGGTCTGAGAACATATTTTGCATGATTTTTATTCTTTTAAATATGTTAAGGTGTATTTTATGGCCCAGAATGTGGTCTGTTTTGTTGAACGTTTCATGTAATAAGCTTGAGTAGAATGTATATTCTGTTGTTGTTGAATAGAGTATTCTATAAATGTCAATTAGGATCAAGTTGGTTAATAGCATTTAGTTCAACTATATCCTTAGTGACTTTCTGGCTGCTGGATCTATCAAGTACTGACAGAGGGGTGTTGAAGTTTCCAGTTCTGATAATGGAAATGTCTGTTTCTACTTTCAGTTCTGTCAGTTTTTGCCCTGTACGTCAATCTTCTTTTGTCAGATGTAGACATGTTTAGGATTTTTATGTTTTCCTTATGTTATCATTGGATTATTATTTATTATGAAATACCCCTCTTTTTTACTGATAAACAAGGATTTTCAAAAGTCTGCTTTGTCTGAAATTAATATAGCTACTCCATCGTTTTTTTTTAAATCAGTGTTAATGTGGTATGTTTTTCTCCATCCCTTGACTTGTAACTTGATCTGAGTCTTTATATTTAAGTGGGCGTTTTTTAGACAAAATGTAGTTGGCTTTATTTTTTTTAATTCTCTGACAATTTGTCTTTTAATTGGCTTAATAATCTACCATGTTTGCAAATGTTTTTTATTCATTGCCATTTGTTCTTTATTTCTTTTCCCCTTTTTCTGCCTTCTGTGGCTTTAACTGAGAATTTTATATGATTCTATTTTATCTCCTCTTTCGGTGTATCAATTGCACTTTAAAAAAACAGTTTATTTATTTGAGAGAGATAGAGTGTGTGCAAGTATGGTGGGAAGGAGGCAGAGGGAGAGAAAGTCTTAAGGACCCTGAGATCATGACCTGAGCCGAAACCAAAAGTTGGACACTTTAACTGCACTACTCAGGTGCCCCTCAATTGCACTTCTTAAATAAATTTTTAGTGGTTTCTCTAAATTTCATAATACACTTTTATCTTATCTAAACTACCTTCAAATGATACTAAAATATTTCATGTGTAGTTGGAAGTACCTTACCACGGAGTATTATTGTATTCTCAATTCCTTGTAGTGGTGTTTTTTATTTCACTTATTATGTGCTATTGATCACTTAATGTATTGTTATTAGTATTACTTCAATTAATTCTAGATCCATTATTAATAGAAAAGATCCTATTTTACCTTTGTTGATCCTTCCCTGTCAGTCTTTTGGCTTTTTTTAATCTAAATTCAATTAACCAACATATAGTATATCATTAGTTTCAGATGTAGTGTTCAGTGATTCATCAATTGCATATAACGCCCAGTTCTCATCACATCTTGTGCCCTCCTTAATGCCCATCACCCTGTTGCCCCACCCCCCGCACCTCCCCTTCTGCAACCCTTAGTTTGTTTCCCAAAATCCAGAGTCTCTCATGGTTTGTCTCCCTCTGATTTCTTCCCATTCAGTTTTCCCTCCTTTCCCCTATGTTCCTCTGCACTATTCCTTATGTTCCACATATGAGTGAAACCATATGATAATTATCTTTCTCTGCTTGACTTATTTCATTGCATAATCCCCTCCAGTGTCATCCATGTCAATGTAAATGATAGGTATTGATCCTTTCTGATGGCTGAATAACATTCATTGTATATATGAACCACATCTTCTTTATCCATCGTCTGTTGAAGGACATCTCAGCTCTTTCCACAGCTTAGCTATTGTGGACATTGCTGCTATGAACAATGGGGTGCAAGTGCCCCTTCGGATTACTACATTTGTATCTTTGGGGTAAAAACTCAGTAGCCCAATTGCTGGGTGATAGGGTAGCTCTATTTTTAGCTTCTTGAGGAACCTCCATACTGTTTTCCAGAGTGGCTGTACCAGCTTGCATTCTCACCAACAGTGTAAGAGGGTTTTCCTTTCTCCACATGCTCACCAACATTTGTTGTTTCCTGTCCTGTTAATTTTAGTCATTCTGACTGGTGTGAAGTGGTATCTTATTGTGGTTTTGATTTGTATTTCCCTGATGGCAAGTGATGTGGAGCATTTTTCATGTGTCTGTTGGTCATTTTTATGTCTTCTGCCCATTTATTGACTGGATTTTTTGTATTATGGGTGTTGAGTTTGATAAGTTCTTTATAGATCTTGGATACCAGCCCTCTATCTGATATGTCATTTCCAAATATCTTCTCCCATTCTGTAGGTTATTTTTTGGTTTTGTTGACTATTTCCTTATTGGTGCAGAAGCATTTTGTCTGATGATGTCACAGTAGTTCATTTTTGCTTTTGTTTCCCTTGCCTTTAGAGACCTGTCTTGCCAGAAGTTGCTGCAGTCGAGGTTGAAGAGGTTGCTGCCTGTGTTCTCTAGGATTTTGATGAATTCCTGTCTTACAATTTAGCTCTTTCATCCATTTTGAGTTTATCTTTGTGTATGGTGTAAAGAATGGTCCAGTTTCATACTTTTGCATGTGGCTGTCCAGTTTTCCCAAAACCATTTGTTGAAGAGACTATCCTTTTTCCATTGGATACTCTTCCCTGCTTTGTCGAAGATTAGTTGACCGTAGAGTTGAGGGTCCATTTCTGGGTTCTCTATTCTGTTCCATTGATTTCTGTGTCTGTTTTTGTGTCAGTACCATGCTGTCTTGATGATCACAGCTTTGCAATATAACCTGAAGTCAGGCATTGTGATGCCCCAGCTTTGTTTTTCTTTTTCAACATTCCTCTGGCTAATTAGGGTCTTTTGTGGTTCCATACAAATTTTAGGGTTATTTGTTCCAGGTCTGTGAAAAATGCCGATGGTATTTTGATAGGAATTGCATTGAATGTGTAGGTTGCCCTGAGTTGCATAGACATTTTAACAGTATTTATTCTTCCAGTCCATGAGCTTGGAATGTTTTTCCATCCTTTTGTGTCATCTTCACTTTCTTTTCATAAATGTTCTATAGTTTTTAGACTACAGATCCTTTACCTTTTTGGTTAGATTTGTTCCTAGGTATCTTATGGTTTTCAGTGTAATTGTAAATGGGATCAATTCCTTAATTTCTCTTCTTCTCTTCAGTCACATTTTTAACAGTGTATGTGCGTTGATTTTGTATCCTGCCACGTTTCTGAGTTGCTATATGAGTTCTAGCAATGTTGGACTAGAGTCTTCAGGGTTTTCCACATAAAGTATCATGCCATCTGTGAAGAGTGAGTTTGACTTCTTTACCAGTTTGAATGCCCTTTATTTCTTTTTGTTGTTTGATTGCTGAATCTAGGACTTCTAGTACTATGTTGAACAACAGTGATGAGAGTGGGCATCCCTGTCATGTTCCTGACCTTAGGGAAAAAGCTCTCAGTTTTTCCCCATTGAGAATGATATTTGCTGTGGACTTTTTCTAGATGGCTTTGATGATATTGAGGTGTGTTTCCTCTATCCCTACACTGTTGGAGAGTTTTAATCAAGAAAGGATGCTGTATTTTGTCAGATGCTTTTTCTGCATCAATTGAGAGGATCATATGGTTCTTGTCCTTTCTTTTATTATAATGTTTCACATTGATTGATTTGTAAATGTTGAACCACCCTTGCAGTGCAGGAAGAAATCTCACTTGGTCGTGGTGAATAATCCTTTTAATATACTGTTGGATCCTATTGGCTAGTATCTTGGTGAGAAATTTGTCAGCCATGTTCCTCAGGGATATTGGTCTGTAATCCTCCTTTCTGATGGGGTTTTTGTCTGCTTTTGGAATCAAGGTAATGCTGACCTCATAGAATGAGTTTGGAAGTTTTCCTTCCATTTCTGTTTTTTGAAACAGCTTCAGAAGAATATGTAGTAGTTCTTCTTTAAATGTTTAGTAGAATTCCCCTGGGAAGCCATCTGGCCCTAGACTCGTTTGTTGGGAGGTTTCTGATTATGGCCTCAATTTCCTTTCTGGTTATGGTTCTGTTCAGGCTTTCTATTTCTTCCTCTTTCAGTTTTGGTAGTTTATGAGGTTCCAGGGATGCATCCATTTCTTCTAGATTGACTAATTTTTTTGGCATATAGTTGCTCATATGTTCTTAAGTGGTTTGTATTTCCTTAATGTTGGTCCTGATATCTCCATTTCATTCGTGATTTTATTAATTTGGGTTCTTCATCTTTTCTTTTTGATAAGTCTGTCTAGGTGTTTATCAATCTTATTAATTCTTTCAAAGAAGCAGATTTTAAGTTCATTGATCTGTTCTCCTGTTCTTTTGGTTTCTATTTCTTTGATTTCTGCTCTAATCATTACGATTTCTCTTCTTCTGCTTGGTTTAGCCTTTGTTTGCTGTTCTTTGTCCAGCTCCTTTAGTTGTAAGTTTAGCTTGTATATGTTGGACCTATCTAGTTTTTTGTGAAAGGCTTGTATTGCTATGTACTTTCCTTTTAGGACTGCCTTTCCTGTATCTCAGAGGTTCTGAACAGTTATGTTTTCATTTTCATTTGTTTCCATGATTTTTTTAAAATTCTTCTCTAATTTCCTGGATGCTCTCTAACCTCCAAGTGTTCGAGTTCCTTCCAAATTTCCTCTTGTGATTGAGTTCAAGTTTTAAAGCCTTGTGTTCTGAAAATATGCAGAGAATAATACCAGTCTTTTGGTACTGGTTGAGATCTGATTTGTGACCCAGTATGTGATCTATTCCAGAGAGTGTTCATGTGCATTCGAGAAGAACGTGTATTCTGTTGTTTTAGCATGGGATGTTCTATACAGAACTACGAAGTCCATCAGGTCCAATGTGTCATTCAAAGCTCTTGTTTCTTTGTTGATTCTCTGCTTAGATGATCTGTCCAGTGCTGTGAGTGGGGCGTTAAAGTCCCCTGCTATTATTCTATTATCAGTGTGTTTCTTTAATTTGGTTATTAATTAGCTTATATAATTGGCTGCTCCGGGGTGCCTGGGTGGCTCAGTCATTAAGCATCTGCCTTTGGCTCAGGTCATGATCCCAGGGTCCTGGGATCAAGCCCTGCATCAGGCTCCCTGCTCAGCGGGAAACTTGCTTCTCCCTCTCCCATCCCCTTGCTTGTGTTCCCTCTCTCGCTGTGTCTCACTCTGTCAAATAAATAAATAAAACCTTTAAAAAATAATAATAATTGGCTGCTCTGAAGTTAGGAGTATAAATATTTATGATTTAGAATTTTTGGTTGGATAAACCCTTTAAATACGACATAGTGTTCTTCATCCCTTACTACAGTCTTTGGTTTAAAACCTAATTTGTCTGGGGCACCTGGGTGGCTCAGTGGGTTAAAGCCTCTGCCTTCGGCTCAGGTCATGATCTCAGGGTCCTGAGATCAAGCCCCACATCGGGGTCTCTGCTCAGTGGGGAGCCTGCTTCCCCCTCTCTCTCTACCTGCCTCTCTGCCTACTTGTGATCTCTCTCTCTCTGTCAAATAAATAAAATCTTTAAAAAAAATAAAATCTAATTTGTCTGATAAGAGATTTACTACTCCAGATTTCTTTTGAGGTCCATTATCATGATAATGGTTCTCCACCCTCCTCACTTTCAAGGAGGTGTCTTTAGGTCTAAAATGAGTGTCTTGTAGACAGCATATGGATAGCTCTTGCTTTTCTATTTAATCTGATAACCTGTGTCTTTTGATTGGAACATTTAGCCCATTTACATTCAGAGTAACTACTGAAAAGTATGAATTTAGTACCACTGTATTACCTGAAAAGTCCCTGTTTCTTTGGACTGTCTCTGTTTTTATCTGGTCTCTGTTACTTTTGGGCTCTCTCTTCGCTTAAAGGATCCCCTTTAATATTTCTTGCAGGCTGGTTTAGTGGTCACAAATTCTTTTAGTTTCTTTCTGTCCTGGAAGCTCTTTCTCTCTCCTTCCATTCTGAATGACAACCTTGCTAGATAAAATCTTCTTGACTGCATGTTTTTCTCATTTAGTATCCTGAATATATCATGCCAGCCCTTCTGGCCTGCCAGGTTTCTATGGCTATGTCTGATGTTTTTCTGATTATTTCTTCCTCTTGTAGGTTAAGAGCCTCTTGTCTCAAGCTGCTTTCAGGATTTTCTATTTTTCTCTGAAATTTGCAAGCTTCACTATTACATGTTGGGGTGTTGATCTATTTTTATTGATTTTGGGAGGGATCCTCTCTACCTCTCAGACATGAATACTTGTTTCCTTCCACAGATTAGGGAAGTTCTCAGCTGTGATTTGCTCAAATAAACCTTTTGGTCGTTTTTCTCTGTCTTCATCTTCAGGCACCCCAATAATTCTGACATTGGTATGTTTCTTGGCATCAGTGATTTCTTGAAGCCTGTCTTCCTGAGCTATTAGTCATTTCTCTCTCTTTTCCTCAACTTCCTTTCTTTCCATCAACCTATCTTCTAGATCACTTACTCTCTCTTCCTCCTCATTTATCCTGTTAGAACATCCAGTTTAGACTGTATCTCAATTATAGCATTTTTAATTTCAGCCTGATTAGATCTCATTTCTGCACTAAGAGATTCTCTAGTGCCTTTGTGCTTTTTTTAGGTGCAGCTATTAACTTTATAATTGTTATCCTGAATTCCAGCTCTGACATCTTACTTATATCCATATCAATTAGCTCTGTGGCAGAGAACGTTATCTCTGGTTCTTTCTTTTGTTGTGAATTCTTCCTTCTAGTCTTTTTGCTCAGAGAAGAATGGATGAGCAAATGGGCAGAGTCAAAAGTATTCACCATGACCGAATCAAAACACACACTAGAGAAATCCGAAGAGATCAGAAACCAAAACAGAAAAACAAACAAAAACAAAATGAAAAAAAGGGAGGTAGAATATCATCTCAGGGTGGACAAAACAGGGTGATCCACTTGTTCCTGAGTGAATTTTGGTCTGTGTGTTAGAAGACAGTAAATCCCAAAATTGCAAAGGAAGAAAAACTTACATATATACAAATATAAAATAGAAGAGTGACAAAAACAGGCCAAAAATGAAGCATGTATCTGTAAAGCGTAGGTGTAAAAAAATAAAAGTTAAAAAGCAACTTAAAGAGTTGATAAAATAAGAAACTAGTTGAAAAGGGAAAAACGAATTTCTCTGTTCTCCTTCTGGCATTCCTATCACATGTATGTTATACCTTTTGAAGTTGTTCCATATGCTTGGATGTTTTGTTTTGGTATTTTTATATGTGTGTTGGTCAGGGGAGAAGGGTTCATTTTTTTTTTTTCCACTTTGCATTTCAGTTTAGGACGTTTCTTTTGGCCTCCTTTCAAGCTCACCGATTCTTTCCTTGGCTCTGTGGATTATGAATGCCTTAAAGGCATTCTTCATTTCTGTTAACAGTGTTTTTGTTTTGTAGCATTTCCTTTTGGTTCTTAGAATTTCCATTCTGCTTACATTCATGTTGTTTACTTTTCCCATTCAAGCTTTTAACAAATTATAGTTATTTTAAATTGACAGGGTTAATTTTTAAGTCCTCAAAACTTCCCAAGCTGAAGATGCTACATTGATTTTAGAACTCATTTTTTAGGGATAAATTGAGTCTTTTAAAAACTGACAAATTGTTGGGGTGCCTGGGTTAAGGTGGGTTAATTGGGTTAAAGCCGCTGCCTTCGGCTTGGGTCATGATCTCAGGGTCCCGGGATCGAGCCCCGCATTGGGCTCTCTGCTCAGCAGGGAGCCTGCTTCCCGCTCTCTCTCTCTGCCTGCCTCTCTGCCTACTTGTGATCTCTCTCTCTCTGTCAAATAAAAAAAACAAAAACAAAAACTGACAGATTGTTGACATTCATGGAACTGAATTAGATTGAACACCCACTAGATGCTAGATTTTGCACTAGCCCCTGTAACTACTGGGAATTAAGACAAACTTCTTGTTCTCCAGGAATATAGAGTCCCCAAAGAAAAAGAAGATTCCAATATCTATGTTTTCAGTTGAGTTTCTTCTCTAGCTTGCTGGGCTCAGGGACTTCAGAAGGAATTAGTGCCTGTGATGTAACTTGCAAGAAAATGGCAGTTGAAGTAGGACCATTATTTACAGAGAATTTGTCCACTTTGTGATTTTGTTTTCACAGTTAGGTCATCTGTGGCGCAGTGGCCCACGGGCTGGGGGAGGTGAGGACAAGCCAGAAGACTTTATTCCTCTCATTCCTGCTATAACCTGAGCAACTTTGCTTTTATTTATTTATTTTCATTGAACTTCCAAATAAGATTTTGTTTGACAAGAGTTTTTTGGATTCATACAATAGAGAACTAAATCTTGCTGTTGGAATTTGTTGTTTAAACTCTCTAACTTTTTAGTTAGTGTGTTTTTATTTCTTATAGAAGAATAGCATATAAATTAGCTAATTCCTTGTGTACTCAGCTATTGTATTTCTAGTGCTGCTTGAATGTCTTAGGCTCCCAGGGATTCCAGGTTGTGAGGAACAGAAATGTGTTCATATAATCTTGAGCAGTGTGGGTTTGGTTAGGATATAGAGGGAGAAAAGGAATCTCATGAACTAATTCATTTGCCTTATAGAACTGGAAATTTAGGATATAGCTTCTCTAGAGTTCCAACAGCATTCTAACATTTGTGCTTTCTCACTGACATTTGTTCCAGTGCATTTTTCCTTCTCTTCCATTCCTTTAACTTGGCTTCTCTTCTTTTGGTTCCCATTGCTTCCTTATATCTTTACTTTTATTTCCTTTTCTTTTCTTTTTTTACTTGAGTATAGTTGACACACAATGTTGCATTCGTTTCAGGTGTACGAAGTAGTGATTTGACAAGTTTATACATTACACGAGGCTCAACACAAGTGTAGCTATCATTTGTCACCATACAAAGTTCTACCATATCATTGACTGTATTCCTTATGCTATGCCTCTTAATCCCATGACTTATTCATTCCACAGCTGGAAGCCTTATACCTTTACCCTTAACCACTGTGTCTTCACCTTCTCTTTGCCTCAGAATTGCTATGGAGAAGCTCCTAACTTTCACACATGTGTGTCAACTCCTTTTTCATGCCTGGTCTTGGGCTGGATATTATTGGATTGATTAAGTACAGTTTCATGTAGTTTTTCAAGTTTTGTGCCAGAGCCATCCTAGACAGCTGTTTATCCTGTGTAATCTCCTTTCAGCTCAGGCACTGATCCTTAGGCTATTTCACTGTGAATAAGGGCAACAGACTACTTTGTTTACTTACAACTTAGAATAATAGAATAATAATAACTTGTAATGTTTTCTGAGCACTTGCTACATACTCCTCATTTTCTGAGCATTTTACATGTACTTATTTTAATCTCATAACAATCTTATGAAGTAGGTGCTATTATTAACCCTGTTTTACAAATTGGAAACCAAGGCACAGGGTGCTAATTAACTTGTCCAAATGGTACATAGTTTATTTTAAGGATGCGAGCTTGGCAGTCTGACCTTGGATTCCAGGCTCTCAGTTTTTAAATTCTACTGCCTGCTCATGAAAATTATTCATGACAGAATCAGGCTTTACTTAGAAATTATTTGTGATGCCCTTACCATACAGGGTAGAGTTGTATATTGAGAATTAAGCACCATTAATCATATGCCAGCCACTTGCCCTGTTAAAGACCTTTATGATGTAATTCTAAAGTGGAATAGGATAGCCACAACAAGCAATGTAATCTTGTCACTTCACTTGGGTCTAGTAATGCATTTCATCATTTATTTCCATAATGAAGCAATAAGCAGTTTAGAACACTGCCTCATCTATATATATGAAAATTTCATACTGCCGAGGCAGGAAAATAACAGGCAACTTTTGGTATAAGCTAAGTCTTGTGATTTAAAAAACGTATTACTGATATTACTGTATTTCACTGGAAGAAATTCAGGTTTAAGTTGTTCATCACTCCAGATCTCCATTTATATCAGAAATAGAGGCCTGTTCATGCATAGCTTCTTCAAGTCTACTCATCTTGTCCACATATAGCAAATTCAGTCTAAGTAGAGTTTATGAGGAATGACACCTCCACCATTGACCAATAACCAAAAACTTTTTCTTTATTTGAAAGGATGAGCAGACTAATAAAATCCAGAAATGGAAGCTGCCAGTGAGCTGAGGCCATTATACACAATGCTAGCTGTGAGACCAGATAACTTCTATCTTGCCTAGGTTTTATTTTTCCTAAAGCCTGTTCATTCCAGAATATGTATGATACTAATCAGTCTGTACTTGCCATCTACTTTTACTTGCATTCATGTGAAGATGAATACTGTACTTGTATTCATCTGAACTTGAATTCATCTGAGGGTTTGTTCCTTGAAATCTAATGAGTCTTAACTGTGCATGTCAACAGTATTTTGATTGATTACCTTTGGAAGTCTTTTAGAGTTGTACCGTCAAACATTGTGGCCATTGCCCATATGTTGTCATTTAAATTAGTTTTAATTTTTATTTTTAATTTAAAAGTTAGAGTTAAAAGTTAATTTCTTGGGCCTTATGTTTCCTTAGGGCACTTTTATCATGTGTCTTCTGTATCTTAGTCTACTGAAAATTGGCACTGTTTCTTTCTTCCGAAAGTGACCATATAGCTTAGTGACTAGGTTTGAATCCCAGCTTCTCCACTCACCAGTTGAGTGTATTTCCTCTCTGTGTTTCAGTGTCCTCGACTATGAAATGGTGACAGTAGTCCCTCCTGCATAAGATGTATAACACCTACCACATAGTAGGGGCTCAAAAACATCTTACAATGATGATGCTGGATCACAGCATTGCCACCACATTACCTCTGGCACTGAAGCCATTTGCTGGGCCTAGAGAAATGACCCCCAAATTCATATTGTGAGGTGTGACCTGCTATAGGGGATTCTGATTTATTAGGTCTGGATGGAGACTAGGAATCTGGTTTTTCAAACCACCTCTCCTTTCCCTCAATATCCCCAACTTGCCATGATTCTGGTGCATAGCCAGTTTTGGAAACCACTAGCCCAGAGATTGGCTTCTAAGGGAACCAAGGTAAATATTAGCTCAAGAGGTAATACAGGGTTGACTCTTGTAAACTGTTATGTGAAGAAAGAAGCCAGTCACAAGAGACCACATACTGTGATTCCATTTAAATGAAATTTCCAGAATAGATAAATATAGAGAAAATAGTTTAGTGGTTGCCTGGTGCTGGGAGGGGAAGAGAATGATGAGTGACTGCTCATGGATATGGGATTTCTTTCTGGTGATGAAAATGGTCTAAGACTGTGGGGATAGTTTCACAACTGTGAATATACTGTAAGTCATTGAATTCTACAGCTTAAATGAGGGAAATGTATGTTCAAATAAATATTTCAATAAGGTTTTTTTAAATAGAAGTGAGAGAGGATAATTTTTTTTTTTTTAATGAGAGGGGGTAGTTGGGGAAACCAGGGGAAAGGGTGCAAACTGGATGCTTGGAAAGAGGCTTTTTTTTTTTTTTTTTTTTAATCTTTTTTTTCCTTTATTTTATTCACAAACACAAACATATAATCTAATTATCCGAAAGCCTTCTGGGAACTTCAACTCCTGGAAAACTGCCTTGTAAAGGAAATAGGTTTAAAAGAGAAAAAAAGCCTTTTGAGTTCAGAAAACACCTGCGTTTTAAAGTCATGGACAGGAATAATTCAAAGATAATGGTGCTGGAGAAAATAAATGCAACTAAAATAGAGACCAAAGATTCATGGTAAAATACTCAAAAGGAATTTTTTGTAAGAAACGAAGCCAAATGTTATATTTGACAAATTTTAGGTTATAATTCCAATGCAGCTAATTCTTAGAATAAATAACCAATTGATGTTTTTTCCCCCTTGGAATAGACATAGCATAGATTTGTAGGAAATAAACAACATAGGTATGGATTGTAACAAAGCACAATAAGACCTTTACTTAATGTTTGACTTTCACAACAAATAAGTCAGTTTTGTAAAAATAATAAGGACTTAAGCACTTTTCTTTATGGCCTTTCTTAGTCGTTTAATATTTAAGTCATTATTTAAAGTACCTGTTATCTCTCATGTGGTTTTTCTTTTTGGTTGTTAACTGGTCTGATTCTTCAAATTGTTACTTGTCATTGACTTTGCTTTTCATTGCAGCAATCTTCAGTATCACCTTTAAAGGTTTCCTGGGAGCCTATTATTGCAAGATGTGCAGTTTCTTTTCATAATTTATTTGCATTGTGTTGTTGGATTATCTGTGAGAGCCTGATAAGAGCTAATGTTAACTATTATTTAGGGAGGAATGAGTCAGGGAATTAATTTTATAAGGGGACAATTCATTAGTGGATATTTTTATATGACAGACAACCTTGTACCCCAGATAACAAATATTCGTGTAAAATGGAGTACCTATATTTACTGGATTGCTAAGTTATTGGGGTGCTAACTCATATGCTGTTGACTCTTATTTAATGTACAGTTTAAAAAACGAAATCATCTATTCACAGTGTAGTAGAACTAGTAAGGTAGCTGATGTGGGGTAGGGGTGGAACTTGTGGTCAGGTGGAATTGCCTGGTATTGAGGGAAGGGAACTGATTTCCTATATAGTAATGCACACCATAATTCTGTTTTAGTAGTGGGGAAACTTATACCTAGAGAAGCTGAGTAATTTGTTCAAATAATACCACTGTTAGCTCTGTTGGGTCTATCTTATTCCAAAGTTTGTATTCTTTTAAAATTATGTTATACTGTCTTTTGACAAAAAGTTTAGCTATCTGGGAAAGTTTGTCTCTTCACCAGCCAAAAATATATGCGATTTACAATTTTATATAATTTAGTTGAAAAGCATTATAGAAAAAATGGTACTTGTATCAACTACTTATCAGAACTTAACAGTTGTAATAATAACTTGCTTGATGCTTGATAGTTTACAAAAGCACTTTTACATCAGAAATTTCATGTAATTTATGTAACAACCCTGTGAAGAATCCTCATTTTACTAGTAGACCTGGGCTTGAAGTTTAAAGGCAATTATATGAGGGCCCAGTTTTTTTTGCTTCTAGATCTTACTATCTTTCCATTATGCTACACAGCTTCCTTGTAGAATAACAGAAGCCCTACAAACATCCCTTTTGTAGCAGTAAAATACCTCAAAACATTACCCTTCATGATATCGGTTAGACTGGTTTACTATATAATACTTAAGTATATTTTAGTAACATTTTAAAATTGTGGTATGTTCAGACTATATACTTTAACATTAATTTCTATGGATTTGATAGCAATTTCTGTCCTTTACTTCCTAATAGTTAATGATTTATTTTTAAGTGGATTGATTTAAAATGGAAATTGGTATAATCTAATTTTTTTTATCTCGTCTCTGTAGAAGCTGAAATCCGTCAATCACTGTTCTTCAAAATGCAGTGGAATGTACCAAGGTCTGTATTCCGACTGGCACGTAGGACATACATGGAACCACATAAAGCCAGTCTTTTTGGACACTGTCAAAACATAAAGGGACCATTACTTTTGTATAAAGCCGAATCCAGAGTAGTTTTGGTACAGGACCCTCAAAAACAATGGCTGCATTTATCTGCTGTCCAGTGTGTTACAAAGGAAAGGAAGCCATTCACTGCTCATCCACCCCAACCGGGGGTCCTTCACCATAAACAGTGGGAGCAAGATATTTTATTGAAGAGGATTATGTCATCCAATGCCACATCCCCTGGAACTCCTTCAGAAAAAAAGGAAGAACCTGATCCTTTACAAGACAAATCTATTAGTCTTTATCAACGATTTAAGAAAACATTTAGACAATATGGAAAAGTTTTGATTCCAGTGCATCTAATAACGTCTGGTGTTTGGTTTGGAACATTTTATTATGCAGCCATGAAGTAAGTTATTGCTTGGTTGAGCACCTTTCCCTGCTTTACCAGGACGTTAATCTTCTTAATTGTATTAATCAAAGCCTTAGTTTTTTAAATGTTTTAATGTCTTTAACTGTTGAGTGTGACTGCTTTTCATAGCTGTTTTTGACATTTTCATAGCTAAATTTGCTTACCATGTATAGCAGGCATTATACGAAAATTTTAAACTGTCTCATCTCATTTAATCCTCACAACTATATGAAGTAGGTAGTGTAATTATTCCCGTTATATTAATGAGATTAAGGAAGAATAAGTCAAAACAACTTAGCCTTTTCCCAGATATTTTGGAGTCTTATTTTAAAGCCCCTGCTCTTCATCACTGTGCTCCTCTATCAACATTCAGCATGGCAAAGAAATAAAATAAGAGATTTTGGAAATTTGGCAGCACTATTGAGTTCTATACTTCTTTATTTCTTAAAGGGTTCACAAATGTAAAAAGATATCTATTACTTTGCCCTATGTATGATTTTGGTGGGAAATTAGTATGATATTTTTTGCCAAAGCCAGGCTAATATCTGTTAAAGACACAAAAACGAACAAATTGCAGGCTTATGTTTTAGTGTTACCCACAGCTGATACGTGTCAAGATAAGGTCTTTTGTTCTGATCAGAAGTTAATTTGTTGTACACTTAAAAAATTGAGCATAGATCTCATGGTAGGTGTTCTTATCACAACTAAAATAAACTTCTAAAAAAAGTTAATTCGGTGGGCCTAGCCTGCAGGTACTGTGAAACACAGAATATCTAAATGCACCCTTTTTTGTTAAATACACTTCCTTTCTTTTAAGGTAAGTTATATTATTTACAGTGTTTTAGGAGCAGAGTACACATTGAAACAAATCTCAATGATTTCCAGTTTGTTTCTGCCACTAGCAACCAAGGCATTCCGACGTGTGCCTATTCCTTTGAATGTGCCACGTGGGCTTTTCTTGTGTTAGCCTGGGCATGACAGAGCTGAGTGAGCTCACCATCCTGAGGGCGATGAAATGGCACAATGAACCCCACTTTGAGTTTTAGTAAACTTAATCCTTATGGGGCTAGAATTATTTTATTCTTTCCAGAAGTCCATCGATTTTCAATGTTTGGTTATATTTAATGGCTTGATAGTAAGGTATTAATAAGATACGTCAGTTTTGCATGTAAAGCACACTCCTTGGGAAAGGTTATTTTTAACTAAATTAAAAGATAATGAATGAAGACTTATTCTTGGAAAACACAGGGCTGAGGAGTATTTCTTTACAAAAGTTCTGAAAGGATTTTTTTAGCTTACGTAGTTGATGCTGTTCTGATTCTCTTTGCATCTTTTTCCCCATTTTCTTCCTAATATTCAGTTATATCCTTCTTCGTTATGTATCCTTATCCTTTAAGTATTGTCCCTTTCTCTTTATAAATAACTTGGCATTTGGGGACTATCATTTGTAATGGCCTATTAAGAGCCTCTCTGTACATTTCCTCTGCAGTGTACCCGTTACATACCATTTGTTTGCATTCTATTTGTCAGCATGTGTATCTGTACTTGGTAGATTTGGGGGAAGGGAGAGAAGATCCAGCAGTCACAGAAAACTCAACCAAAACACTAAAGTGTTTACCCCACTGGGAAAAAAAAAAAGAATTGTCCCTTTTCTTTACAGAAGATCCTTGTATACGTACACTTTATGGAATTATCTTTTTCATTAATGACATTTTTCTACACATGTATAATATTTATAGAAGTCTTCAAAACTGCTCTTAGTGGGGTGCCTGGGTGGCTGAGTCGGTTAAGCGGCTGCCTTCGGCTCAGGTCATGATCCCAGGGTCCTGGGATCGAGCCCTGCATCGCGCTCCCTGCTCCTTTTGCCCCTTCTATCTGGCAAAACCTTGCAGAGATCTTATATCTAACCAGAAGTGCTCTGTTTGATAATTGTAGCTTTCTGATGATGCTTTTGTTCCTGCAGCTAGAAGCCTTATGTTTTAGGCCTCAAGTTTCTAAAGTTACAGATCCATTCTGAGGCAAAATGCTGCCTGATTTTTTTACTGCATTGTATCCTTACTGTGAATGTGCTTTTGCTCTTGTGTATTTCTGCATCAGTTGAAACATCCATAAAGCTGGCATTCATAAAGCACAGATTTCTGTTAGGCTGTGGGAGCTTCAGAGTAAAAAGTGACAAGTGGATATTACTGTTGGAATCAGTCCCTCACTAGTATTTCATATTTAGCAATTCCAAAGGAAACGAAAGTTATTTTTACTTTAAAATAGTCAAATCATCAAATCAGTATTTTAGAAATAAATAGAACCAGGACGCCTTGGGTGGCTCAATTGGTTAAGCATCTGACTCTTGATTTCAGCTCAGGTCATGATCTTGGGGTTGTAAGATCGAGCCCCACATGTGGCTCCGTGCTCAGTTGGGAATCTGCTTGAGATTCTTTCCCTCTGCGCCTGCCCTCCCGGCACATGCTCACATGCTCTCTCCCCCTCTTTCTAAAATACATAAATAAATCACTAAAATAAAACAACTAGAACCAGTTGTTTGCTTCTTTATTTTATAAAAGATACTTGTGCAAGGTATCTGAGGTAATTATTTGATCTTTATGATAGCTTTTTTTAAAATCACTCAGTTTTATCTAATTTTTGGCCAAATGTTTGTCTTTTGTTTCCTCTTCATGACTGCTCTTAAATATGTAGATTTTACATACTGGGCTAGGAAATAATTGATAAAATAATTGTATAATTGTATTTGTTCTAGAAGATATAATTAGCATATCATGGTAAGCTATTAATGGTACATAGTGACTTGATTAGATCCATAGAATACCTAAGTCCTTGTAGTACTAAGTTTTGCTTGAATGGGATTGTAAAGATCCTTCAGTTACCTGCTTTCCTTTCGTGGATGATAAGTAATTTTCCTTGATGATGATCAGCCATATGTTCTTGAGAGTAGTCCCTGATTTCAGAGTATTATAGTGAAATCGTTGGAGGACAACTTTCCCAATTAACCGAATTATTTTTTAATATTAAGAATAAATTAATTTGCTAGCTATTATATGTTATACAAAATACAGCTATCTGTAATAATAATGGATCTAGGTAATTCCCTTTCTTAATTACAAAGAGAACGAGTACCTGTACAGAGAAGTACCCTGTAGACCCTCTCCTAACCGTGAGTCGCACATACACCAGTGATGGGACAAACTGACATCATGTGGCTTCTGTTGTGATGCACTGAGACAGAATTAACTGTATAGGTTTCCTGTTGAAAAATGTTTAACCTGAACCTGATCAGGAGGCAAAAAATAGACAAATCCAAATGGAGGGGTATTCTCCCATGCTAACTGGTCTGGAAATTTAAAAAATCTCAGTGTCAATGATGTCATGCCCTCCTTCTCAAAAAAGTTCTGAGGATCACTTCTAGAGGAAAGGAGACCGGAAAGAAATGACAGGATAGTGACAAGGGACATACTGGAACAATTCAGGAAATTTTAATAGTAAATAATATATTATGTATTAACTATATACTCTTGTGGATGTTAAATTTCCTGAATATGTGGGCGCCTGGGTGGCGCAGTCAGTTAAGCATCTGACTCTTGGTTTTGGCACAGGTTGTGATCTCAAGGGCATGAGATCGAGCCCCACACCTGGCTCCACACTCAGCACAGAATTTACTTAAGACCTTCTCCGTCTCCCTCTGCCCCTCTCCTCCAACACACTCTCTCTCTCTCTCTTTAAAAATTTAATAAGTAGATCTTTTAAAAAAAATTCCTGAATATGATAGTTATGTTTATGTAGGAAAAGCACAGGACAAGAACCTTGTTCTGAATGAGGGGTGTAGGGTTACAATGTCTGTAAGACAACACCCAGTGAGAAAGGGAGAGACTCTGAGAGAGCACATGCCAGTATAGCTAAATGTTGATAATCATGGAAACTAAAAATAAATTAGGGCTTAACAGTTCATATGAGAGACTTTTCTCTGCCTTCTCTCCCTCCATCCAAAAATTTGTTGCGATTTATGGTAATTGCTTCTTCACCTGCCTGCTAAGCCTGCTAATAGAATGAGGCATCCATTTAGAATAGTTGAAGTTTTCATCAAACCCATAGAATCATTTATTCTTTGCATAGTAACCACAGCAAGTACTTACAATGTTGCTTTTACAACAATATAGTTTGACATGTAATTTTAGAGGCGAAAAGCTTAAGTCTTGAAGTTCGAATTGGAGCATTCTGAAGAAGTAGTGTTTAGTTGGGGAAACTAAGATCAAGTAAATGATTCTGATCATTCCTTCTCTCTTAAGTCATTTAAAGCTATTAATTTTACTCTGCTAGATCCTTCTATTTTTAAAAATATGGTAATTAGGGGTGTATGTCCACGTGCAGAAGCAAAGCAGAAGCTGCAAACAGTAAGATACAGTGTAACAGTGATGTTTCTGTACATGTTCTAGAGTTAAATCACAGTTCCTGACAATGCATAAGTGACTTTTAAACAAAATTTGGTTTTGGTGTTTTCAGAAAACTTTTTGAAAATATTTACCCCTTAAAATTTGTGTGTATACATACATAAATGTGTGTGTGTATGTATATGTTACTTTGTTTCTTAGAGGAGTGACATGTATATATAAATCATTTTGTTTCTTTCTTAGAGGAGTGAATGTCGTTCCTTTTCTAGAAATCATTGGATTACCTGACAGCATAGTAAGCATTCTGAAAAATTCCCAGAGTGGAAATGCACTAACAGCATATGCCTTGTTTAAGGTAAGTACTGTTACAAATGAGTTGCCCTTCACACTTAACCAGTAACCTGCTCAGTTCCTCATAAAAGTCCATGTTAGTTCCCAGTAGTTATGTTTTGTAACCTAAAATACCATATAAAATACCATAGCCTAATGGCTAAAGTTTATATTTTTTTAAGTTTAAATTTTAAGAATAACTTAAATGATGGTTTAGAAAGAAGTGACTTGAAAATAGGGAGATCATTCCTAACCTGCTGTGATCAGACAAATGTGAGAGTTCCGAATTTCTGGAAGTCATCTTTTTGACATTTCTCCCAGTTACGGTATATTAATTTTCCTTATTCAGAGATCCATGTGCCACCTGACTTGTTGGTTACATTTAGCATTTATTTTACTGTTCATCTACTTGATAAGTCAAATAGTAAAATTTAGTTCAAATTGTTTTATGGGATAAACCTTAGACTTAGTAGCTGTTAACGTATGTTTCATTTTAAATGTTTATCCTCTCTAGCTGTTCTCTGGAGTTGAGACACCGAAATCTTTATAAGCAGAGTTTCTACGTCTATGGGTCTTTCTTTTAGAAGAGGAGACTCACTGTAAATTATGGAATTTAGCCATATTAATCTTATTTTTCTCAGTTGACAAATAATTATGAAGTTCCATATATCTCTATATATCTTCATCCTAAGAAAGAAAACAGGTGGAAAACGTTTGGAAACTAGATTTTATTTTATTTTATTTTACTTCTGTTGTAATAAAAATACCTAGAAGTATGGCTTTATAATAGTACAGGTAACATTTTATTCTGTCATTCTCATTAAAATCCTCTGAAATCTTGGGAGATTTCCATTTTTACTATGATTTTGACTAGAGGGCTAAAGCTTAATTGCTGAGTTTTTCAACATTAAAACTTAATAAACTCATAAATTATAACCCAGGTTATAGTGGGTGTAATTTACCTTAATCAGTCGAAGTATCATGATGATTTAAGCCATTTCCCTAATTATAATTGCTCCTTATCCTTTGCTCCCATAACGTGTATTGTAGCTCTTATAGTTCATATCATGGTCTGGTGTTAGTTTTACAGGGCTTTTTGTTTTTTTAATATTTGGTTTCTTTATTTGATTTTAGCGTTTAGGAATTCAATGTCGTGTTCTCTTCCTGTGTGTTTTCACTATGCCTGATATTGTGCTTTGTAGGTGCATCAATGCTCAGTGCATGTTTCTTGGGTGGGAATTGAAACATGAACCCGTACACGTAGGTAGGTTAGTGTCAGCAGTGTTCCTTCCCGCTCACTGTTCCTCTGTGAGATGGGAAATGGGCAGGGGATTCTCCTGGGTATTTTCCGTCACCCGTGGTTTCTCAGGTGGAGCGACAAACACTGAGATTTATTGCTTCAATAAGGCTAAGCTTCAAAAAAGAGGTGTGGTGAAGAGGAGACAAACTACCTGGAGTGTGACCTTGTGACACTGACTAGGGCATACTCCTCAGCCCCCTCGCACTGTTCTGGACGTGAACCTTTGTTTGAATTGACAAAAATTTGTTGAGCTCCTACTACTCTGTGCCAAGTACCATTCTAGGTACTGGGTATACTGCAATTAAATAAAATGTACAAAATACATGCCCTCAAGGAACTTATATTCTAGTGGTGGGAGCCAGTTAGGTAAAGAAGGTAAAGTTAAAACACACACACACACACACACACACACACACACCCATGGTGTTTAGGTGATGTTAAGTGCTAAGAAGAAAGAACAAACTAGCAAGGGAGGATATGTTTGTGTTGGAGCATTTTTTTTTTTTTTTTGGTATTTGGTTTTGTTTTTTTTTGTTTTGTTTTGTTTTCAGAGGGAGGGAGTCAATCAGGCAGTTGTATGGGAGAAGAGCATTCCAGGAGGGGAAATGCCAAGTGCAAGGTCCTGAGGCTACAGAGTACCTGCAGTATTGGAGGAGCAGGGACGATGCCAGTGTGGCTGGGATGAGTTTACAGTAGAAAGGCAACAAAGCACCAGATCAGGGTGGCCTTATGGGCTATTCTGAGTACTCTGGTTTTTACTCAGAGGAGATGGAAAGTCACTGGGCAGTTTTGAGTATCTGACCTGTGTTTTAACAAATTAATTTTGGCTGCTATATTGAGAACAGTCTATATATGTATAGCTCGGCAAGGGTAAGAAGCCCAGAGACCTCGCAGGAGGGGTTATTGCAATGGTATGGGTAAGAGCTGGTGGTGGCCAGGCCCCAGGTGGTAGCAGGAGAGCCCGTAAGATGTAGGTGGCTTCCAGATGTGTTTTGAAGATGGAGTTGATGGACTTTTTTAATGGATTAAACATAAATTATGAAAGACAAAGGAGTTGAAGCTACCGGGTAGGTTTTTGGTTTGAGCAACTTAAGAATAGAGTTGTGGGGCGCCTGGGTAGCTCAGTCAGTTGAGCCTCCATGTCTTGGTTTCAGCTCGGGTCATGATCTCGGGTCATGAGATCAAGCCCCACATCAGGCTCTGTGCTTGTGCAGTGAGGGCGTCCTGGGGGCTCTGTCCATTAAGTGTCTGACTCCTGACTTCAGCTCAGATCGTGATCTCAGGCTCATGAGATCAGACCCCACGTGGAACTCCCTGTGCAGCAGGGAGTCTGCCTGGGATTCTCCCTCTCCCGTCTGCCCCTCCCCCACCATGCTCTAATAAATAAATAAAAGAATAGAGTTGCCGTTTCCTGAGATGCAGACAGCTTTGAGAGGAGCAGGTTTGGGGTGGGACCATTGAACATCATGAGATCAGTTTTGAACAAATGACATTTTGAGATCCTGTTAGACACACAGGTGCAAATAAATTGCATGTTGTATATACTGGAATTTAGGGAAAAGGCTCAGTCTGGAAATCTGAGAATCATTAATGTACAGATGGCACTACAGACTTGAAATCGGATAAGACCACCAAGGGAATGAGGTAGGTGGAGAAGGAGTGAGTGCAGGGACTGAATGCTGCCCACAGTGTTCAGAGGTTGGCCACAGGAAGAAGAATGGGCAGGAAGGACTGTAAAGGGGCAGCCTCCGAAGTGGAAGGAAACCAGGGAAGTGGGGGCGTGGCAGCCAGGCAGGATATGCTCCAAGGAGTAGAGGGGGAAGCTGTCTCCATAGTTCTGATGGCTCACAGGCCTCTTCAGGGACTGTGATGAGAGATGGGGGTGAAGGCTTAGAGTAAATTGAAGAGAAACCGAAGAGGGAAATTGGAGACGGAGAGCATAGGCGGCTCTTTCAGAGAGTTGTGGTACTGAATTTTAACACAGAAGCTATCAGAATGTGGTGCAGATGCTATCTGCATTTGTGTTGCTCTTGGACCAGTTCATCTAGTATTCAGCTCTGGTCCTTAAATCTCTGGTCCAAGTTAAGCCTGTGCATGCCTGCATGGGGGTTTTTTGGCCTCATGGAAGTTTCCAGTTGGGATTCCAGACCCAGGGTGGATTGTAATGAGAAGGTAGCATAAGGCCTGGAAAAGTCAAAGGGATTTGGAAGTGAAATTAAACTAGATTCAGTAAAGAATGAACATTTGGCCCATGTTTGCATCTCACCATTGGAAGTAGTTTGGTTCTGGTTTAGTTCTACACGTACGGTGTCCACAGGTTAGCAGGGTTTGTAAGGACTAGAAGTGTGTGCATGTTTGTTGTTAGTCCTGAGCCATCTTTCTCATTTCCCACGGTGCCTGTCTCCAGGTTTACTAGTACATGGTTCTAGGCTTCAGTGCTTCTACTGGGAATATCCTGTAATCCTTGGGTCAGTGTCTAAGTGACAGGTATTTGTAAAATGCATTTACGGAAGAAGATCCCTTGCTAGGAGGGAAAACCGTATAGGCTGTAACTCTATTAGCCTGGTGAAGCAATAAAGTAATTTATACTGTTCGGTTATTACTAAAAATGTTAAACTTCAGATTGTTTTTGCTTCAGATGATAGGCATGATCAGCTTTGATCGCCTGTGTTTGCTTTTCTCCTCAGATTGTAACACCTGCCCGATACACCGTGACTTTGGGAGGAACCTCGTTCACTGTGAAGTACTTGCGTAGTCGGGGCTACATGTCGACACCGCCTCCCGTCAAGGAGTATCTACAAGACAGGATGGAAGAGACCAAGGAGCTTCTCACAGAGAAAATGGAAGAAACAAAGGATAGACTCACTGAAAAATTACAAGAAACCAAAGACAAAGTTTCTTTTAAGAAAAAAGTGGAATAGGGTGCCTTATATAACAGGTGATAGACAATTTCTGCACTTTAACCCTTTGGAAACTATGGACAAAGATACATACATGCTCTAGATTATTTTTTTGGTCAGTTGCCTAAATATACCAGTTCTCTGAGGGTTAAAGGCCTAAGATCCCTTTTTACAGTTGAAAATTACTAGAAAAAAATCAGTGTTCTTTGAAAAGAAAAACAGAACCCAGTATAAGAATTTAACATCAATAGCCGCATTAAGCAGTGGTTCATGTCTCGCAAGTCAGAGCTCTTTTTTCAGGGTCTTCAGAATCATACTTGCTTTGTGTTTTGTTGCAGCTGTAATTTATGCAGATGGAGCAGTTGACTCCTTGAATAACTGATGTGGCCCTAGGCTGGGTGTTAACACTGGGTTTTCATCTTGATGTTATTCATTGAGCTTTTAACTCCATTCATTTCTTAATGTGGAGACCAATATTATCATCAAAACTGCCAGTGAGTAAGAGGATATTTAGTGTTTCCGTAAAAACAGTATATAACAGTTAATATCCCAGTTAAAATAAACGTTTTACATGAAGGAAGTTAAATAAAGATTGAGTCATATATCTTTAAATAAGATGTATTGGTTCCATGGAAATGAAAAATCGACCCTTTAAAAAATGCTTTTGACCCAAAGCTTGTCATAATCAGTTTTTTTTTTAAAGCAAATATATATGGCTATGGTACTTTTTCACCTGAAACATGAATCTCTACTTTAAATCATTTGTGTTTTCTTCAACTATTTTTCAGGGGGAAAGTGAAAATAATATTATACCTTAAGTTTATTGTTGAAATCAAATATTCTTAAGCCATGACTCAGGCTCGTGGTTCTCCAGCAGATGCAGGTGTGGGAGGATGGAAAGTGCCGTCGGGTTGTTCCAGAGCTGACTCACTCCTGCCATGCAGCAGGCCTTTGTCTCCACAGGCCAACACTCTCAGTGTCTTTTTCAGAGTTAATGTTGATTTCTTTGTGCAGTAAATTTTTAAATTGTAGCTGTTTTTTCCCTTATACTGAAATATCCTTTTCCCTTATATTGAAATATGCCTGAGCATTCTACTTGAATTTTTTTTAATAGCAAAACTATCATTAAATTATCTGCTTGAAATGAAATTCAGCCATTGTCAGATGCGAGAGTTGCCATGATTTGCGTGAGCGTGTTTGAAGATGTATGTGTCTGTTTCTTTTGCTCTAACTGCTTTTACTTCAGTTCTAACTCTTGAGTTGATATTCAGGAGACAGGATGGCCTCTTTCTAGACCTGTCATTGTCTTGAGCAATGTGATAAGGCATGAGAATGTCCGAGGGACTTCCAGAAGCATTCCTGTGGGGAATCACTGCTGTTGGGCAGGATTTTTGTATTAAATATTTAGTTCAACCAAATTTAGAGAATAATATAAAGGCAAAAAATGTTTGCGTTTGAGACATCTGATCATTATGTTGGAACACTTCATAAGTTAATATGCTGTGATTGGAATCTTTGCCTTTTTCAGTGGGCGGGGGCAGGGCAGATCAGCCAAGGGGCCCACTGTTGCTTTGCCACACACACTGTCCATCAGGCAGAATGGTTGTTCTTCTGATATACAGTTGAACCCATGATTTCAGACTGACAGCACATTTCAAGTCTAAACACAGTTTCATGTTTTAGCTTGCTTATTCACATTTTTGCAGATATTAAATGTTAAGATATTAACAAATTTCTTGGGGTTTTTTTGACCACTTGAGACTATGCCTGTGTTTAACAATTTATAGGAAACTCTTCTAAAACAATTTACTTTTCATTTTACACAGGGCATATTTTCCAGTAGGGTTAAAATTTGGTTTCTTAGAAGTCACTAATAATCCTGAGACGGAAATTTACTTTTCCTGACTGTCCAGCATTTGAGTTTTGTTACCATCCAATTGTGTTATTGTGTTTATGCAGTTATAGAAAGTGAGATGCTGATGAGTGCTTTGAAATTCTCTAGTAAAATGTTCTTGGAAGAGGTGAGTGCTTTTGTCATTGCTTGGCATCAGGAATATTTGTATCCTATCAAATGCTGTTGCTAGCATATTGCTAACCTAGTCTTTAAGGCAAGCTACAAATAGCTTAAAAGGGGACACCTGTAATATGTTGTTTGAAATATTAATAGCAGGCTAACAGAATATAGTAATGTGTATAAGTTAAATATATCAGAGTAATATATATATTACATATAATTATAAGTATATATTTATTTTATATTATTTATATATTTATATAATGTATTTCTATAATTACATAATATAATCATATTGTATTTATATATTTATGTATTATATAATTATATATATTAATATATATTACTCATATGTATCACAGTAAATATATATAGTTTGCTATATATAGTAAACTCCATTTCATTTACAGTCAACTTTATACTTTGGATTAATTTGGCACTACCTTCTGTGAGCAATGAGGCAAAGAGCGTCCCAAGTCTGATATGCATATCTGTCTTTAAGTAGGATGTGTTGACAGGGTAGAGAGAGCTATGACTGAGATTTAACTTCTATAAAGTGATGAAAACAGTTTGCTCAGCAAATTCACAATTGAATGAAAAATAGGTTAGACAAGAGACTTAGTTTATTCAGGAATAATAGCAAAACCAGCCTTTTAATGTACCAAAAATAATCTTTTACTGAATCTTTGGCATATAGCAGGGTGCTGCTTAGATTTCAACAAAGGAGAAAAAGAATGGATATATTGAGATTTCCTTTCCCCCAGTAGTGAAATTATGCCTTCAAATGTAATCTCCTATATTTTTTTTGTTATAAAGTATACCCCATTTATTTACAAATGAAAGATACCCTTGTAGTCCTCATGCCCCAGGGTGAAATGGGGCTATTGACTGCCCTACTTTAGTGATCTTAGAAGGTAATTCCAGAAATTTGAAAGATCTTAATAGTTTGGGCAGAAGATATGTTGGGCGAAAAGTGTATCTAGCTTTACCCTGTGTTCTTTCCACTAGGTTCAGGCCAAGACTCAGGATTTCTTTTAAACATTTTAAACAAGGCCTGTGTGTGGTAGAATATGGTGATGGTAATGAAATGGACAGAAGGTGATTTTAACAAATGAGACAGAAAAAGTGCATCTTTCCTGATAATTTTGAAATACCATTTCTGTAAAATGTATTTGTGACATATACATTTCTCTTTTTCTTAAGATTTATTTATTTGAAAGAGCAGGAAGGAGGGGCAGAGGGAGAGTGAGAGAGAATCTCAAGCAGACTCCCCACTGAATGCAGAGCCTGACTCAGGGCTCGATCTCAGGACACTGAGATCATGACCTAAGCAGAAACCAAGAGTTGGGCACTGAACCGACTATGCCATCCAGGCACCCTGAGATATATTTCTGAAAAATACTTTTTTTCATGGTAATGTAAACAAATATATCTTCTGTTGACTACAATTAATTTTTTGAACTGGGGATCTTCATTTATTTGAAATTTTCAAAATTGGATCTATAAGGCCTAAATTAAAACTGTTTAAATGTTACTGAAGTTGGTTTGAAGTATTATTCCGTATTAAAAACTAACTACATAATTGACTATCCATGCCATAGTCTAAAATGCACCAAATCATATTGGCCTAGAGCGAATTAGCACAGGAGCATTCAAATAGAAGATTATGAGCCTCTATGCCAGCTTGGAATTGAACAACCTGAACCAGAAATCTATAGAACTAAAGGTGGGTACTTTTAATTATTCACTCTGCAAATATGACCTTTGTCTAGTCTCTATTGTCCATCTGTATGTCATGTGGTATCAAGTTAGCATTAAATGGCATTCCACAAGATGCTGTCCCATGTACCTGAAGGTATAGCAGACTCCAGATTTCATTTTCCTTTAGAGACTAGAATGGCCTAGGGTCTCACTCCTTTCTAGAACCCATCTTCAGCCATGAATTTTGGCCTAGCCTTCTGATTCTTAAAAGATCCTGCAGTTTGAGCTTGTAACTTATATTTGAGAAAAGCTGATTCAGGCCAATTGGATATATTTTTCCCCCTCTGTGAGATTTTTCTTTTGTGACTTCTGTGTCACATTGGTTCATTTTAACTAGTCAAAACAAGTTTTTGATTGTCTTGCTTCTTCAGGGTTAGGCTTTGAAAATCAAGCTGTATTCTTCCCTGTGCATCATTGACAATCACCAACAATAATAATTACAGATCATAATTATCTTGTGGCAATTATCTGGCTATTTTCATAAGCATGATCTTAGTAGGAAGAATGCATCTTGATTTTGGAAACCTTCAGGGGAGAGTATAATGTTTAGCCTGTTCTTTATTCTGATGACTTGATTGGACAGCCACGGTGGGGAAGCATGTGGTTTCTCTTTGCAGATGGGAGCGTTCACGAAGATTAATACGAAAGAACACTTTCCACATTGTGTTTTCTCTGGGACAACATGGTCCGTGAGGGCAGAAGCCGCAGGACAGTTAGAAGATGTTCCACATGCTGCCAAAGTGTATCCTCATTCTTCCTGAAAGGGTGGATTGCATAGAACTTTTCTTCTTTCATTCCCTCTCCCTCCCTCTGTCCAGCTTTTTTTGTTGTCGTTGGTTTGATTTGAATTTTGATCAGTTTAAAAGTTAGAAAACTCGCAAGTGAGAAAGGAAACAGGGAGTGTGCACACAGGCTTGCCTGCTTCTCTGTGTGGTACAGGCCAATTCTCCCTGTCCGCCTCTAGTGGGCAAGTCCACACGGCCCAGCTTCAGAAAGAGTGGGACGGTAAACTCGCAGTTCCCTGACTTTTTAATCAAATACGTGGTCGAAAGCCTTTTACTCTATTTTGATAATTCCATAAATGTCATTCTAAGCATATGACATGAAACCATGGCAAATCTATATCTTCCCTTTTACCAAGTAGATGTTTGAGCGCCTTAAAGCTAAATTCGACTTTTTAAAGAACATACAGCGTTTTCTCTATATGCACAAATATTTCAGCTGTAATTACCTTTTATGAACCTCTAAGTACTAGATTTAAGATTCTATAATGATCAAAGCACATTTTGATTAATTTGTGTTTTAGTGAATCTGAGTCAGTATTTTCTTTGGACACTTAATATGGTGACTTAATTGTCACCATTGCTTTACTTCTCTAAGAATAGCGACTGCTTTCATTCTCCTTGTGCTAAGGGTGCTAAACGCAGGGTCTGTGAAATCCTCAAATACAGGTGGCTCTGTCTGCCCTTCAGCTACCTTTGGAGATAGAATCGCAGGACTTGGTTGCCATGGTAAACAGGTTGCAGGATATGGTGGATCGTAATTCACATTATTACTTCTTTTGGCTCAGAAATAAGGGACAAGTCTCAGTGGTTTCCCCCAAAAATGGGAAATATCCTTAGACACTTTCATCCCCAAAATCTAATCAACTTTTGCTGAGGAATCTAGACCATTTAGTAACTGCATTATTTTAGAAGCATTTTGGATGACTAGGAGTTTTGAGTCCTATACCCCAGGCTTACAGAGAATTTATATAGAATTTTGCCTTTAGTGGATCATTTTAGAACTGAAACCAATATTTTTAGTTGAAGAAAGGCATAGGAGAGCTGGATCTGGAATTGAGATCCTAACTTTCAGTTTATTTGATTTATCCTCTTGTGCTGGGCATGAAAATAAAGTAAGTCCCAGCATTGAGTCTTTTGAAATTCTTTGTATTTTTGGAGCTGAAGCCAATTTATTAATATTCTTTGCCTCTCTTCTGCTGGTGCCTCCCATCTTTGGCTTTTAACCTTATAATTTTTCCTTTAATTTTGAAGGACTGTTAAATTTTAAAGGACTATTAAATTTCCTTTAATAGTCCACTATTTTCATCCTTTTCTCTTTAGAGTAGTAGGAAGAGGGAAAAGCACCTATCCTGTTATTTCATTTATGGCTATAGAAGAGAGATACTGTTTCATTTCTCATGCTCCAGCTTCATTTCCCTCAGCCAGCAACATAGGAAGGTTTGCCTAAGGCCGGTCAATGCTGGTGTCTTCTTGCTATCCAGGTTGACCTTGGCAAAGCAGTTAGTAGCTATTTTCAAACACCTAAATCCATACTGGAGAGCAAGTAATCAAAACTTTGGTAATTAGGTCTAGTCTTTATACATCTGCACATTTAATATTTCATATATCCAAAGAGGATTTGCTATCGGGAAATTCTCCATTGCCTCCTTGGCAAAAAGGGAGTTTGTGTTTTCCCATTGCTCCTATGTGAATCCTGTGTCTGCGGCATACTCGGAGCCAGCTCAGATTGGAATTTTCCATTTACTTGAGGCCAATCACCAGGACATATGAAGCAATCAGAAGCTGGCATTTACGGAAAATTTTAGCACTGAGAAGTTCAGTATATCCCTGGTTAAGGATTATCAGGTTTCACCAAAGGATGAAGGTTGGCTTTACTGCATCCCAAGGAAATGACCAAACTTAAACCCTGGCATGTCCCACACTGGTGAGCAGCTATGTGATGTGGCGAAGTGTTGCAGAGAAAAGCTGTAGTCTTCACAGTGTCATCTTGTTACACACGCTCTGTGCAGGGGGCATGTCTAATGGACCTGACAGGCTAAAACTTGCTTTGCTGCATTTGCCTTGTCTCTGTCGCTCCTGTAGCTTGCATGCACACTTCATGGCTAATCAGCAAGGATGGTGAGAACCAAATATGCTCCTGTTTGTGGGCAGCAGCCCCTCCGTCTGAATGCAGAGCCCCTCCATCTGGGTGGGTTGCCACATCTTGCCTTGTCTCCCCTGTAGCTGTGCCTGGCTGAAACACTTGCAGACAGAGAATGGCTGATGGAAAAAGAAACATCAGAGTGAGAAATGGCGAACACACGTGTTCATCTGAGGTTTAAAGGAGGTTGACAGTAAGGGAAAAGCCTGAGCACTCATGGGTAGCGTTCCAGAAGAGTGCGATCATGCCAGTGTTAGCAAAGAGAAATGAAGAATATGGCACGGGTTCTAGATACAGAAAGGCAGAGGTGCCTGAAGGCAAGGTCCTGGCACTTGGGGCCTGAGGCTTATCCAGGGTCTTCTTCAGGACGAAACTGGGGAAGTAGAGAGAATGCTAAGTAGCAGAACTCAAATCAGCATTAGCTGCTCCTCCACGTAAAAAGAAAGCCAGAGACAGAAAAAGAGCAAGGGCAAGATGAAGGGGGCAAGGCAGGGAGGGAAATTATTTTTTAAATGATTCTTTCCTTGGATTTTCACATTGTTTCTAAGACACACACACATACACACACACACACACACTCCCTCCCTGCTCCCCACTCCACAATGTGGTTCATTAACCAGAAAACCTGTAGATGGCAACAATAATGAAGAGAGAAACATGTATTTTACTTAAAACCTATGGAAAGGAAGTTTTAGGCCTGGTGATTTACTCTTTACCTTGACATTGGATGCTTCAACCCTAAGTTGTACTAATTGCTGGAGTATTCAAATCTGTGACTATTTTTGTCAGTTTTATTGAGAAATAATTGACATACATCACTGTATAAGTTTCACGTGTACAGTATGATGGTTTGACTTGCATATATTGTGAAATGATCCCCACAAGAGGTTTAGTTAACATCCATCTTCTCATATGGATACAACTAAAAAAAAAAACAACAACAAAAATACTTGGTGACGAGAACCTTTCCAATTTACTCCTTTAAGAACTTTGCTATGTATCACGGCAGGGTTAGCTACTAGTCATCTGTAGTATTTATTTATCTTATAACTGGAATTTTGTACCTTTTTAAAATGTTTTACTTTATTTTATTTACATTCAACTAATTAACATAGTGTATTATTAGTTTCAGAGGTAGAGTTCAGTGATTAATCAGTTGTGTATAATACCCAGTATTCATTACATCACGTGCCCTCCTTAATGCCCAGCACCCAGCCACCACATCCCCCCACCTCCCTCACCTCCAGCAACCCTCAGTTTGTTCCCTATGGTTAAGAGTCTCATGGTTTGTCTGCCTCTCTGATTTCGTCTTGTTTTATTTTTCCCTCCCTTCCCTTATGCTCCTCTGTTTAGTTTCTTCCATTCCACATATGAGTGAAATCATATGATAATTGTCTTTCTCTGATTAAATTTTTTTGCTTAGCATAATATCCTCTAGTTCCATCCATGCCATTATTTGTTTTTTTTTGGTGGCTGAGTAATATTCATATATATATATATATATATATATATATATATATATATACACACATACATACATACATATACACATACATACATACATACACATACACATACATACACCACATCTTTATCCATTCATCTATTGACGGATATCTCGGCTTCTCGGCTCTTTCCATAGTTTGGCTATTGTGGACATTGCTGCTTTAAACATTGGGGTGCAGGTGCCCCTTTAGATCACTACATTTGTATTGTTGAGGTAAGTACCTAGTAGTGCAATTGCAGGGTCATAGGGTAGCTCTATTTTAACTTTTTGAGGAACCTCCTTACTATTTTCCAGAGTAACTGCACCAGCTTGCATTCTCACCAACAGTATAAGAGGTTTTCCCTTTCTCCACATCCTTGCCAACATCTGTCGTTTCCTGACTTGTTAATTTTAGTTTTTCTGACTGGCGTGAGGTGGCATCGCATGTGGTTTTGATTTGTATTTCCCTGATGGCAAATGATGTGGAATATTTTTTTCATGTGTCTGTTGTCCATTTGTATGTCTTCTTTGGAGAAGTGTCTGTTCATGATTTCTGCCCATTTCTTGACTGGATTATTCATTTTTGGGTGTTGACTTTGATAAGTTATTTATAGATTTTGGATACTAACCCTTTACCTGATAAGACATTTGCAAATATTTTCTCCCATTCTGTAGGCTGTCTTTTGGTTTTGTCAACTGTTTCCTTTGCTGTGCAAAAGCTTTTTATCTTGAGAAGTCCCAATAGCTCATTTTTGCCTTGGTTTCCCTTGCATTTGGAGACATGTCTAGCCAGTAGTTGCTGCGGCTGAGGTCAAAGAGGTTTCTGCCTGTATTCTATTCTAGGATTTTGATGGATTCCTGTCTTGCATCGAAATTTTTCACCCACTTTGATTTTATCTTTGTGTATGGTATAAAGAATGGTCTAGTTTCATTCTTCCACATGTGGCCGTTCAATTTTCCCAACACCATTTGCTGAAGAGCCTATCCTTTTTCCATCAGACATTCTTTCCTGCTTTGTCGATTAGTTGACCATAGAGTTGAGGGTCCATTTCTGGGTTCTCTATTATGTTCCATTGATCTCTGTGTCTGTTTTTGTGCAAGTACCGTACTGTCTTGATGATTACAGCGTTGTAATATAACTTGAAGTCTGGAATTGTGATGCTACCAGCTTTGGTTTTCTTTTTCAACATTCCTTTGGCTATTCAGGGTCTTTTCTGGTTCCATATAAATTTTAGGATTGTTTGTTCTAGGTCTGTGAAAAATGTTGATGGGATTTTTATAGGGATTGCATTGAATGTATTGGTTGCTCTGGGCAGCATAAACATTTTAACAATATTTGTTCTTCCGATCCATGAGCCTGGAATGTTTTTCCATCTCTTTGTGTCTTCCTCAATTTCTTTCATGAGTGTTCTATAGTTTTCAGTTCTATAGTTTTCCTTAACCTCTTTGGTTGGGTTTATTCCAAAGTATCATGGTTTTCGGTGGCATTGTATATGGAATTGATTCCTTAATTTCCTGTTGTGTTCCTGACAGCTCTTAGTTTTTCCCCATTAACAATGGTAAATTGCTGTGGGCTTTTTGTAGATGGCTTTTATGTTATTGAGGTATGTTCCCTCTATACCTACACTGTGGAGTTTTAATAAAGAAAGGATGCTGTATTTTGGCAAAAGTTTTTTATGCATCAGTTGAGAGGATCATATGGTTCTTGTTTTTTCTTTCAGTAATGTAATGTATCACACTGATTGATTTGAAGATATTGAACCACCCTTGCATTCCAGGAATAGATCCCACTTGGTCCTGTTGAATGATCCTTTTAATACATTGTTGGATACTTACTGCTAGTATCTTGGTGAAAATGTTTACATCCATGTTTAACAGGGATATTGGTCTGTGATTCTCCTTTTTAATGGGGTCTTTGTTTGGTTTTGGAATCAAGGTAATGCTGACCTCATAGAAAGTGTTTGGAATTTTTCCTTCCATTTCTATTTTTTAAAACAACTTCAGAAAAATATGTAGTAGTTCTTCTTTAAATGTTTAGTAGAATTCCCCTTGGAAGCCATCTGGCCCCGGACTCTTGTTTGTTGGGAGATTTTTGATTATTGCTTCAATTTCCTTACTAGTTATGATTCTGTTTGGGTTTTTTATTTCTTCCTCTTTCAGTTTTGGTAGTTTATGAGGTTCCAAGGATGCATCCATTTCTTCCAGATTGACTAATTTTTTGGCATATAGTTGCTTATAATATGTTTTTAAATTGTTTGTATTTCCTTAATGTTGGTCTTGATCTCTCCATTTCATTCATGATTTTATTAATTTGGGTCCTTTGTCTTTTCTTTTTGATGAGTCTGGCTAGGGGTTTATCGTTCTTATTAATTATTTTAAAGAACCAGCTCCTAGTTTTGTTGATCTGTTCCCTGTTCTTTTGGTTTCTATGTCACTGATTTCTGCTCTGATAAATTATTTCTCTTCTCCTGCTGGGTTTTAGGCTTTATTTGCTGTTCTTTCTCCAGCTCCTTTAGGTGTACGGTTAGGTTGTGTATTTGAGACTTTCCTTGTTTCTTGAGAAAGGCTTGTATTGGTATGTACTTCCCTCTTAGGACCACCTTTTCTCCATCCCAAGGGTTTTGAACAGTTGTGTTTTCATTTTCATTTTTTTCCATGAAATTTTTAAATTCTTTAATTTTCTGGTTGACCCACTCATTCTTTAATAGGATGCTCCTTAACCTCCATGCATTTGTTTTCCTTCCAAATTTTCTCTTGTGAATGAGTTCATGTTTTAAAGCATCGTGGTCTGAAAATATGCCAGGAATAATCCCAGTCTTTTGGTACTGGTTGCGACCTGATTTGTGACCCAGTATGTGATGTATTCTGGAGAATGTTCCATGTGCACTCAAGAAGAATCTGTGTTCTGTTGCTTTAGAATGGAATGCTCTGTATATATCTGTGAAGTCCATCCAGTCCAGTGTGTCATTCAAAGCCCTTGTTCTGGGGCACCTGGGTAGCTCAGTCATTAAGCATCTGCCTTCAGCTTAGGTCATGATACCAGGGTCCTGGGATCAAGCCCCACATTGGGCTCCCTGCTCAGCAGGAAGCCTGCTTCTCCCTTTCCACTTCCTCTACTTGTGTTCCCTCTCTTGCTATGTCTCTCTTTGTCAAATAAATAAAGAAAAATGTTTAAAACAAAGCAAAACAAAACTCTTGTTCCCTCTTTGATCTGCTTAGATGATCTGTCCATTGCTGTGAGTGGGGTATTAAAGTCCCCTACTATTATTGTATTCTTATCAATATGTTTCTTTAATTTTGTTATTAATTGGTTTATGTAACTGGCTGCTCCCAAGTTAGGGGCATAAATATTTACAATTGTTATAACTTCTTGTTGGATAGACCCTTTAATTATGTTATAGTGACCTTCTCCATCTTTTTTTTTTTTTTAGAAGATTTTTATTTGAGAGAGAGAGAGAATGAGCAGTGGAGGGGGCAGAGGGAGAGAGAAGAAGCAGACTCCCCGCTGAGCAGGAAGCCTGACATGGGGCTGAATCCCAGGACCCGGAGATCATACCCTGAGCCAAAGGTAGCTGCTCAACCAACTGAGCCACCCAGGCACCCCTTCTTCATCTCTTATTACAGTCTTTGGTTTAGCATCTGTTTTGTCCGATATAAGGATTGCTACCCCATGTTTGTTTTTGTTTTTTTGTTTTTTGTTTTGGATGTCCATTAGTATGATAAATTGTTCTCCACCCCCTCACTATCAATCTGGAGGTGTCTTTGGGTCTCTAAATGAGTCTCTTGTAGACAGCATATGGATGGGTTTTGCTTTTTTATCCATTCTGATACCCGGTGTCTTTTGATTGGCTCATTTAGCCCATTTACATTCACAGTAACTATTGAAAGATATGAATTTAGTGCCATTGTATTACCTGTAAAGTCCCTGTTTCTGTAGATTGTGTCTGTTTCTTTCTGGTCTATGTTACTTTGGGATCCCCTTTAATATTTCTTGCAAGGCTGGTTTAGTGATCACAAGTTCTTTTAGTTTCTGTTTGTCTTGGACGCTGTTTCTTTCTCTTTTCTGAATGATAGCCTTGCTGGATAAAGTATTCTTGGCTGCATATTTTTCTCAATTAGCAAGCACCCTGAATATATCATGCCAGTCCTTTCTGGCCTGCCAGGTCTCCTTGGATAGGTCTGCTATCAGCTTATGTTTCTACCTCTGTAGGTTAAGGACATCTTGTCTCGAGCTGCTTTCAGGATTTTCTCTTTGTCTCTAAAATTTGCAAGCTTCACTATTATACACTGATGTGTTGACCTATTTTTATTCATTTTGACAGGGCGGGGAGGGTTTCTGTGTGCCTCCTGTACTTGAATACCTGTTTCCTTCCCCATATTATGGAATTTCTCAGCTATAATTTGCTCAAATATACCTTCTGCCCCCACCCCCACCCCATTCTTCTTCCTCTGGGATCCCAATTATTCTGCTGTTGTTTTGCTTTATGGTATTGCTGATCTCTTGAGTCCTCCTTTCGTGATCCAACAGTTTTTTATCTCTCTTTTTCTCATTTTCTTTATTCTCCCTAATTTTGTCTTCTATATCACTGATTCTCTCTTCTGCCTCATTTATCCTAGCCATTAGATCCTACATTTTTTTTTTATTGCATCTCAGTAATACAAACCGATTAGATTTTAGTTCTTTTATTTCTCCAGAAAGGGATACTTTAGTTTCTTCTATGCTTTTTTCAAGTCCAGCTAGTATCTTTATAATCATTATTCTGAATGCTAGCTCTGATATCTAACTAATATCCATATTGATTAAGTCTCAGGCAATTAGTACTGCCTTTAGTTCTTTTATCTGGAGTGTTTTTCTGTCTTGTCATTTTGTCCAGATAAGAATAGATGAGTGAGGGAACCAAATGCAAAAATATCAACCACGAGCCCAACAAAACATACATTAAACAAATCAGAAGAGATCAGAAATGAAAAAAGAAAAAAGAAGGAGAAAAAGAGAATATAATCAAACAGGTGGACAGAACAGAATAATACACTAGGTCCTAGGTGTATTTTGGTCTGTTTGTTAGGAGAAACTAGATCCCAAAATTGTATAAAAAGAAAAACCTGTATATATATGTATATATACATACACACAAAAATAAAATTGAATACAATGAAAGGAAGCCAAAAATGAAGAATATATATTTAAAATGTAAATGTAAAAATGAAAATTAAAAAAGACTTAAAAACAGAGTTGATAAAATAAGAAACTAGTTGAAAAGGAAAAAAATAATATTTAAACTGAAAGACTGAAGAATCATGAGGAAAAAAACATGAATTCTATACACTGTTTTCCCCTAGCACTGGAGTTTTGCAGTTCTGTGTGATTGGTAAACTTGGTCTTAGCTGGATGTTCCTGCTGGTCTTCTGGGGGTGAGACCTGTTGTGCTGATTCTCAAGTGTCTTTGCCCCGGGCGGAATCACACGTCCCTTGACAGGGGGCCAGGCTAGGTATAAGCGGCTTCTAAGTGCTCTATGTGGCTTTTGTTCACTGAAGGCTTTCCATGCCACTTTAGAGGATGAAGATGAAAATAGTGGCACCTTGATCCCCCGCCTTGGAGCTGAAAATTCGTGCCCCTCACTCCAGTGAGCCCTCAGGAGAAAGCAGTCAATCACTCTTGTATCCCTGGTTTCCATCTGCACTCTGTGTTCACCCAGCTTGCAACCAAGTGTTTTATCTCAGGCACATGACCCTGTTTGGAGTCTCCAAACTTTAGAGGCTCCTGGAGTTCCCACCTGCACTGCTCCTCCCAGGGGAGGAAGGGGGTCTCACTGCAGTTCTGCTGCTTGCTGTGCCCCTGCTCAGAGAGCAGTCTCTGGGCTGTGCTGTGATTTGTGGTTTATGGCAACCCTGAATCGAAAGCCCACTCCTGGGACCACTGATTGCAGCCAGCTTCCCCACTCTGATACTTGGGACCTCTGCCACACTCAGGCACCTCCGTTCTTTCTGTGACCCCAGGGATCCTGAGACCACACTGTCCCATCTAGGATTCCACCCCACTTCTCCAAGTTCAGATTTTGTGCTCTGCTGCTATGTCACTTTCTAGTAGCTGGCTTATGGAGGCTCCCTCCCACCCCAGTCTATCTTCCCATATATCACCTTGGGTTCACTTCTCCACACCTCCTACCTTGCAGAAAGTGTCTCCTTTCTATTTGTAGAGTTGGCAGCAGTTCTTTTCTTAGATCTCCAATTGAGTTCACAGGCCTTCAGAATGATTTGATAGCCATCTAGCTGAATTCCAGGGACCAGACAAAACTAGGGTCCCCACCTCCTCCACCATCTTCTTCTTCCTGGAAGTTTGTACCTTTTGACCACCTTCCTCCAGTTCCCCTCCCCCAGTCTTCCCCTTCTGGTAACCATAAACCTGATTTCTTTTTCTAGGACTTTGGTAGGATTTTGTTGGTTCATTGGTTTTTAACATTCCCACATATAAGTAAGGTCATACAGTATTTGTCTTTCTCTGTCAGACCTGTATCAATTAGCATAATACTTTTGAGGTCCATCCATATTGTTACATATGGTAGGATTTCCTCAATTTTTTATGGCTGAATAACATTCATCATGTGTGCATGCACATACACACACACACACACCACCACCACCACCATCTATATTCATTCATCCATTGATGGACACTTAGGTTGTTTCCATGTCTTGGCTATTGTAAACAATGCTGCTGTGAACATAGGGGGTGCACATATCTTTGAGTTAGTGTTTTTGTTTCCTTTGATATTTGCCCAGAAGTGGCATTACTAGATCATATGGTAATTCTTTTTAAATTTTTGAGGATCCTCCATACAGTTTTCCATGTGGCTGCTCCAATTCACAGTCCTGCCAACAGTGCACAAGGCTTCCCATGTCTCCACATCCTTGCCAGCATTTATTGTCTCTTGTCTTTTTGATGACAGCCATTCTAACAGGTGTGAGGTGATATCTCATTGATACCGCATTTCCCTGATGATGAGTGATGTTGAGCATCTTCTCATGTACCCATTGGCCTTTCATATATCTTTTTTGGAGAAATGTTTATTTAGGTCCTTTGCCCATTTTCTAATTGGGTTGTTTTTTGTTATTGAGTTGTAGGAATTCTTTATATATTTTGGATGTTAACCTCTTACCGGATACAGAGTTTGTAAATATTTTCTCCCATTCAGAGGTTGACTTTCCATTCTGTTGATGGTTTTCTTTTGCTGTGCTGAAGCTTTTTAGTTTGATATAGTCCCACTTGTTTATATCTTATGTTGTTACTTGCACTTTAGGTGTGATTTTACTAAGTCCCCTGCCAATGAGGTTTATTCCTATGCCTTCTAAGAATTTCATGGTTTTAGGTTGTAAGTCTTTAATCCATTTTGAATTAATTTTTGTGAGTGGTGTAAGATAGAGGTCAAGTTTTATTCTTTCACATGGGAATATCCAGTTTTCCCAGCACCATTTACTTAAAAGTCAGTGTTTTTTTTTTTTTGTTGTGTATTCTTGACTCCCTTGTCAAATACTAGTTGACCATATATGCTTGGATTTATTTCTAGGCTCTTGATTCTGTTCCATTGGTGGAGTGGCCTGTTTTTAATGCCAGAGGCATACTGTTTTAATGACTGTAGCTTTATAGTGTAGTTTGAAATCAGGTGTGGCACCTCCTATTGTGTTCTTCTTTCCCAGTATTTCTTTGGCTAGTTGGGTTTTTTTGTGATTCCATATAGATTTTAGGAGTGGTTTTTTTTTTTTTTTTCCATTTCTATAAAAAATGGCATTGGAATTTCAATAAGGTTTGCATTGAATCTGTAGATGGCTTTTGGTAGTATTGACATTTTAACAATATTAATTTTTCCAATCCACAAACATGGGATACCATTCCATTTATTTGTGTCTTCCTCGATTTATCAATGTCTTGTAGTTTTCGGAATAGAGATCTCTTACCTCCTTGGTTAAATTTATCCCTAAGTACTTTATTGTTTTTGATGCTATTATAAATGGGATCAATTTCTTTATTGTTTTTTCAGAAAATTCATTGTTGGTATTAGAAAATTCATTGTAAATATATAGAAATGCTATTGATTTTGTATGTTAATGTTATGTCCTGTAACTTTACTGGATTTGTTGTTTAGTTCTAACAATTTTTTTTTTGGTTGAGACTTCAGGATTTTCTATATATAAAATCAGGGCATCTGCAAATAGAGACGATTTTATTTCTTCCTTTTCAAAAATTTTTTTTTTAAGATTTGTTTTTTTTTATTTTGAAAGAGAGAGAACATGAGCTAGAGGGACAGAGGGAGAGGGAGAGAGAATCTCAAGCAGACTCCAAGCCAAGCACAGAGACTGATGTGGGGCTTGATCCCACAACTCTGAGATCACGACCTGAACTGAAATTGAGTCAGATGCTCAACTGACCATGCCCTTCCTTTTCAATTCTAATAACTTTTATTTCTTTTTCTTGCCTGACTGCTCTAGATAAGGCTTCCAGTACTGTGTTGAATAGGAGTAGTGAGAGTGGTTAATTTGCTTGTGTCGGACCATCCTTGCATCACAGGGATAAATCCCATTTGATCATGGAGAATGATCCTTTTAGCACTGCTGAATTCATTTGCTAATATCTTGAGAATTTTTGCATCTCTGTTCATCAGGGATATTGGCCTGTAGTTTTATTTTCTACCAGTGTCTTTATTTGGCTTTGGTATTAGGGTAATGTTGGCCTTATAAAATAAGGTTGGGAGTATTGCCTCATCTTCAATTTTTTGGAAGAGTTTGAGAAGAATTGGGATTAATTCTTTAAATGTTTGGTAAAATTCACTACTGGAGCCATCTGGTCCTGGGCTTTGCTTTGTGGGACATTTTTGATAACTGATTCAATCTCCTTACTAATAATTGGTCTGTCCAGATTTTCTATTTCTTTCTGATTCAGTCTTAGTAGTTTGTATGTTTCTAATAATTTTTCCATTTCTTCTAGGTTGTTCAATTTGTTGGCATGCAGTTGCTCCTAGTAGTCTCTTATGATTGCTAGAATTTCTGTAGTATCTGTTTCCCTTCTCATTTATAATTCTGTAATTTTGTTGATTTGGTCTTTCTCTTTCTTCCTTGGTTTGTCAATTTTATTTATCTCTTCAAAGAGCCAACTCTTAGTTTGGTTAATCTTTTCTATTGTTTTTCTGTTTTCTGTTTTGTTATTCCTGCTCTGATTTTTATTATTTCCTTCTTTCAGCTAACTTCGGGGTCAGTTTATTCTTTTTCTAGTTCCTTAAGGCATGGAGGTAGATTGTTTATTTGTTAATATGGGTGTTTATTGCTATGAATGTCCCTGTAAGAACTGCTTTTGCTGCATCCTGTAGATTCTGTTATTTTGTGTTTCCATTTTTGTTTGTCTCAAGAAACTTCTATTTCCCCTTTTAATTTACTCTGGTGCCTGTTTCTTTCACTGGCATTTTAAGCTGTAGTAGTGAGTGTAGACAGCATTCCAAGATAAAGCACTGTCTACAAGTCTATAGTAATCGGGTAAGTGTATTTAAATTAAATCTAGAATATGGATGTTATAACAATAGCAGCTTCTTTCACTGAGAGCCCCACATGGCAAGCACACTCTGTCTTCCCGTCTTTCCATGGGTGTTCCTGTTGGACAGGTAACATTTAAAAGCAGCAGCCCATGAGGGACATTAATTTGAGATAAGGCTAATATTTGAACCACCCAGGTCTGTAGGCTCCAAAATCTTTGTGGCCCTTTAATTGTAAGTAGGAAATCTTATGGAAGTGGGACAGATGCCAAATCACTTTAGAGTCCGTGCCAAAGCTGGGAGTGACTAATGGTGCCCTCACTCAGGTAACAGCTCAGGGCTGCAGCAAGTGAGGAGGGGTTAGGGTCACTGGGCCCACATAGTGGGGGAGACAGACCTTTGTACTCTGACTTTAAAGCATGCTTCCTCTATTTGCTAGTGTGGCTTGCTAGAACCTGTTGTGCTTACAGATGCACGGTAACAGCAGCCATGGTACAACTCTAAATGCAAAGGGCTTTGTAAACAGGTTCAGTTATACAGGAGCTTCTATATACAGCTATCTGTAAATATATATACCGGCCTCCTGGTAAGGCCTTTTGAAAGCCTGCATTTCAGTCACCACTATGCTGTGTTCAAACGATTAAGACTGTAGCTTTGACATGTCTGATTTTTTAGAAAAGTGTGTAAAGTAGGGCGAGCGAGGTTTGTAAAAGCTGAAGTCTGAACAGAAACATGATGTTAAGGCAAAGAACTTCACGAATGCAGAGTTTTTACTTTGGGGCTATTTTAAAGTGAACATTTGAATTAGAACCCAAAGCAAAACAGCATAACGAGCAATCTAATTATGATGTTCTAAGTAACAGACTCATTATAGAATGGTATGTGCAAGTGTCATTACAGAGAGTGACAAATCCAGCATCTTATTTCAAGGCTCACTATGAGTGGATCTCTGGAAGAGGATGCCCTGTGTTTCCAAATGTTCTCCTAAGGGGGCAGGAAGCGGGCAGCCGGAGGAGTGTGATTTCTAGCCAGCAGCCCTGCTGTTTCACAAACAAGCTAATAAGCAGAAGAAGTTGGTCAAAGGAAGTCAGAGATTAGAGGGGTTTGTGGTCTCGGGCAGGCACATTTTGGTGGCCTGAAGTACCGTGTCCCCCAGGTTGGGACACAAGGAAGCCCAGGCAGAAGTAGAGGTCATCATCAAGAAGGGGAGGTGTTGGGCTTCGTTCACGTCCTGTGCTGAGTGTGAGCCTACCTGGGAAAATGGCGGGTCCAGAACTGGGCCTTTTTCTCCCCTGCCAGCAGCACCTGGCTCTTGCAAGGACCCTTAGCTCCTTGGCCACTGTCATTTCAGCTCCAGCTGGGAGGGCAGCTCCTATGCATGCTAGCAGCTTCCAGACATCCGTTTTCTGGGTTTTTCTGCCTCAGCACCTTTCCACAAGTCTTCAGTCTGTTCCCATCCAGGTGTCTGGGAAGATAATCCCAAAGAGCAACCCTCCACAGTGGAGACTGGTGTCCCCGCCTCCCCTCCTTCTTGGCCCCATCATGAGCCCCAGTTGACTACGGTGGGGACCTGAACGCCTTTGCCAGTCTCCTCTCTCATTACCCGCTTCATCCTCTGGGAACAGCTCCCAGGCGAGCTGCCTGCATGGAGATCCTTGTCTCAGGTTTTACTTTCAGGGAACCCCACACGGAGACAGTTACCAGGGGCTGCTGGTATAGATTCCTTGTAGCAGAGGGGGAGTGGGGGTGGGGAGCTGTTTCTTTGCAGACCCCAGGGTGATTAAGATTAAGGCATCTCAAGCCCTGAACCCCCTCATTCCTGTGCAGAACTTTCTCCATGAGGAAAGTTTATCCTAGTTTTAGCTTCACTCAGGGGTAGCAAGTTTGGGGGATATTCTTTAATATTTGTTGAATGATCTACTGAATAAGAGATTAGAGAATTTATTCCAGAGCATAGTATGATCTATCAGTGACTATTTGCTGTTTTAAGGAAAAGAAATTCTTTTCTTATAGCTGTTTTCCTCCTTACACCCTTTTAATCCCCTTTCCAAAACAATTTTAAAGAAATTAATTCAGGGGTGCCTGGGTGGCTGAGTCGGTTACACATCCAACTCTCGATTTTGGCTCAGGTCATGGTCTCGGGGTCCTGAGATGGAGCCTCGTGTCCATCTCATCTGGAGTGGGCATGGAGCCTGCTTCAGATTCTCCCTCTCCCTCTACCCCTCCCCATCTCTCTCTCTCTCAAAAAAAAAAAAAAAAAAAAAAATTGAGAATCCAAAATGGGTGTTATTACCAACAATTATTTATATGGCATTTTTAAGATTTCAGTTTCCAAAGTTCATTTGTTTCCGAAGTTCATTACTAACATAGCAAAAATAACTGCTTTTTGCAACCATGCTCAATTCACTTATTCTAGTAATTCAGTAGATGGCATGAGGTTTTGTGCATACACGATTATGTTATCTGTGAATCTATATATGTAATTAGAACTTAGAGATATTATTCTAATCTTTCAATGAAGGAAATTTAGAGTCCTTTTGCTACATGATCACAGACTGAGAACCTCTAATGCCAAGGACCTTAAACCTCTGAGGCATCTCTCTCTGGATTGAACAGTTCCCATTGCTAGAAATCTTTTTTTTTTTTTTAATCATCCACCACAGGAGCCCTCCTTAATACCTATCACTTGGTTACTCCATCCCCCCACCGCCCTCCCCTCTGAAACCCTCAGTTTGGCTCCTGGAGTCCAGAGTCTTTATGGTTTGTCTCCCTCTCTGATTTCTTCCCATTCAGTTTTCCCTTCCTTCCCCTGTGGTTGTCCGTGCTATTCCTTATGTTCCATATATAAGTGAAACCGTATGATAATTGTCTTTCTCTACTTGACTTATTTCACTCAGCATAATCCCCTCCAGTTCCGTCCATGTCGATGCAAATGGTGGGTATTCATCCTTTCTGATGGCTGAGTAATATTCTATTGTGTATATGAACCACATCTTCTCTATCTCTATCCATTCATCTGATGAAGGGCATCTCAGCTCCTTCCACAGTTTGGCTATTGTGGACCCATTGCTAGAAATTTTGTTCATGTTTTGGGCTTAGCTGGTTTCTGTTTCTCTGTGACAGCCTTCCTGAAACTGGGAGACAGCTGCACATCCCTCGGGCACCTCGGCTCAAGTGAAGCCGTTCTCAGTGGCTCCTCCCACAATGACCTGTGGATGATCATACATCATACATTTCTTTGTAGAACCTGGGCTTGAGGAAAGGTTAGCTAAGAAACCCTAAGAATAGTGTTTCTTTGAGACTGGATTTTAAAACATGTGTAGTTTCCCCCTACCCCCACATATGTGCTTTATTTTTGAAAGATTGCAAAAAAGAAAAACAGGAGACACATGTATATCACTGATTATTTTTAATGATTTTGTGCTATGGTTTGACCACAGCATTAAGAACAAGCAGAAAAAGCTGATTTCATAACTAACAAACAGCACTTAGAGCAACATCTTTCTTTAAGTATTGCAATTACAGACCTTAGGTCTAAGAACTACATCACCATTGCTCAGTTAAAAGAGGCAGATACACGACAGTTGGAAATATTTCTCTGTATATAACTGGGAATTATGTTGAAAGTAAGCACAAATGACTGTTACAGACTTCAATGACTTCTGGTTATCAGAGCTCACATGAGCTACTGAAAAGCTCGCATACAGTTGTACTTTTTTAGTTGGCAGCTTTATAGTAAAAATTAAATGAACTAAGTGCTATGAATAGTGTTGTACACATTTAAAAATAGCTTTCCACTAGACAAAGACAATTAGAAAATGGGATTTTTGAAAGCCATGAAATGAGATATAGCGATATACCAACAAGCACATTAAGGTGAACCAGTATCATTAACAGCAAAGTTTAAGCCTCAATTAGTTCTGTAGAAAGGAAGCAATGGTGTGGGAACACACTTCAGTACCTCTGAGTCTAGAACATCCTCTGATGACACTCATGCTCAAACGGTTCTCCCAAGAGATGGGACCTGAAAGGGTGGGAGTGTTGCTCCTGACAGCAGAGAGCCTTGGCTCCTAATGCCAAACCAGAACCACAAGGAGCCCCCGCAGTTTACGAGGGGAGCCGAGGGCGGGGGCTGGACGGGACAGAGCCCCCCGCCCCCGAGATAACTATCTTGTGACGCCTTTTCAGAACAGACAGTGAGAGAAGGGCTGACTTTTCATCCTTCAGCATCAAGAGTTGCATTGTAGAGGTGATTTCAGTGTAAGGATAATCTGTAATCATCTGCTTTCTGGAGGGTAAGGGCATGATTCTCTTGTGATTTTCAAAATCAGAACATAACACCACAGAGCAAATTAAAAAACATGGATTTTACTAGAATTAATATCCTCTGGTGACAGAATAGAGTGGAAATACGGATCAGATGGGCAAAATTTCACTGACTGCCTTTATAGACAACACTGGAGAGGATAAACACGCCCATGATTCAACCGTGGTTTTGTGAACACATGATAGGCTTTTTCCTTTTTTAGTATTAGAATATTTGAAGATAAAGGCAGAGGTCACAAAGGACACTAACACTGAGCTGGAAGGATGGATGTGTAAGAGGTGTGAAAGAACAGGTGACGGAAAACATAATCCCTAACTGCTGGCAAAACCTAGCTTGTCAAGGTCGCCCCGAGATACCAACAGGAATGGATAGAAGATTCTTCACTTGACTGGCTGATAGCTAATTCTCTGTGAATGATAACCCTAAACAAAATAGTTTTTCTAAGAGCAGGGTCTTCTCCTAAGTGGATTTGTTTTTCCTGAGATACTCTTGCCCTACACACGCATTCCTTCATTGGCTCCACAACTTCGGTTTGTCAAAGAAAAAGGCACAGAGAGACTAGGGACACGGATGGCTCCCAATGCGTCTGTACTGACCAAAGTCCTCTGCTGCTGGCCAATTTCCTGAACTTGCACATCATTTCTGAGAAGTAAGCACTTCTCACTGGGGCCTGACATCTCCGGTCTTCTATAACATGAGATATCTTTTCATAAAGCAAGTTCAAAAGACATTTCTTTTTTCTGACTCTAACACTGGTCCAAAGATGAAAATGAGAAGCATCTAGTGGCAACCAAAAAGCTGTGGGATTCTTTTTAAATTATTTTTTTAAACGGTTTTCACAGCAAAGATGCAATTCTCACTTGCTATACATATGCTGGTCATAAACAGTGGCTTGCTTGTTCAGACTTCTTTCCCTTGTGTTATAATATTGATATTTAATAGGAAAATAAACTACATAGACTTTTATCTGTATGCATCCATTTGCAAATTTCCTTACAAAAGAGGACAAAGCACATAGGCATTCACAAATTCTATGCCATTTCTGTTAAAATCAGTATCTATACATTATATTACAGTATTAACAATTTTTTGTTCTACCCATTGGGTAGGATATGTGCATAATATATTCAAGTTATATACAGCACCTTACAAATAAAAACATAAGAGAAGACGGACAACTGAAAAAGCACCATTGTAAGTGAGGCACAACAAAGGTGGGAGCAGAGTGCGGTGGTGGGGGGCTCGGTTCCTGGGTCTGCTGAAGTCAGCAGGAGACCCTGTGGGGGCTTCAAAGCCACCAGCATGCAGAGCTCTTTGGAACGCCACGGGCGACGTGACGTGACATGCGAGTAGTGCGTCCATATCCCCACCCCCCACCCCCACTGCACACAAACAAGCGCACGCCGAGGAAGGGAAGAGGGTCAGAGGAAGGCAGCACTTTCTTAGCAAGGCATTCCGACTCACACACCAGCTTCCCGATGCAGCTGGCCTGGAAAGCAGCAGCAGCAAACGACCGTCTAACCCTGGCAGGCAATTACAAACAAACTACGTGAAAGACGCAGTACTTTGGGTAATACTATAACCTCGGCTGAAATCTTGGTTCCTGAAAAATGTAGGGTATGGCGAGGCAGGAGTATTTTGCAAGGTCCTCTGGCCGGCCTCTGGCAGCTGGCCCCAGTGAGGGGAGCCCACAAAGCTGCCGAGACTAGTTTGTGTGGTCTGGGGCGAAAGTGGTTTCTTCATCTGTGACTTTGGTGGGCACTGGTGGACACCGTGTTGCTCACACTGAGGAGGGGAGATGTGCCAGCCCGTCACCCAATCATGTCATTTTATTTAGGTTCGCCGAGGCCAAGGTGACGTGGGTGAACGTCAGCAGAATGGAGCCTGCGTCGGGCCCTTCTGCTAGGATTGGGGGCCCTGGCAGAGAGGGGAGGTGGCCTTGGGGGGCATGTCACCATACAAAGGCTTGGTGCCAAGCATGGATCTATGTCTTGTTTTAGCCACAGATAAAACCAAAAATTTAACAAAAACCAAGTGTCCTTCCCAGTTCTCTTTTCCCCCCTTTGCACACTGCTGAGTTTTGGAAATCTGAAGAAAAATGAACAGCATATGCGACAACATGCAGTTAACGGTGCCACTCCACATAGCGAACCTCTAGCAGGAGCCCCGGCACAGCCAACACCAGACGGAGGCTGCAGGCAGGGAGCACGTGGGGGAGCGGCCCCCAGCCCTGCCCCTGAGGACCCCACCAGGACCCTTCTACAGGCACCCACTAGTCAGTAAAGCAACTGGATGGTTGGTGCCGGAGGGCTCTGTCTGGGGCGGCAACTCTGCTTCTGAGGGGAAGGCTGTGATTTGACCAGATTCTTCTAGGTCAGAGAAGTTTTCTAGCAGTGCCTGCTGTCTGAGCCCTTCTCATTCTTATGAACGTAGAACATAAGTGAAGAAGATCAAAGGAAGAAGTTCAGAAGCCCGAGGCGTGCTCATCTACGCACCACATTCATACACCGGTGCTTCTGAAGGCCTCCTGGGCTACTGTCAGCCCCTGTCCTCTCTGAGAAGAGTTTGAGCTAAAATCGGCAGATACACGTGAAGTCCTCCTCATGACAAGTCTTTGTAAGTTTTCAATACTCTCTTCGGGTATCTTGAAATTTCTTGGGGGCTGTGTGTCCATGTGCGTATGTGATGGGGAAGGACGGAGAGCATGCTTGTCAAACTCCTTAACACTAAATTTTGGTCGGGGACACAAAGAATGGAGCAACGTTTACTTAATTACACAATTTGTTTAGCAAAATCTCGTTTGTACTAAGGACTGCTTTGGCGACTGAAGAACACAGACCTTCTGAAAAAGCAAATATACCTCTGAAGACTTTGTCCCTAGAAATGAGATTCAACATGCCTTGAGTTGCATGCTCCTGGAAGTCTGGGGACAGCAGCCAGACATCACAGCTGGTTCCCCAGGAGCACCAGCTCCCACCCACTACCCACTGTTCCTTTGAACAATGCAATCCTTTATCTGAACACCCTGCTGAAATAATAAACCAACCACGGATTGCCTAAATCACAGGTTCCCCAGCCAGACCTTTTGATCTCCTAAGCACTTGGGCTTCTTGAAGGTTGGGCCCCCCCATAGGAGCTGCCTCCTCACATCACCCCTCGCCCCTCACCCGGCCAGTGAGGGGGTAATGTGGTGCAAACAGGGCAGCCACACCTTTCAAGAAGCCGTGGATCTAAATCACCTTTTCTCCATGTTGAAGGAAATTGACTATTAATTCGACTCATGACCTTGTCTTTCAAACTAATTCATCACAGAGGTCCAGCCTCAAAGACCATCAAGTCATGGTTTGCTAGGTCTGTGTCTTTAAATAACTAACCCAAAGGGCAATTCTCTAGGGTCGCCCAATGGGAGGAACCTCTTTTGAAGGATGATTCAAGTTCCTGGAATTAAATAATTGCTTTGCCAATTATTGTGGACATCTGCCAAACATTCATCAACTTGCAAAGTGACTAAGGAATTTACCAGTTTCTGACCGTAGCTCATTCTTGTAGCAGGTAGGAAAAGGATTGAGAAACCATTTTGAGCAAGAGCTACAATAAGGCGGGTTCACCACTTCACCAAAATTGCAGGTGAGGTTTGGAATGATGACTAAGCTTCTCCTTTTGCATCTGACGGGACACCTAACCTACCCTGAGCCCCCACCCGTGGGGTCCTGACTGGGTCAGGTGCTAACATTCCCCTGCAGGGCGAGAGAAGGCTTCAGGCCAAGAGGAGGCCCAGCTTCCTTGAGCACGGGCCTGTAACGAGGCAGTGAGCTGAGCGGCGGGAGGGCCTGGTGCACGGGAGAAGCGGTCTCTGAGTCTGGGTCCAGGCTCCCAGGGATCTGCCCAGTCTCGGGGTCCCCGAGGCAGCCCCCAGAACAAAACACGCCTCCAAACGGTCTGAGGCCACAGTGGCACCTGCTGCCCACCTTTTCTCTCTCTCCTTTTAAGAGTGAGACTAGCTCTGTGGAGGTTACTGTGTGAAATGGATGAGTGCACTGGAGATTCCGAGCCTCAAAACAAAACAACAACCAGCCACCTACTGACGGAGATAAGTAGCAGAAAGGAGCCGCGGACGGGACTTGTTCAGAACATTCTCCAGCTCTCAGCCCACAGCACAGAGTCACCTCCCAAGAAGACCCACAGACCCCCGGAGACCCACAGACACAAACACACATGTGCCGATTCAGCGTGAAAACCGCAGGGATCAGCATCACTGGGCCATCATTCCAAATGCACTGTTTTACACGCAGAGGCCAAAGGGACAAGCCTTCCCGTGGCCTGGTGCGGGCCAAACCCACAGGCTGTGCTGTCACATGGGCCAGATGCTGGCTTCCACACAAGGAACTATTCTACATAAGAGCAAATGTTTGTACATATCGGAAATAGTAAATCTAAGACTAGCGCGATTTAAAATGAGCTTTCCGGTTGCATTGAACTACGTGTTGTGCTTTTTCTCCTGTGTGCTTCCAGTCGCTCCCCCCGCCCTGCACCATTGGGTAACCATGGGGGGGGGTGCTGAGGAAGCCCCCACCCAGGGGCCGGGGTGGGCTCTGAGTACTGCATTCCTCCAAGAGCCCAGCGCCACCAGCAGTGATGGGCACGGCCGGTTACCGTGCGTGGCCCCGCCATGTGCTCTCACCGGCTCCAGGGGCCTCCTGCGCGTGAAGACGCCCCTGGGGACATCGCCTGCACACCGTGGCCAGGTAGGCCGCCCCAGGGGTGGGGGGTACTGCTGAGAGCCTCCTCCAGAGCTCTGACCAGCCGTCCAGGCCTGAACTGCACTACCTATCTAGAAAAGGAGAGAGAAAACGGGAATACACTGAGAAGTCACATATTTCAACAGTATTAAAAATAACCACCTTGCATTTTAAACAATTTATTGCATAAAATAATGTATGTATCTGAGTATATTTCATGCTACAGTGAAAAAAAAAACCTCTAAATTACTGACGAAACTGCTCCGCGGGAGGACGGGCAGGACTGCGTGATGCCGGGTACATAAAATGCACGTGTCGGGGTCAAAGTTAATCAAATACGCAGCCTAAGACTAGCAGAGGAACTCAACAAGTCAGAAACGCTGGGATTTAGTCTTTCCTATCTTCCATCCCAAAGTCTCCAGATGCTTCCATGACGCACCGCTATGTGAGGCAGACTCTTGCAACGGTAATGACCTCCTTGATTTAGGTAAGTTGGCATATGTTAGGCTATATCCCCAAACATCTTTTCTCACGTGATTATGGGGAACACTCCAGGTATTCCTTGGGCCTAATAATAATCCACAGGTGAGAAGACAACATACAGAACTTCACATCGGACAGTCCCCTCATATATAAACATTTAGATAGTGCAACTTTTAAAAAAACACATCATCACGACACAAATTAACTCCTTGCATTCATCTAACTTCTTCACTTTATACCTTGGCACACAAAACAGAGATTTTGAATCATATTTTTAAAACAAAATAAAAGTTCCACACCTTGGGAGAAAAAGCAAACTGGCCGATACTTCCCCATGATAATATATAATAATGCATCCTTTTTTTTTTATCAATTCATTATAAAACGGGCCATTCTGGCCTCTTTCTCTGCAAAGTCTCCTTTCATAATTAAATAAATCAAACATCTCTGGGGGTTTTATTTCATGATATCTTCCAAGCATCCCTTTCTCTGTGTTCCCAAGCCCACCCTTGGTGAAAACAGCCCCACCCCGTCCTGACGCCTGTCCCCAGATAAACACTGTTTGCGGTCAGACCGGATGGAAGTTTGTATTATTTCAGTCTAGTCTGCTTGCAATTCCCCTGATAGGAATCAGAAACAAAGACCATGTTTGCACATTTGGCTTTACTCCGTTGTAGCACGGGAAACGGAACTACACCGTGCCTGGGGGCGGAGGCAGTGCGGCCCTCCTCCCTCCTCGGTTTCTTCCTCCTCCTCTGCCCGTCGGGGGGCGGGGGGGGGGTCAGACGAGGTTCCCGGGCTTCCTGTCTTTGCCCTGGATGGGCAGCACTGTGCCCCCCGAGCTGTCCTGCTGAAACGGCAGTCTGGTCCCTCTGTGGGCGCCGCTGTGCTGGTGATGGAAGAAAGAGGAGCCCGGGTAGTGGCCCATCACCTCGCTGTACGTCGGGGGCGGCCCCTCCATCCTCCCGTTACTGCTGCAGGTGCTGGCACTTATGCCCGAGTTGCTGCTCGGCGGACACGGGCCCCCACTGTACACGGAAATGTCTATCAAATCGCTGTCGAATATGGTTCGGTTGGGCGGGGCCCTCACAGATTCTCGGTTGAGTTCCCTCTGCTGTTCAGGGTCCCTGAGCTGCAGGGCGCAGGGCCCCTGGTAAGGAGGCGGCTCCTCCCCGTCAGACAGGGAGATGGTGGGAGGAAGGTCGATCTCATGCTGCACGTAGGGGTAGGTGGGCTGGAAACGGCTGAACCGGTCCCTCTGGATAAAGGACGGGGCGGTAAACCTGTCTCTGGACCTCGGGGCATACATGATCTGTAAAGGAAGGAGGAGAGGGTTGAAGACATCTGTGACACAATGACCACGAACCTGAAGGTATCAAGGAAATTCATGCTTGGTCTGTGTTCTCAGGAGTTTGAAGACTTTTCACACAGTCAAAAAAAAAGTAGTTTTCTTATTCCTTGTGACTTATACCACTCACCTTGCCAAGCTACAGGTAATCTAAGATGGTTCAACAGTGGGGGCTGTGGTTAACTGAAAATTTGGGTTTGATGGGAATTACGGTGGACTATGCTAGGTTAAGATTTTCTGCTGGTTCCAGTAGAATTCGACAGCAATTTCCGGAGTTCGGTAAACAGGAACGGAGTGGAAGAACACTGTGCGGGTGGCTCGGCAGTCCTGCCCACCAGGGGACAGTTCTGGGCCCCCACCCCTTCACCTGGAGCGAAAGGACCCCACTACTCGCTCCCTCACCTATGACTCAGAAGAATGGGGCCCCTAAGAGTTCTCACTGTAGATGTAAGTATAACCACACACAGTGGTACTTGGAGTTGGGACAAGGCCCTGGGTCAATTTATGAATTATTTATAGGAGCATACTGATCTATCCATCACTTAAGAAAATACAGAACAAGTGAGTTCTTTTTCCTTCTAGTTTCTAGGCTTTTCCGGTTGTTTCATTCTGGATAAAAGTTTCCTGTAGTTACTTGTAGTAACTGACATGAAAAATATTTTGTACTCCAAAGTAAATACAATTACAGATTTGTTTTCCCAAAATGAATCCAAGTACTATTCTTACATAATCCTCTCACCTATTCCACCATCCAGATTTCTTCTAGAGGAAAGAGATGTATACAGATATAAAGATCTATATCTCCACTGACTTCTTTCACACCGTATTTTTAACTTACAGGCAAAAACTATGTTATTTTAAAAATCATATTATGAAAGTTGGAGATGTATTTATAAACTTATGCCCACATCTGCCCAGCCTCATTATTAGCAGCTTATGGGTTCAGATAAAGAGCAGTGATTCTCAACCTGGTTTCTTTTTTCTTTTCTTTCCTTTTTTTAAAAGATTTTATTTATTTATTTGACAGACAGAGGCACAGCGACAGAGGGAACACAGCAGGGGGAGTAGGAGACAGAGAAGCAGGCTTCCCGCGGAGCAGGGAGCCCGACGAGGGGCTCGATCCTCGGACCCTGGGATCATGACCTGAGTCGAAGGCAGACGCCTAACGACTGAGCCACCCAGGCGCCCCTGAACCTGGTTTCTATAAGGAGCGTCAGGCTAGCATGAATCATCTCTAGTACATTCTAGAGAAAAACTCCTCCCCACCTTTTTAACCAAAGTTACAGCCCATGCCTTAATTGAAATGTATTATTTCTTAATCTGTGCTGCAATACACTTAGCCTTTCCATCAGTTTTGTCGCAATGGTTATTCCCCCCTCTCCTCCCCTCACATGGGTGCAACAGCTACCTCCCGCAGCCCACCCCCCACCCCTGCCCAACTCCTCACCTCTGAGGCCCCTGGCCGAGGCCCGGAGCTGTCTGAAGGCCACAGGCGCCCTTCCTGGCAGTGGGGGGACAAGAAACATCACAAGAAAAATCATTAGTCTCATGCAACAGCACCCAAAATCAAGGGATCACATTCCTCTTTGACGGCAGCAGACCTGTTTAAAATATGCAGTGACAAAGAACAGGTCCCCTTTCACACCGAACATCTAAACAGAGAACTGTGACCACAAGGAAAAGTTGGAAGGTTTTGGTCTCAGCCATAATGGATTGAAAATAGATCTGAAATCAAGTATCTTCCAAACTATACACCTGTGTGTTTGCAATACATTCAAACTGTCCTCAAAAGTGCATTCAATCACCACCTGGATCTGGGTAGGGTCTGGATGAATCCAAGCTCTTATTCGGAGGCCTGCCCTGCACAATGGGCACTAGCTGCCGTGGGCCGGGCACCAGACAACACCCTTCTTAGCTTTGCCCTAAGCAGCAGCAGCAGCAGCAGAAGGAAAGCACTACCCAGCCGCACTGGTTGGCTTTCAGACCAAACACTGCGTTTCCCAAAGCCCAAAGGCCCTTCGAGTGTCTTGTAGTGAATTTCTTCTTGAGTCCGTATATTCAGAAGGCAGAGGTAACCGGACATCTCGTTGTTTAATATCTTTTTCAAAAATGTTTGACCAGTTCAATAAAGTGACGTGCAAACAGGAGATGTGATTAAGGGTCATTTCTAGCACCATGAATTTGTTTACAAGGCATTCAGTATGTCATCCCCTTTGAACCCAAATTGTTGGCTATTAGCAACATAACTTAAGGCCTGTTACTGTAAGAAAGAGATGAAGAACAATTCAGTTGGTGGTGGTGGGGAGAGATGCCTGTATTTTTGGGTTCCTAGAAATGTGCACACATGACCTTGTGCCATCACTGAGCCTCCTGAAACCTAAGAACGCCTACAAGTCGACCTGCCAGGTAAAACACCCCTACATCTTTGGACGCGAAGGCCAACCCTCTCTTGCTCCCTTTTGTAGGCCAGAATTCGAATACAAACACTCCCTTTGCAGCTAAACAGTGTTTGCCCAGTACATACAACTTGTTCATAAGATACCCGCAGGACATCATGGAATCGGGCAAAAATACGAACAGACCCAGCTGCATTTAGAGGAAGTTGGGGCTTAGGGTCTGACTATGAAAGTACGTAATGGGCTGTTTTGGCTCCGGCATGGCGACAGGTGACAGCGCTTCCCAAGTGGAATCTGAGAAAGCAGCTGACCCGCACCCACGGGCAGCCTTTCGCCAGGCCCAGGCAGCTTGCCTGGAGCTTGCGCAACTTCCTCCAGGTCAAAGGGAAACATTCAGTATGCTTCGGGGTCATATTGAAAACAGCATAGGGGCGCCTGGGTGGCTCAGTTGGTTAAGCGAATGACTTCGGCTCAGGTCATGATCCTGGAGTCCTGGGATCAAGTCCCGCATCGGGCTCCCAGCTTCATGGGGAATCTGCTTCTCCCTCTGACCTTCTCCCCTCTCATGTTTTCTCTCACTCTCTCAAATAAATAAATAAAATCTTAAAAAAAAAAAAGAAAACAGCATAAAAATGAATCTTTGGATATGTCTATGACTCGTCATTCTGCCCCCGCAACTTATCCTGTCCATCAGATGAGCTTGGTTCCACTCCTGTCCCTGCACACACTGGCCACCTCCCTGACCCGGGGTACTGGCACCAGGCGACAGCCAGAGCAGGAGGTTAGTCCAGAGTGAGCCGCCAAAGGGCCACAAATAACAGCACCCTGCGAGGTGACCCAGAAGTAGAGGTGCGTGCATTTTCTGAAGAATGGAGATAACCATCCTCAATGGTTTTATTTCCCTAGAAATTAGCCAAACTGGGAAACTGCCTAGAAGAGACTACGTCTTGTGGTCTTGATCCTCCCTTCACCAAAGTCATACCCACCTCCCGTCACCAGTTCCACTCGGTGCTCTGGGACCTTCCCCTGCAGCTTCTCTCTTGCTGCCTTCAGCGCCACCCTCCCTCCCTGGTCTGTGAACCTCCCTGGCCACGCTGCCCGAAGCTTGGGGGTGCCTCCAGCTCTGTGCTTGGTTAACTATGGGGAGGTCCTCAGACCCCATCAGGGGCATGTCTCCCCTCGCTGCAGGCTCCTTGGGCCACTCCCTCCCGCCCCCTCCTTACAGGGCCATCCTCGTGGGGAAGGGTCTACACCACTGCATCTCCTCCCGGGAGCTCCAGGACCCAACTGTGGGGGCCTCCTGGATTCCGACAGAATCCCAGCACTGATCTCTTCGCACTGGAGCTCATCAGCTTCTCCTGGAACTTCACATTTCCTCTGCCACTCTGGCTCATCCACTTACCATTCCCCCTCGCCCCCACTCCACCTCCCTCATTGCCATCATTAATATTTTATTTATTTAGTTAGTTTTAAAGATTTTATTTGTCAGAGAAAGAGAGAGAGAGAGCACAGGCAGGGGGAGAAGCAGGCTCCCCACTAAGCAGGGAGCCTGATGCGGGACTCCATCCCAGGACCCCGGGATCGTGACCTGAGCGAAGGCAGATGCCCAACCGACTGAGCCACCCAGGCGTCCCTCCATCATTAATATTTGAATAACGACATGGCTTACTTAACCATTCACTAACAACTCTCTGCCCCCTGATTCATTCGTTTCTACAGGACACTTATTTGTTAGGCCTTTCACCCACACAGTGCACAGGAGTCCATTAAAACTATGAGATCTACAAGATGCCACAGTGAGAACGATTAGGGTCAACAGCCCAGAAAGCTGTCACTCTAGTTCTGTGCTGGTGCACGGAGAAGTGAGACCCAGAAGATGGCCAGAATTCTAGAAAGGCTGGATCCCAGTGACCTGATGGTTAGGGACCCGCCTCACTCAGGCCCTCATGCCTTACCCTGCTTTGGCCACAAGCCATGCTGCCCATCACCAGACTGTCCTCGGTAGCGCCGGCTCTCACACTGCTAGCGAAGCCCGATGATTCTGGCCCCCAGGTGAGATGAGGTCCTTAGATGATGATCTGACCCCATGACCAGGGTCCTCCAAGAGGCCGGTACTATCTTTTCAGATAGCTGTGGCTAGCTGAACTCAAAGATGTGGGCCCTCTTGCCTGGACCCCTCTGTCTCCTCATCTCCAAACACTAGTGGTGACATTTTCAGGGAGAAGGGGCTCATCACACAGCCGGCATCTACTGAAATGGCAATATTTCTGGATTCTCATTATGGAACCAATTTCTATCTTAACAATGAAGTCTCTACTCTTCCTGGCTAATGCCTGTATTATTACATGGTATTATATTTGGAATAAGCTATGAAATAAGATAATACTTGAAATAGTTCATAGAGATTTGAGCAATAGGAATAAAATTTTGCCAATATTTTTATGCAGGCTTAAAATCTTTCACTTCCCTTACAGCTGTTCCCTTATCAGAATGCCCACCAAAAGGAAGGGAAACATTCATTCATTACTTCATCATACATCTACTGACTACTTCCTGAAACGGGGTCTTGATCCCAACACATGAGATGATGTGCATAACCGAACAGGCCCTGTGCCACACCTTCCCATGGGATGGGGGGCAGAGGGGAAAGAGGGGGGTCTGTATGACCCCCAAGGTTAAGCTGTCACTCCCCTTCCTTGTTCCAAGCATTCTGGAATATGAGTTGGCGTGACATTACTCTAAGGATCACTTTGAATCAATTCTAGTTCATTTTTTTAAGGTCTATTATTCTCAAGTCGCTCGTGCTGTATCTATTACTAGTACCAATTACTTGAGACACACATTAAAACCAAGCAGGACAACACATGGGGGACTGTCACACCTGATCTAGGAAGCTTACAAGAAGGGCGTTCAGTTGGGTCCCTCTCCGTATGCACACTGCCTATGTGCATGTGTGTTTCTTACTCTCTAGTTTTCTGCCTCGAACAAAGGCACTGTGACAAGAAAGGTAATGACTGATTATCTGATGACAACTTAATATTACCCGGATGGATGACACAGCTATTGACACAGACGTGGAACTGTGAGGTCAAGTGACCTCTGAGTTGGGGAAAGCCCTTGGCCGCCACTCTTCAATCGGTGACTTCAGGCGAGCTTACTTCGTTTCTCCAAGCCTCAGTTTCCTTATTTGTAAATGGAGCTTGTTGTGAGGCTCAAATATAGCAAGGTATGCAAATTCCTTAGTCCATGCCTTGCACGTTTAAGTATTCAGTAAATGGTAGCTCTTAACATTATAGGTAATGTCTACCGGCTGGTTTACACAACTAAAGTGGGGATAATTTTCAGTTATCGCTTTTAAAATAATGAATTCATTGAAATTTCCTCATTTGTTTATTTGAAAGACTATTCCAAAGGTGGAATCTTGTCTTTTTCAAAAAAATTGTTTTTGAGTATACCTGACACACCACGTTGTCTGAGATTCAGGTGTACGGCGTAGGGATTTGGCATCTCTGCACGTCAGGCTCTGCTCACCACAAGGGTGCTACCACCTGTCACCAAAGGTGGCATTTTGAATGGAAAGACTGGAAGCATCCAAAAGGCTTAAGCAAAGTTGCATTTATCTCAGGTTTCTTCAGAACCTTTCTCATAAGGTCGGGAGCTGATTCCTAAGACGGGCATGACCCAGGAGACCCCTCACAGCAAGTTCTTCTCCACGACTTCCCGTCACTGGGTTTCAGCAAGACTCCAGGTGGTACCCAGAAGAAGGGCCACCATGGTCATGGCCACCATGACCAAGGGGCATGGTCACTCTCCATACTCTCCGGTCATTAGCTCAGGTGACATTAGCCATCCACCGAGGGAACCACCGTAGGTCCAGACATCGGCAGAGGCTGCCTATGCCACGCACGGCTCTTCTGACGTCATGACGTGAACGTAGGGAGGCAGTAAAAGAGAGTAAGAGTTTATCTCAAGAGCTTATCTCCTAGATCTTCTTTTATTTGCTAAAATGCAATCTTCCCTGTGAATGAGTACTTCACCATTTGTCATTCTTCTGCTAATGTAGTCACTGTCCAGCGCTCACTCATGTTTGATTGTCTCTGAGTCCGGTGATATATTTCTTCTGAATCTGCAAGGCTGTGGGCAGAGCCCGGCCTGCGGAAACACGCCAAGGGAGAGGCTTCCCCTCATGACCGCGCCTATCAGCCCAGATCCACAAAAAGGCACCCTGAAGCCCTTGGGCCACCGTGGGGGGCTGGCAGGCCATCAGGGGGTGCTACTGAGTCTACGCCTTACAGAAGAGGGACACAGGACAGCTCTAAATCTTGCGGGCTTGAAGACGGGTATTTTCAGATTCCTTTATACTCAAGAAGTCGCTTTGTATTTTCCTCCTTCCCAACTGTCAACGAACAGCCATACTGATAGAAAAACTTCCTGTTGAGTTGAATCTGCTTGATGCTTAAACATCTGCATTAAAGACAAAAATAATCACCTATCTTTCCAATGACTGTCTTTATGACGCCGACAATCAAGATGTGTTGTTTGCAGACATGGATGACAATGACTGCATTTTTTCCCCTTTAAATCTGACCATTTGGTACACTTTAGGGGGTGGGTGGTCAGTGGGAAATCAAAACCGACTTGTATTCTTTTTATTTCTTTTATTGTCGTAAAATGTATATAACACGAAATATGCCATCTTACTAATTTAAAAGTGTGTTCTATGGCATTAAGTACATTCACATTGTTGTGCAACTATCACAACCATCCATCTCCAGAACATTTTCATCTTCTCGAACCAAAATGCTGTCCTCATTAACCACTGACTTCCCATTCCTCCCTCTGCTGACTCCCTCGTGACCACCATTCTACTCTCTGTCTCTACGAATTTGACTGTTCTAGGTACCTCTTATAACTGGAATCATACAACATTTGTCCTTTTGTGGACAGATAGGATATTGTATCCTTTTTTCACTTATCATAATATCTTTAAGGTTCATCAATGTGCCGATATTTCCTTCTTTTTAAGGCTAATTTCCATTGTATCTGTATGTCATATTTTGTTTATTCATTCATCCATTGATGGATATTTTGGCTGTTTCTACCTTTTGGCTATTGTGAATAAAGTTGCTATAAACAGGGGTTTACAGATATCTCTTTGATGCTTTGCTTTTAGTTATTTTGGGTCTAAAACCACAAGGGGAACTGCTGGATCATATGGTAATTCTATGGTTAATTTTTTGAGGAACCAACCATACTGTTTTCCTAGCAGCGGTACCATTTTACATTTCCATCAGCAATGGGAATTGCTGAAATTTCAATTTCTTCCCATCTTCACCTGGGTTATTTCCTGGGTTTTTCTGCTAATAGCCATCCTAATGGGTGTGATGTGGTGTCTCGTTTTGGTTTTGATTTGTGTATAATTAGCATATTAAGTCGAGGTTTTCCAGAGAAACAAAACCAATAGGAAACATTGTTACATATATACATACAACATATGTATATATTTAATATATATAATTTAACTTAATGTATATTATATATATAATAGGATGAATATATAACAGGATATTTATTATAAGAATTATAAATAATTATAGGAATTATAAATAATAGGACATTTATTATTATAGAAATTGGCTTATATGGTTATAGGGACAGAGAAGTCCACAATCTTCCATATGCAAGATGGAGAACCAGGAAAGCTTGTGGTATAATTCAGTCTGAGTCTGATGGCCTGAGAAGCTGTGTGTGTGTGTGGGGGGGGGTGCACAAATATAAGTGTTAGAGTCCAAGGGCCCAAGAACCAGGAGTTCTGAGGTCCAAGGGCAGAAGATGTACCCGCCCCCAGCTCAAGGAGAAAGAGACACAATTTACCCTTCCTCCACCTTTTTGTTCTGTTCGAGCCCTCCAGGGATGGTATGATGCCCGCTCACACTGGGGAGGGCAGATTTTCTTTTCTCAGTCAACTAAGTCAAATGTTCATCTCTTCCAGAATTACTTTCACAGACACATCTAAAAATAATGTTCTATTACCTATCTTGGCATTGCTTAGCAAGTCGACACATAAAATTAACCATCACAATTAGTGATACTGAGCTTTTCTCATGTGCTTATTGAACATTTGTGTATCTTCTCTGGAGAAATGTCTATTTAAGTCCTTTGCCTATTTTTAAATTACATTGTCTATTATTTTGTTGTTGAATTGTAGGAATTCTTTATGTATTTTGGATATTAAACCCTTATCAGAGATATAAATTGCAAATATTTTCTCCCATTCTGGGAGTTGCCTTTTCATTCTCTGGACAGTGTCCTTTGATAAACAACTTTAAAATTTTTGAATTCTAATCTATTTTTTTCTTTTGTTGCCTGCGCTTTTGGTGTCATATCCAAGAAATCATTGCCAAGCCCAATTTTATGAAGTTTCTCCCCATTGTTTTCCTCAAGAGTTTTATAGCTTTAGCTCTTACATTTAGGTTTTTGGACCATGCTGAGTTAATTTTTTTGTATATGGTATTAGATGATAAGGTTCAATATCATTATTTTGTATGTGGACATCCAGTTTTCCCAACACCATTTTTGAAAACGCTGTCCTTTCTCCTTGAATGGTCTTGGCATCCTTGTCAAAAATCACTTGACCACATACATGAGAGTTTATTTCTGGGCTCTCTAGTCTATTCCATTGGATTCTATGTCTGTCTTTTTTTTTTTTTTAAAGATTTTATTTATTTGACAGAGAGAGAGAGAGAGAGATCACAAGTAGGCAGAGAGGCAGGCAGAGAGAGAGGGGGAAGCAGGGTCCCTACTGAGCAGAGAGCCCGATGAGGGGCTCGATCCCAGGACCCTGAGATCATGATCTGAGCCAAAGGCAGAGGCTTTAATCCACTGAGCCACCCAGGCACCCCTCTATGTCTGTCTTTATGTCAGCACCACACTGTTCTGTACTGTAGCTTTGTAGTAAGTTTTGAAATCAAGAAGTATGAGACTTCCAACTTTGTTATTCATTTTCGATATTATTTTGGCTACAGTGGGAGGCACTATCTCCCTGGAGATGGCATATGCATTTTAGGATGGACTTTTCTTTTTCTACAAAAAACCGTCATTGGGATTTTCACAGGTTTACACTGAATCTGTAGATCGCTTTGGGTAGTATTGACATTTTAAGAATATCAAGTCTTCCAATCCACGAACATAAATGTCTTTCCATTTATTTGTGTCTAAATTCTTCCAGAGCATTGTATAGTTTTCAGTGTACAAATCTTTCACCTTCCCAGTTAAGTTTCTTCCTAAGTATTTTATTCCCTTTGATGCTATTTGTAAATTGAACTAATTTCTTAATTTCCTTTTCTGTTTGTTCACTGTTAGTGTGAAAAATGCAACTGATTTTTGCATATTGATTTTTGTATCCTGCAACTTTGATCAATCCGTTTATTAGTTCTAGCAGTTTTTTGTCTGTTTCTTGGAATCTTTAAGGTTTTCTATATATAAGATCATGTCATCTCTGAACAGGGATAATTTTAATTTTTCCCTTCTAATTGAAATGTCTTTTATTTCTTTTTCTTGCCAAGTTGCTCTGGCCAAAACTTCCAATAAATACTATGTTGAAATAGAAGTGGTAAAAGCATGCATCCCTGTCTTGTTCCTGATCTTAGAAGAAAAGTTTTCAGTCCTTCACCACTCACTGCGGATGTTAGCTGTGAGCTTTTCATAAATGGCCTTTTATTATGTTGAGATAGTTTCCTTCTATTCTAGTTTGTTGAATGTTTTTAATCATGAAAAAGTATTGAATAGTTTCAAATTCTTTCTGTGCATCAATGAGATTATCATTTAGTTTTTCCTCTTCATTCTATTAATGAACAGTAGATTGATTTTCATATGTAGAACCATCCTTCCATGAGAGAAATAAACCCATTTGGTTATAGTGTATAATCCTTTTAGTGTGCTACCGAATTCAGTTTGCTAGTATTTTGTTGAGGATTTTTATATCAATATTCATAAGGGATACTGGTTTTCTTTTACTGTTTTTGTCTTTGTCTGGTTTGAGGGAAATGCTGGCCTCACAGAATGAGTTAGAAAGTGTTCCCTCCTCTTCAAATTTTTTGGAAGAGTTTGAGAAGGATTGGATTAATTCTACTTTAAATGTTTGGTACAATTCACAATGAAGGCATCTGGTCTAGGTTAAATTTTTTGTTGTGACGTTTTTGAATATTGGTTCAATCTCCTTATTACTTATAGATCTATTCAGACTTTCTATTTCTTCATGAGTCAATCTTAGTAGGGTGTGTTTCCAGGAATCTGTCCATTTCAACTTGTTCATAGTACTCTCTTATAATCTTTTTTTACTTCTGTATCTTTTGGATCTTTTTCCATCCAAAGGATACATCATTTATAGGATTAAAAAAGAGTAATTTGTGACCATGATTTACTGGGGCTTCTGCTGGGACCTGCAGCTGAAGCCTGTTGCCTTGTACCCATACCATGTGTAGGGCCACTCCCATGCCCCAAATCTTTTTTTTATGCTCTCAGTTCAACTCTCCTTTCCATATACAGCAGACCAGAGGAAGCACATTTGAGGCCTGGAAACAACCAGATCTGCGAGATTGTAAACACCTAATAAAGTGTTTTTCGAACTGTGAGTTACGGCCTCTTAGAGAACTGGAAAATCAATTTAAGTGGGTCAAAATCAGCATTCCAAAAAACTGAAACAGATGAGATAATGACTGAGTACACTGTAAGTATTGTTTTGCAAAACTTCTGCCTTAGTCGTGTAAATGAGTATTGTGGATTACAATGTAAAATGTGTTTTCTTACAGTTCTTCAGGGTCAAAAACAATCTGAAGGCCTCTGATCTAAGCCAATGATCCTTCATTTTAAATGGGAGAAAGGTGAGCCCAAAGGAGGTACACTGCTCATCAGAGGTGATAGCCAGTTTGTGGTAAAGCAAGACTGTGCTGGATGGATATTTTGTCTTCTATCCTTCAAGGGTACCTCCCAGCGAATGAATGTATTGTATGGCATCAAATATTTGGAACTCTGTTTTCTCCCCATCTCAGGGTGAGAACTTCAAAGCAGGTAAAACTCATCTTTGGATATTCAGCAAGGCCTTTACCATCTGGTAAAATACATTTTCTCTCATGTCTTCCTTTTCCTCACACAGCTTCTCACCATCCAAATGCTTTAGTATTACAGTCTTTCCACCCTAGATGGCAGTAACAGCTTAGATGCAGAGGCGAGACGGCTGGGTATCAGTGACTGTTTCCCCCAGCACTTCCCCCTTTATTCCTCTTCAGGAACCCACCATCAGACTTATCCTCAAGACTTAAAATGTCCTTCCCAACTCTACTCAATCTAGGGCACATCTCTTAAGAGAAAGACAAATCACCCAGGAAGATCTGTTGGAAAGAAAAGAGAATCCTCTCTATTTCCAGAACAATACAATGGATCATAGGCTCCGAGGAGGGAGCAGGAAAGGAGCCACGAAGGTGCCTCTCCTGCGCTTGGTGCTGGGGGAGAGCGAGCAATTAGACCTGGAGACAAACCAGCCCCCAGCCCGAGAATTAGAAAGCTCAGGGCAACAGAGAAACGCGGAACCACATGCTATCAGCCGAGGTGGGCACAATCACATTCTCTTTTGTGAGATTAAGCCTAGAGACAGGGCCAATGCTTTTCCCAAGGTCATAGAGCTGGTGGGGGGATTAACACAAGGACCCAGAACCCAGCTACCTCCCTTGGCGTCTTTTGATAGCCCCGGGGAGCCTCCTCAACTAGGACCACAGAATTAGAATAATCTAGAGAACTTTTCTTTCCCCAGAACAAATGTACACCAATTTCCAAGGGCTAATTACAAAGAAACAAAACAGGCTTTACCATTAGATTATTAATGCTGTAGGATCTATCTAAAACATCACTAAAACTTGCCTATTAAAATTTTCACTAATTTTACTTAAAGATCTGATTTTAGCATGCTTTTGTCATAATATACACCATACTCAAATGAGTTACCTTGGGGGTCTATAGATGCCCAGAACAATATTGGACATGTCTTCATCATCAGTTTATGTGAGCAGAGGATGTTTTTTAATTGCAAAAGTAACACACGAACACATTCTTATCAAACAAGTTTTAACACACAAACCCGGCCCCCCTTGTCCACCTCCTCCCATCCCAGCTCCTCCCCAGAGGAAGCCGTTGGTTTGCTGCGGGTTTTTCCTGACCCTTCTCTATGGCATCGATTTGTAACTCAGACAGCATCAGTCTTACTAATGGAGCACCAAATTTGTATAATTCAGCCTGATCGGTCACATCTTTTGTGAGATTTCACTCTAAATGGATTTTTGGCTGGGACCAAAAGCAAATCCATCTTCGGGGAACAAAGACGAAAAAGGAAGAAGATTTGCCATCACTGAGATACTCAAAAAAATATTTTCTCCTTGAAAAACCTCCAAAATAGGACCTGCGATCTCTGCAGGTAATTCCAGAACTGTTCTGAGCATCGGCAACATCGGTGGAGGGACAATTTGCACGACTCACGTTGCTCTAAAGACAAATCTTGGCTATTAAAAAGGCCTTTCTACTTTTGCTCAGATGAGAATCTCCTGTGTAACAGCTGTGTCCCAGCAACCTTAGCCAGTTTTTGCCACCAACTTCCCCTCCTGTTTCTCTCACTTGAAGGGAGACAGTCTCATTCGGAAGCTGTTAAAATTACCTTCCGATGCTTCGATCGGACATACCAAGGTGTAAAAACCGTTTAAATGACCAGTCTGGCGGCTGGACTGCGTCTTATCCGGAGAGAAACAGTTTGACTGACAATAGGGAGCGTGTGCTTGGAGTTTACAGTTTGGTGCTGACTGACCTGCCCCTTGCAGTCCCTGTGACGTTAGGAAATGCAGTTTCAGAGGCTCATGAAATAATGAATTTTATGGGATCAAGTTGACAACAAGTACCTCTGGTCTTCCAGGGCAGCAAGAATCTGCCTCCCTCGCAGAGAAACTGTTCCCCGCCATCTTTCATCTCAGTCTGATGCTAAATAAAGCCGGTGGCTCTCTTCTCTTTAGTCTGGAGTGTCAGAGACATGCCTATTATAACTACATCATCAAGCCCTTTAGTTCTTTTTTTTTTTTTTTGCACCTTACTAAAATAGTTCATTTCTATCATTTTAGAAATGCTTTTCTAAATGCTTGTCTAAACCTAAGTAGAAATGAGAAAAGGCAGGTAACAGAGCAGTGCCCCTCTCTAGTCCCTGTGGGAATGAACTGTGTGCGGTTGACTTACCCTCTCCCCGCACCCTTCGCTGCTGCCCAGGACACAGCCTGCGGGCTTCTCAAGCACCGGGAGTTCCGAGCCCAGTGGGGTGGATTCCTGAGCTGCTTCTAGAGGAGTCCAGAACTGCCCATCCTCAGGCCACGCCTGCTCCCAAGCCGATGGCCATCTCTAGTCTTTTGGCCACCAGACCCCAGGTGCAGAGAAGACAGCCCGCTCTGAGGATGTGACCAGATGGCAGGGGCCAGAATGAGCACATCCAGCTGGAGGGAGGAGACACCGGACTCTGCCGGCCCAGACATACTTGGTCGAACTCCTCTTCTTGCAGGAATGATTTTTACTTCTACAAGGAAGTTCTCTCCCATTTCTTTGGAAACCAGTGGCTCTCTTGGTCTATCTTTTGTTTTCACCCTTGTGATAGAGGCATGAGCGCAGAGTAGATTTTCTTTAAACACAACCACCGCTGTGCAAAGCAACAGATGGTAATGGCGCCCTACCCGCAACTAAGGGTTCCCCACAGAAAGATGGGACCACAGTCAAAGGTGAGCACTAGTCCATTCAGAGAGGCAGCTGCTCCCTGGCCCTGTCTTGGGGCTGCCAGGCACGAATAGAGGCCAGTGTGGCCTGATATGCTAACTTTTCAAGAGAAGATGTAAATTCCAGTTTTTATGTGAAATCTCCCCATTTTTACAGTTCGATCAAGTTTTGTCAAAACATCCTGTGGGGCAAACCATACACACTGGCTGCACCTTAGGCCAAGCCGCAACATCTGTATGGAGGGTCTTTGGGTGTGGGCTTCCTGCGTCCCGGGACACTTTGGATCTCCAGAACCCACATTTCTGTACTGACACAGCTGGGCGTGGCAGGCATGTCCTCCTTCCCAACAGCTGGGAGACAAAACAAACGGAGTCCTTCCCAGCATCCCACTGGCATCTCCCCGTGGAGCTGGGATAGCGCAGGCGGTGCCGAGTGCTGGCTTGGCGCAGCTCCATCTCCACGGGGAGGCCGAGGCCCCCCTATTTTCACAAGTGATTTAATCCCTGCAGCACTTAGTAATGGAGAAATGCTTGATGTGACTCCTTCTGTTAATTTTTTAATTGAAATGGCTGTTTTTGTAGGTCAAAATGGCTGAAAATCCACAATTTCATATAGTTCAAACTAAGCGAAATGTTTCTGTCCCTCTGCTGCTCCTCAGTAAGTGGCTGGCCACTCTGACCTCGCCACTCCACTGCCCGCTGCACCCTGGGCTGTCCAGGCCGGTTCGCTGCAGGCTGGCAGAAAGGGCTGCTCCTGTCCCCCATCACCCCCCGCCCCCCCCCCCCACTGGGCCAGCTCTGGTGACATGTGCAAATCTCTCTCAGGGCTGTGTCTGGAATATTTATGCCCCTTTATTGTTGTACTATTACTTGGCAGTCTAAGGTAATGGAAAGAGATCTAGACAGTCTCAAAGCCCTGAAATCACATGAACCCAGGGTCTGAAAAAAGAAAAAATAATAAGCCGAGGCTATATCAGGAAGAATACATACAGGTTTGTGTCACGAAGCCACTCACTGCTCTTGGGCATTAGCTAAGCATTTACTTTTCTTATAATTTAAGCCTAGGTTGCTATTTTTCATTTTCATCCAGGAGAGTCACTTGGAAGCAAGGTGATCCCCAAATTAAATCTGAGGGGAGCACAGAGGTTGGTGGGGACCCAGGCCAAACACAAGAAAGCAGTCTGAGTCCCTGCGTGCAGTGACTCCAGTGATTCCCGGATCTGGGGAGTGGAGCCCAAAGCCTAAGGCAGGGAATGTGGGTAAATTCCTGGCACGTACTTCATGGAAACTTGAGGGCTGCCTATGGATGGCAAGGAGTGAGGATGGTTTCACCTCCTTCCCCCAAGGCTGAGGGTCAGAATTTACGATCTCTGCATTAAGGCTGAGGCAAAGCAGTGATGGCTGATCCTTCTGCAGTCCTGAAACTGCTGCTCTGAATGTGACCTTCTCTCTGTCCTCTCTCTTTAAACTCTGGGGAATGATGTGTGTTCTGTGTTTAGAACTCCGGGAGAATTCATTCTCTCCTTTAGGGGACAGAACTGTCCTTATACACCAGTGGGGAATCTAGAGGCACCAAGATACCAGCGTTCGGTGAGTCCGGGTCCCTCGGGTACCAGACTGCGGGGATGACAGGGAAACTGGCGGTGTGATGAAATCATGTTAATAGGGCTGCTGGAAGCTCATGGGCCCAACCGGAGACCCAGAGAGATAAAGGTAAGGGACTGCAGAGGACGAGGGAAAGCAAGAGGGAGAAAAGGGTTCTTTCTCAGGACTGCCCCCAGCAGCCCCATCCCTTTCTTCTCCCCGAACCCCCCCCTCCCCAGACACAGAACACCCAGCAAACCTTAGTTCCACCCATGCACACAGCAGACCTATTCTGCAGCCCTGATGAAGTGTGACCCAGCCCTCCCCTAGGGGTCCAAGGGCCTTGGGCCCAGCAGCCACTCCGCCACACCTGCCAGGACAGCTGCACCCCCACACCTATGATGGCCTCCCTAAGCCAGTTATCAGACCCCCGTCCTGACACTTGCTCTGAGGGGCTAAGTATCACGAGGGGATCCTGCCTCTTTTGCCCACCACTGAAACCAAGATTTTGTAATTGTCTAAACTCACATTCCCAAGCCTCCCCCTGAAGGCCTGCAGAATCACAGGCTGTCCAAGCAGCTCCGAACAGAAAGTGCCAGCAGCCTTTGGTCTCCTGGGTACTCATAGAGCAGTTCCACTGAAAACACGTTTTATTTTCCAGAGGAGTGTGATTAAGGGCGAGAAGTAGCTAGAAACCCTAAAAATGGCAACCCGAGGAGCCTTACTGTGGGCTGTTTTGGGAGTCCCCTGCACAACCCAACCCGCCCTGGTCCCCCTTAGGAGGCCCGAGCTCCCGCCATCCCCCCACTGCCCTTCTAGCTCGCCCGCACCCACGGCGCTGCCAAACCCCGCGGCGTCTTACGGACGCAGGTGATACTGCACGAGCACCTTCCTGATTCAAGGAACACCCTCAGGGCCGCTTTTAAAAATGGATCTTCACGTAATGGCGAAGCCAGGCACAAAGGAGCACCTCCTGTCGGATTCTTTTGTTAAAAATACTGTTCAAAAGCAAGCGAAAGTGATCTGTGCTGACAGCAGCCCGGGCAGCGGTGACCTTGTAGGGGGCATGCCTAGAAGCGGGACCCGAGGGGGCTTCTGGGGGCCGGCCATGTCTCTCTACTGATGGGGGGTGGTTACAGTAGGTGTCTTTGGGTTGTGAGAACTGAGCTGCAATGTTCATCACGCACACGCCTTTCTTGAAGGACAGGAACCTTCGATAGGGTTTTCGGTACCTGTGGACCACCGTGGGCTGACTCAGGACGGCTGGCCTGCTTTGTGGCCCTTGCTGGCCACACTTCTGGAGCCCGGGACCGAGGCCCGGGTGGCGCTGAGAGGGAGAGGCTCAGGCCCACACTTACCGGCTGCAGCCCGTCCTCCTGCCTTCTGCTCTGATTCGGGCGGTTGATGAAGGACCGCGTGGAGACTTTGTAGTGATTCAGCAGGCAGACGATGACCACGACCATCACCGTGACCACCACGACAATGATGATGATCTGGGCAAACTCCAGCTCCGCTGTGAGGGAAGGGGAAAGCCCGTTAGCCACGTGCCCCTTCGTGCCATCACCCAGTTCTCCGAGCAATGCGACCACCAGGCCCTGGTCCTCTCGAGGACCTCAAGAAAGAAAAACTCTTTTTCCCCAGGCCTGCTGCCCGAGGCCATTGGCAGACTTTGACAGTTGAATAACATCTGAAGAAAAAGAGACCTGGGCATGGGGCTCTTGCCAATGGACCTCTGGTGGTCAGTCAAGTGTGGTGCTCAAACCTTGTCTTTGCAAATTGTGTCATGAGTAGGGCCTTAGGAAAATGTATTGTTGGCTCTACAAGACCTTTAGAGGTGCTTGACCCCATCCACACACGGATCTCGAAGTTCTAGCCCAGTGTGCATGCCACAGGCTGGCGGCTGCCCAGGCTGCCCCTTCCCCATGGGTGGTCAGGCCCTGGAGGGCCGCTGCCTCTTGGGGTACGAAAAGCTCCAACATCCGAACTCTGTTCCTGCCGGATGGCCCTGCCCCCAGGGGAGGTAAGAAAGTCTGGCAAAGCTGAAGCTGCTCATCCCAGGGTAATCTCTCCAGGAATGTTAAACCCATCTTTATGGTTGAGTCACATTTTCCAAAGCACGGCCACACAGGACCCACACGATACACCGATACACCGATACACCGAAGGGAGAATATGTTGATAAAAAGCTCCAACTTGGGGCGCCTGGGTGGCTCAGTGGGTTGAAGCCTCTGCCTTTGGCTCAGGTCGTGATCTCGGGGTCCTGGGATCGAGCCCCGCATCGGGCTCTCTGCGAGCGGGGAGCCTGCTTCCCCCCCTCTCTCTCTCTGCCTGCCTCTCTGCCTACTTGTGATCTCTCTCTGTCAAATAAATAAATAAAATCTTTAAAAAAAAAAAAAAGCTTCAACTTCCTCTGCTCAGGGCCTTGCCTTTGAAAGTAATTTAGAAAACACACTGCCCCTGTCTCCAGCCCTGCAGACACCATATTTTATGAGCGGTCAGAAGCTGCATTCCTGAGACTGCCCGTTACAGAGGATTTCCTGGCTGCCACCGACACACGCGTCACACTCTAGGACAGGGCCGGGGAGCGACCTCTAGAGCCACGGCACACTGAGTCGGCAGTTAGAGCTGGGTGACTCAAGCGCTTCGGTTTTGCAGGGAGGAAGCAGAGGCTCATGGCTCAAGGTCAAGCCTAGAACCCACGTTTCCTGCTTTCTGACATAGAGCTCGTGGCTCTGCGGAATGTGGCCCACCCGTTTCCTCGGAGTCTCCCCACACAGTGAAAGGAAGTGATTGTGTAGGGGGTCCACTTAAACGGGGAGAGGGTCTGTGAGACAGTGACGAAGACCGCACACGACTTTGTTGTGAGGTAGGAAGGTATGGGGTTTAATGAAGGGGAAGAGAGAGGGGAGAGCTCTGTCAGTTGTGTCCTTGCCTGGAACCTGCAACATACACCCACGCATACACACCTGCACACACACCCAGGCTTACAGCAACACACATGCACATGCATGGGCAGAGCGCATTCGTGCATACATATACGCACATGTATGCATGTGTTCGTGTAAATAACACATGTACGTGGATATACATACATAGAAGGCATACACACACACACACACACACCCTCTTGCTGTAGAACCCAGGCCGATGGCCAGTGGAGAGGTGTTCTCTCTCATGTATGGGCTTGCATCTGGGATAATGCGGGAAGGGTCGAGATAGCGCCCTCCCCCCAGTGTCTGCACCTGTGAGCCCCCGCTGTCCATACCCTGGAAACAGAGGGGCTCGAGTTGGTGTGGGGGTAAACAGAGGGTGTTCCTGGACCTCCCCGTGTCCAGTCCTGGGACACTGCCCTCCACGCTTGCCCATAGATACCCCAGGGACACTGATGTACAGTGTGCTCGCTGGACTGGGCCGGACTGCACTTGGCCTGGGGCCTATGGCGGGACCGGCCCACATGTGCACCCTGGAGCATGGGGAGCTGAGTGTGAGGGGGCTGAACTGCTGGGCCAATGTGGTGAGCGGCTGAGGCCAGGTGGGTTTGCCGGGCCCGGCCCTGGAGCGCAGTAAAAGGGTACATCCTGTGGGCACGGCTCACTGAGGAGGCTCAGGAGGCAAAGCCCTGGGCAGCTCTAGAAGCGGGCGGTCAGCAAGGCCCTGGTGCTGTGCTGCCCTCCTCACCCCCACCCTGCATGGCTGTCATTGTCCTGGACACCCCTCCTGAGGCCTAATGGCTGATCAACAGGTTATATCATGCCGTGGAATTGACAAATGTTTTCTTTTCTCAAAAAAGCTTCATTGAAGGGCGACTGGGTGGCTCGGTTGGTTAAGCATCTGCCTTTGGGTCAGGTCATGATCCCAGGGTCCTGGGATCGAGCCCCACATAGGGCTCCCTGCTCAGCGGGGAGCCTGCTTCTCCCTCTGCCTGCCGCTCCCCCTGCTTGTGCACTCTCTCTCTGACAAATAAATAATATTAAAAAAAAAACTTCATTGCTCTACAGACATGGAAAGAGAGGAAAGTGATGATTACAGTGTGGGGTCCTGCACACCGTCTTCATGGGTTAATTCTTCACCTGGAGGATGTCTTTCTAGTTATCTTTTCCTGTATGTAGAAAGCTATGCAGATAACCATTTGTAGCAAAACAGTCAAATTATATTTTCCATGATTCTACAGGCATTTGGGGTATATCTGTTTTTCGTTTGAAAAGGATTTTTATTATAAAAATAATGAAGACGTCCTTAAAATGTTAACAACACGAAAGGAAATAGTGTACAATGTACAAGTTCTCCTTTGTGGGCCTGCAGCACTCCCCGACCCCACCCAACCCCACGCTGTCCTAGGAGACAAGACAGTTCACCCGCTGTGTGTATCTGTGCATTTGCCTATTGAACAAGGGCTTTCTTCTTTTAATGAGTGGAATCATTGTACAAATACATTGCTCTGCTTTTTTTCACTTAATATATCACAGATATTTTTAAAAAAGAATATATAAAAACCAATCTCATTCTTTATGGTGGCTGTCTAGTCCAGAATACTGATGTACTGGAATTTATATTCTCCAAGTGATAAGTGTTTGGGTATTTTTTTCCTTTTTTCTATTAAGATCAAAAGATTGTGTGTGCATGTGTATGTATGTGTGTGAATATGAGTGTTGACCCACATTTTGAGTATCCCTACAGGAAAGATTCCTAAAATTGAAATTTCTGGGTCAAGGACATATTGGTTTAAATGCTGATGGCGACCGAGACTCAGTCTTAGGAAAGGGCTCCTGCCCCACACGCTCATCAACACTGGATACTCACCCTTTTCATTTGCACTAATCTGATGGGCAAAAATATGTATCTTGTTTTAAGTTGTATTTCCCCAATTACTAGTAATTTTAGGTCCTCCCCTGTGGTTATTGGCAATTTGTATTTTTCTTTTTCATAATCATAGTCGTTCATACTAGCTTATTTGTAATTTTCTCATTCATCGGTAAGCAGCCTTGACGTATCATGACCACAAAGCTTTGTCTGCTACGTGTGTTGCAACTATTTTCTCCTCTTCTGTTGCTAACTTTGCTGTGAGTTTCTCTATAAAAGATAGAAATAATTTTTATGTCATAAAATACTATTTTTTTCTTTTATGGCTTCTAAGCTTCCTGTTTGATTAGGAAGGTCTTCTCCAATATTCTAAAAAAATATTTTTTTTTCTAAGATTTTTTACACCTTGCATTTTTATGTTTAGATCTTCATTCACTCTGGATTTGATTTCTTTTGGTCTGAGACAGCACAGAGAACATTTTCTATCATCTGAAGGCCATGAATCTTCTGATCTAACATTACATTAGAAAGTTCATTGCAAGAGTGCGAAAGATCTCGGTTGTGGGAAACAGTGTATGGAATCTTTCTTTTAGAGGGGCCTAACCGCTCCGAGGTTGCGTTTCATCAGCTTTCTTATCAACATGCTATGTGCAGTGGGCCCCACGCTGGCTCTGCTGAGGGGCCAAGGCCTGGCAAGCCCCCCCCCCCCGAACACGTACAAACTTGTCGCACTTCCTGCCTGGGCTCCGGGGTCCTGCTCTGCTTACACTCACAGCTCTCCAGCGATTTGCCCTCAGGACCCCTCTTTACTCTTAAAAGCTACAGGTAACCCCCCCAAAGAGCTTTATTTGTACGGATGACATCTATATCATCATTGATATAGACAAATATCATTGATATTTTCCATATTTGCAATTAACACTGAAAAGTTTAAAAATTTACTCATTAAAAAATAAACCCATGTGAGCGTATATAACAATTACATACACTATTTCTCAAAACGAAAACTTAGTGATAGAGCGGCACAGCTTTACCCTTCTGCGCATGTCTTACGATATATGCCGTAATAAGAGACAGCTGGATTCTCCCCTCTGCTTCACCTTCAATCTGCTGTGACGTGTTTGTTTGCCTAAGGTATATGAAGGAGGTCTGGCCTTACCGACCACTGGAGACTGGGGTCTTGGAGACCCCCAGAGATCTCTAAGCCCCAGCTGGAGAAATGGTGGTCTAGACTGATGGACAGCAGGCACTCTAGGACAAACAGTAATGGCCCGGACTTCTTGGGGATACTCCAGACGCCGGGATTTGAGATGTGGTCAGAACAGCTGCTGGGCCACCGTCCTGAGTTTTCAGGCCCAAGGATAGCCCCGGCAGGTGCACCTACGCAACACAGGACACACAGAGACCTCGGCGGGGTTCATGGGCATCACGACAGTGCGGAACTCGCCTGGGGCAGGGCAAGGGCACAGGCTGGCAGGAACTGGGTTCCCAGGGTGCCTCTCACTAAGGCAAACAGCCCAGCGGTGTAGCCCAGCTGGCCAATCAGGGTGACAGAAGCCCAATCAGAGCCTCGGCTACTACAGCCCGCGGGCCAGCGTGAGAGGCAGCCCTTCCTGCAGGGACTGGCCCAGGTCCCAAAGGCCACTGTCCTAACAACCAAGTCCGAATCAGACACAGGAGCAACAGTAAGCAGGGCGGCAGCCAGTCAGTCCCCGCTGCGGTCCGGGGTCACCTGCGGTGCTCCTTGGAGCCCGAAGCGGAGCCCCTGGGGACAGAGCGTCAGCCGCGCGGCACAGCCGCAGTCAAATGTGCGGCTGACCTTCACTCTGACTCTGGGCAAAATACGCAGTCAATAAAAACAGACTGCTTTCTCAAACGCCAACAACAGGGAAGTATGAAGGTTCTACTCTCTTGGGGGCTATAAATACTCCTCCAAGAGGGGTCCAGAGAATTCTCAGAGTGAAAATTGGAGCAAAGAGAGTGAGTGAGTTTTCTTGGGGACAAGCACGGTGATGTCCAGACTCCAGAGACCTCTGCTACTGATAACCTCTCCCTATAAGACAAGCAGGTATGTGAGCAGCCCCTCTTCGTACCTGCCCTCCCACCCCCTCTTGTACTTTAAACGGGAAAATTCTACGAAAACATGCATCATAAAAGGCAGATTAAGTACAGACCACACCACTATAGGATATCAACAGCCTGGACACGGTAGACGGGAAACCCAGGCCCCCTTCTCTTCTCTCGCTCCGTACCTTGTGCAATAATAGTGAGAGTGAGTCCCGTCTCTTCCTGAACCCTTAACCCCTGCATGGACACTGCTCAGAGGCAGCTGGGCCCCCACAGTGTTTTGCAGTCCCCGGATGTAGCTCTGCTGCCAATGGCCTGATTTTACGCCGCCTCAAGAAAATAACTCACAGGACAAGTAAAAGCAGCTCTCCGTTAAAACAAAAACAAAACAAAACAAACCTTGCTTTCTCACTTCCGGATGCGAATACCAGATGAAATCCAGCACACCTGTTCTTCAAGGTGTCCAGTTTCAAGATTGCTCTACTCCCGATCTCAACCGTGGATGTTTTGGGGGGCTTCTGGGGACCTTAGCCAGCAGTTTCCTGTACTGCACAGTCAGGGCTCAGGCAGGCTGAACACTCTTCAGCTTCTCGCTGAAACCATCATCCCTTTAAGGTAGCAGTTCCTGGCCACATGTTTTCCCACACGTGTGTGCGTGTGTGTGCATGTGGGGGGGTGCACTGCCTGCTTTAGACATCATTGATTCCCCTCCACGGTGCTCCAAGCTTGGGAGGCCCGGGGTGCAAAGGCAGAAGGTAAGGTGAATCCTGTTTCCCACCAGGTAGCAGGCCCCTTGGACAGGCCCTGGAGAGGCATATTCTTCATACAGACGCATGCATGCTTCCTGAGTCAAGGCGGCACCCAACCCTGTGCCTAGGAACAATAGTCTGTGCACAGAAGTGAGCCAGATACCAGCTGAGACCTGGTACCGCCCCGGGACCTTGCTGCTTCTCCCCCTCTCACCCTGGTCTGCCCACACCTGGCCTTACAAGATGCTGTCTGTTTTCTTATGGTCAAGGAGAGGCAACGTGCAATGGTGCACGGAAAGGAAAAATGCCAGGGATTCTGGTTTTGGGAATGGGGTGGAAAAAGGAGGCTAAGGAGAGAATGAATTCTGGGAGAACAATTAAAAATAAAGATTAAAAAAAAATCTACAGGAATAGTAGTGTTCTGAGAAAATAATAGGATATTTTAGGGTTTCCAAAATTTCCCGTGCCAAGCTTGGACTCTGGACGCAGCCCACGGGTCAGTTTTCCTTGATTCCTGTAGAGACTGACATCCACAGAGGGACACCAAAGAGCAATCCTTGCGAGGAAATAATTTTAGGCCACAGTCAAATTTTCACACTCCCCCTCCTTTCATGGGGCTGTAGTTCACGATATTATAATGGATGAGTCATTGCAATCCAAACCCCAGAAATTTTATAATAAATTTAGCCTAAAACTTACAGGAAGGCATCACAGCACCTTATTTTATTACTATAAACCAGTGACAGTGATGATGGTGATGATGGCATCTCTCTATTTTTATAGAAACATCCCCAAGAAATGCCGGGCTGTGTGGTAAGAGAATTGCAAGAACGGAGGAAACTGTGTGAGGCCTGTTGGTCTATTCTCTGGTTCAATGGAGAACAAAACTGACTCATACTAGAGGCATGAACGTCTGTACTATTTTTAAAGAACTTGGGGAAGCATGGTTCTACCACCTTGGGTTCCTAATATAACACTCACTTCTATTTGTGGGATGATTAACACCATCTTCCACTTGGTCTTTCCTCCATTAATCTATCATCCTTCCCAGGAGTCCTGTTTTCTAGATGTTTAATTATAAAGCTCCAGATGTGTAATGTATGCCCTTACAGACCCTAAAAATGGGGTGGGGGGGGGCAAAGTCTGAGCCTCCCATCAGCCCCCTCCTTTCACCCAGCCAAGGAAATACCTTGGCAGCCAGCATTCAGCAAAGTTGCCACGTAGAATACTGGGATGTCACTGAAAGGGCTGAATGCTTTCCACAGATCCCTGCACATCACTGCAAAGGGCTCCTCTCCCACCCTAACCAATGACAGCACTCCGCTTTGCTCCCCAAGTGCTACATAGGCTCCTGGGAATATCGAGACTGTGGCTAGCTGCCACTCAGGCTTGCTCTGGGCAGCCCCTCTCTCCCAGGGAGCTTTCCTAGGTCTCCACCATGGCTCGGGCACAGCGACCGAGTATCTGCATTTCCTTCCTCTCTGTCGTCCTGGGCAGAGTGGGTGTGGTGACAAGATGACAGCCTTGGAGGGTGTCTTACTCTTTCTTTATGGCTCTGTGACACTTTTAAAGTGCTGAATGTTCCTAAAGGCTGGTAAATCCTTTCCCCAGTCCTACAGAGACTGGGCAGTGGGGGCAGGAAGACGGGTGGGGGCAGGAGTTGGAATCTACACGGACCATAATTGCCTCAAGTTTGTGAACTGTTAGTTTAAAAATACTCTTGGAGACTTTAGTGGCTGAATGAAAATTCACTCTCATTAAACACCGTGGTCAAGGGGGGAAAATTCAGCCTGTTAGATGAATAACTTCACAGCTCCAAGTTCAGAAGGCAAAACAGTAAGAGCTATAATCATAATGATTAGATTATATATTTTGAATTTTCTTTTCCTGGGTTGGGTTGGCTATTCCAATCTATCCCATAACAAGTAGAACAAAGGAAGGGGAAAAGAACCACTCCCCAGAGATGGGCCAATGTGGTGTCACCTCCCAGGCTTTCTCTTCCTTAGGAAGCTCTTTCCTAATTATTTGATGACGGTTCCCTTCGGAGGCTCCCTAGCACGCCACTGAACCCTGTCATAGGACTTATCACTTATAGCGCCCATTTTCTGGTCGTCTTCCTCATGGAGTCATCTCTGGGATAGTACCCCTGATCTTCTTCAGTATCCTCAGTAGGCAGCACACGACTCGCACAAAGTTAGTGTTCATTTTACATAAACTGCTAAAGAAATCCGTAGAAGGAAGGGTCCCAATCGCCTAATCCGCTTTTAACAATGTCTAGCACAGAACCATATTCCACCAGACATTTCCTAATGACTTCGGGATGAAGTTTTGCCAAAGGTTTTTGTAGTTCCGAAAAATTATTCGACTATTACTATTCTAGGCAGTGCGAACTGTCACTGAAAAAAGAACCTTCTGGTTGCTATATGCTACCTGTTTACAGACTCCTATTTCTGTTACTATATTATATGAAATGTTTTGCAGGGTAATAAATGTGGGAAATGACCCCGGTGATCTCTAGGAGGAGAGATGAAAATAGAGCGCAGTCAAATGGCACAGGGCTCTCCGAGGGCAAGGTGTGGCCCACATCCTCCTGACCCCAGCCCGGAGCCAGGTGCCTTTAATGACACTGGCAGGCAAGGAACCTTGAGCTATAAATTGCCTGACTACTAAATCCCTAGAATGCAGACATTGCGGGTCTATCTAGCTAGAACAACGTCTTTTTAAATGACTACGGTCCAAGCCTTCATCCAATACAACTTTTCCTCATGCATTTTAGAATCTAGAATCTCATAATCTCTTCGGAAAGAAATCTAGCTAAATATGTTCCAATCAAAGATGATTGACAGGAGTTTCTGAAAACACAGCCAAGGAGTAAGCGTAATTACAAACCTTTTAAAAGTCTATCCCTCCACTGTGTTCTAAATGGAAAAAAATACATACATAAACCCACAATTCCCTCTATAGGATTCATTTAAAATCTGCTCCCACCCTACCCCCACATTATTAATTTAGGAAAACATATTCTGTATATGTATCAGAAACATATACAGCTACACAAGTCACCATCTTCTTCACATTTAAGAGCAGTGGTTTCTGAAAGCTCCCTAGTTAGCTAGCCGCCTCTGCCTGTCTCTCACAGTCTCCCTCTCAGAGTCACAGTTGGCTTTCCTAAGGTCTACTGCTACTAGACGGGTGACCTGAGAAACAACCCAGCAAACCACCCACATCCTGAGAGACACATCTTTTCTTTCAAATGCTGTTTTCAACGACTCAGGGCGAAAAAAAAAAAAAATACCCATGAGTCTAGCAGTGAGTAACAGACTTTCCGGGGGTGGGGGGAGAGTTAGTCTCCCATATAGAACATTTTTGAAAAAAACAAAACTCCAAAGCAGCAAACCTGCGTATGTATGTATAGCATCTCCAACAGGAACAAACTGATCGCAGATGAGAAAGACGACGAAAAAGCCTAAAATACATCTTCCTCCACAGAGTCAAGCCCTGAAGCGTTCTCAGCACGGACAGACCCTTCTTGGGTAGATACAAACTTCTTGAGAAAGAGCTTCTACTCTTCTCAACTCTGTCCTCAGCCCAAACTCCAAGAACCACCACCACAAACCCCAGAGAACAGGCATCACTGGCAGCTGGCCTTTCAAAGTGTACCTTTTTTCAAGAACGGGTCTTTAAACGGGGCCTCCTTCAGTGTGCTGTTGTTCGGGTGGTCCCTGGACATAATCGGGTCCTTTGCAAGGGGGAGTCCAACCGTGATGCAGCCCCCCTACCCCCAAGTTCAAAGCATCCCTTCGGCTTCAGGCAGTCTCCTCTTTAGGCAGCTCAGAGCTGCAGTTATAGCCAGCGTGGGGTGTGAGAGAGAGAGAGAGTGTGTGTGTGTGTGTGTGTGTGTGTGCGCGCGCGCGCTTCTGTCTCTCTCTCTACTGTATCAGCGGGGCCCAGCCCAGGTGCTAGACTCGAATGCTGTGGCTCTGACCGCAGACTGTGGCTACCAGTTACCAACTGCCATCCACAGAAATCAGCAGCCCTGCGGCAGGAAGCGGGTGGTGTCACAGAGCAGGTTAAGAAGCCCGGGGTCTCCGATCGCGCGAGCAGCTGAACGCCCAGTGTCGTCTACAGCAGCGGACGGCAGTGACTCGTCTGCGGGTCTCACGTTTGGCCTCAGGTGGGACATGCTAGGCACACGGGCGAGCAGCATGCGGATAGAGAGCCCACCTTGTTCCGCTGCATTCGATGATCTTTTTACCAGGCAGATATCAAACCCGGTAAGGCAGAGAGCCTGCGGGGGGTGGGGGGGCGGAAATCTACAAATCTCAATAAGGTACTTCTTCCCTTGATCCCCGCTAGAAGCTTTCAAGGTTGCAGAAATGCAGAGAGAGCTTACCGAGGCAGCGCGTGCAGACGGGCGAGGGGACGCTTAGCCACTAGGGCTTCTCGGCTGTGGAGCCAGCTTTCGAGAGCAGGTCCTGGCTTGAAGTGCCCACGGCGTCTCTCACGCCAGGAGCCAGGCTGCAGGCTGTTCCTCCTCTCCCCAGGGTCTCTCTCTAACTGATGGGAGCAGTTCGCACAGCTCTCGCAGCGAAGCTGTGCCCCGGCAACGGGCAAAGTCATAACCACAGCAGGAAACACTCAGCTTCTCCCCCTCCCTCTCTCACTTCCCCGTCAGCCCTTCCCCTTCTCCTCTCTCCCCTCTGTTTCTCAAAGCGGGGTGGCCAAAACACACCCACAGAGATGCTGTCAAGTCAGGACTCTCGCCCTTCCTACTGGGCCGTTTCATTTACAAGGTTCCGAAATGAGAGAAAAGCATCCAAATGGTAGAGCAGAGACAGCTCTCAGGAGGGTGCTTTTTCCTGGTTCATTTTGTGCAAACCGCAGTCTCTGTCTCCCCCGGGGTCTAGGCGGTTTTTCATACGTGTGTTAAAACACCTCCTGTGTATTCTGATGCCCTGGGGCTGTGTGAAAAGACTTAAGAGAAGGCTGGGCGTCTGCTGCAGCACTTTTCAGAAAAATCACAGTGCGGCCAGTGAAAAGGACAACAAGCCGTGGTAATATTGCAAATAACCTCAGCCACGAGCCCTGCTCTATGCCCAGAATAGCCTTTGTTTTTCCTTGTTTAGGATAAATAGCAATGACATGTGGGCCGTAACAATAGTTTTGGCTGTAGGAGGAGTTGTCAAAGCAAAACTAAACGCCGTTGGTTACTACCAGCGTTAGAAACGAAGACAGTTACGTCAGCAGCCCGTCCCTGCTGTCGGCCCCGGCATGTCACCTGGGGCCAACAGCAGTGTCCTGGGCCTGATGTCACCACCCGGTCCTCAGGTTGGCCAGAAGACATCACGCTTTTATGTTTTAATTACTGGGCGTGGGGGCAAAAGGGAAGGGAGGGAACAAAAGAACCATCAAGAAGATTTTTCAGAGATTTCATGTGGATAAAGGAAATGGGAATTTCAGCAAGAAAATTAACAGTTGCGTACATTTGCATGTGCCAATCAAGACAGCCTGATTTTTCTTGAGCAATTTCCAAATTTAAAACATAACTCTCCTCTCTTGTTCTACTCTCCCTACCCCCACCCCATGTCATCTCAGAGTCACATGGCTGGGTGAATGAAGAAGGTGAGGCTCCGGAGACTGGGCTGGGGTGTGGCCACCGGGGCAGGGGACCCTCCTCGGAGAAGAGCCGGCCTCAGAAAACATCAAGCCTCCGCCGGCCCTGCTGGTCCTTGGCTCTCCTTTGTCCCTAGTCCCAGGTCCTCGCCATCTGGGGATGGCGCTTTCTCGTCGGTTTAGTCAAAGGGACAGGATCACTCTGAAATCAAGTCCTTAAAAGGGAATATTCACAAGATTGCATATGACTGCCACGAGAGTCTGTTTTTAAAAATTAGGGATTTAGTCAATAGTATGAAAACGTTAGTCAACATGATGAAAATTCGGTTCTGCCACTTGTTAAGGACTATACCTGCATTTTGAAAGGGTTGCAAAAAGCCTGCTTTGGGTTCTGACATTAGGAAAGAGGCCTATTTCAGGTACCCAAAAAAAACTAACACATTTTTCACCTTTAATGGCTGCATTGTATTCCACTCTGCCTTAACACACTTATTTTGTTTGGCTGGCTTCCTTATCACTGGATATTTGGGGGGGGGGTCAATCTTAAACTCCTTGTTCATTCTGTTTAATTGTTCTCAACGTTTAATCTATTTAAAAATCACTTACAAAGTCTTTGAGTTTCTTGTTTTCAAAATGTTGCCCAAACCACACGCGGGGCCCCACCTCGGGCTGGCCAGCTCCCCATGGGATGGGAGCCGTGCTCCTGGCTGGCTTGAGCTCCTGGCTGGCAAGAGCCCCCCGGGCTGTTGGGCGTGTGCCGGCCACCCTGCGGGCTTAACACCAGCACATCACCAATCTTTAGCATCCCCTAAAGGCTATATCACCCTGTGGTGGCCTTATTTTGGTTCTATTTCCTTTGAAGGACTGGCCTGAGGACTTTGGGAAGAAGGCACAGAGGTCAGACCAGGGGTGCCCAGAAGCCAGGGTTTCGTGCCCTGATCAACACCTCCTTCGAGATGGCCCTGATGGCACGTGGGACACTGGGCCTTTGTAACTGATAGGTGCCAAGATTTCTCTTCCTTTGATTCAGAGAAAATGGCAGCACACACAGCAGAAGGGTGTGGGAAGAGACTAGTCTGCGGAACAAAAACACGAAAGAAGGAAAGTGTAAAAAGCTATTTGCATTTAAGAATGCTTTCCTCCCTCCTTGTCTTTAAATATGCATCTTTCAAATGAGTACTCTGATGGGCTAACTGCTTTTGCTAGTAGTTAAAAAAAATGTCCCAAAGCTGTATGTGGTTTCCCTGTGTACACCAGAGGCCTTGGAAATGATGTGAGGAAGGGTCGCCTACGATAAGACATTTTCACCGGGTCTGCTGACAGCAACAAGGACCTGAAGAGCCTTTGTCTGCGTAGACCCGCTCTACCAATATCTTCAGGTTCCCTCTATAAAGGTCTTCATTCATCAATTCACTTGACAAATATTTACTAAGTGGTTTGAGACCTTCGGAGGAAATACAGAGGGCCTTCAATGTAATCTGACAGACAAGCATTTACTGGAGGGCTGAGCTTGTCTTAGATGCTATGTGTAGGTAGTTCCTTATTTAAGGACCTGAACAAGCTCTAAGGGTTGGCTTCCAGCCAGATCTGAATAGGACAAGCTGAGGTGATTGGGAGTATCTGTGACCTGAATGGCCAAAAGAGATAGCACAGTGAAGGGGATTCGAGCTCAGGGGCCACTCAGGGCTCATTAGCTTCAGAAACTACCTCTGGGTGGTGGAGGGGTGCTCCGATGCACCAGAATCTTTCTCTGTCACATATAACCTGGCTTAGCATCTTGCCTGGCCCCATCCATGGATGTAATCACCATGGGCTTCTTGGCCATGCCCCGCTGTCTCCCCCACCATGTTCCCACCCTCAACAGGTAACCCACTCTCAACAGAAATTGTCACAGATTTGGAGAGTTAGCCATACTTTTATAATGGTTACAGGGCAGAAAATTAGCATTTATAAACATTTCCAAAGATCTGTTGCTATGTTTTAGGCACTTTCAAGTGCTGTATATCTTTTTACCTTCATGTCAACCCTGTGAGGTGCGTTTACTTATTCCCACTTTCTAGAGGGGATTCTGTATCCCCACACGTTGCCAGAGGCTCTTGGAACCATTTTATGTATCTTGCATACCTGGTAATGTGACTCCTGTTAAGAATCAATGGCCCTGTCCATCGCAAATTCCTATTCTTTGAGGTTTATAACTATGCTGTAAAATTCTGCTCTGAGCTGAAGTTTTCCACGTAAAAATTAAGTCCCGGAATTTGGCCTTTAGAAAACAGAACAGTTCATTTTCAGTAAGTTTGCAATGCTTAAAGTCATGAATGAGGATTTTAAAAGAATGCTGACTCCTGCAGACTCAAAACATAGTAATGGTTTGATATTTGTGGACATCAGCCTATAGCATGGAATAATTTACTAATGCATGCTTAGGCTTAAAAAATGGCAACAGGGGGGCACCTGGGTGGCTCGGTTAAGCATTGGACTCTTTTTTTTTGTTTGTTTGTTTAAAGATTTTATTTATTTATTTGACAGAGAGAGATCACAAGTAGGCAGAGAGGCAGGCAGAGGGAGAGGGTGAAGCAGGCTCCCTGCCGAGCAGAGAGCCCGGTGTGGGGCTCGATCCCAGGACCCTGAGATCATGACCTGAGCCGAAGGCAGAGGCTTAACCCGCTGAGCCACCCAGGTGCTCCAGCACTGAACTCTTGATTTTCCTCAAGTCATGATCTCAGGATCATGAGATCAAGCCCCACATCAGGGTCCGTGCTGGGCATGGAGCCTGCTTAAGATCCTCTCTCCCTCTCCCTCTGCGCCCCCGCCCCTGGCTTGCTCATGCTCTCTCTCTGTCTTAAAAAAAAAAAAAAGAAAAGAAGAAAGGAAAGGAAAGAAAGCAAAGGAAAGAAAAGAAAAGAAAAGCAACAGAGAGGTTTTTATGTAGAAATATGAACACTTCACATATCCTCCAACCATAGTGCTTGATACCCCCATCGTTGCTCGTAGAAATGTCAGCAAATATACAAATATACAACACGATGGAACTAGCAAGCTGACATGGTGAATTAAAAGCTTATTAAATAAATTAGTCTAAATCGAATAGCCTTAAAATAGCTTCCTAATATGTAACAATACCCCTTGTATTAACAGACTTTGGCATTTACCTTACACATTATCTATGCCACTATAATATTTTTTCTTCTAATGGAAAAAGAAGAATTATGTATTATTCTGCATTTATGGTGGTATACATTTTTATAATGGTTAAGCTACTCCTTACTAAGTGAGTTATATACCTCTAAAAACTGCAGCTACTCTTCCAAGCCCCAGAAAAAAAAAAAAAAAAAAAGGAAGGCAATATGAAGTTTTTATAGTGGCTAAAATCTGGGGCCAGTTAGACCCAAGTCTGCGTTTCAGTCCTGCCATCTGACTGTGCCAGCTTGAGCTAAGCCCCTGCGCTTCCTCAACTGTAAAATGAAGCTAAGAATGCCTCTGTCACAGGGTGGTGGGAGGCCAGACCGAGATGTCATCTCTAAACCCTTACCACTCAGAGTGGCCCGGGGCACTTTGGCGTCGGCATCACCTGGGAGCTGGTGAGAAATCCAGGATCCTGGATCCTGCCCCGGACTTACTGAACCAGCGTCTGCATTTGAACAAAATCCCCAGGTGATTCACTTGCACATCAAAGTTTCTTCTGACACTTTGGTCTCGTTCGAACTCCTCATTCAGATTAAATGAGCAAACCGGGGCTTGAAGAATTCGTGACTTGTGCACACCACGAAAAGGAAATGAGAGTACAATCCAGGTCTCCTGTTTAGGGCCCAAGCAACCACTACTCAACAATGATTTTAAACAGCGGTACTCAACATGCACGCATTTGTGTGCACATGTGTGTGAAATCACGATGCTGGCCTCCTGGGCTAAAGGCAGGGCCCGGTACCACCAGGCAGGTGCTTCTGGCCGTCCTCCCCGCTTGTGCTTATGGGCTGACACTGACCCACCCACACCTCGTAGACAAAGTAGGAGGGGTGGACACTGTTGTCGGGGCTCACAACAATGGTGAAGCTAAACTACCTAATGTTAAAAGAGTCTCCGGTGTTGAAATACAACTTCTAGGATATTTGGCATCCTCCATAAAAACTCTGGAAGTCCTTGGAGGACTTCTGGATATCATAAGTTAATAAAGAATTCTAAGTTTGCCTTCCGGAAAAACTCAAGTGCCACTCGCAGACTCTTCTTAAAGACAGAATTATGAAGGTGCCCTCAGTCCGCGCCCATGAACGTGGCCCAGCTCTCACGTCCTCCCCAGCCTCCCCATTCCCTGAGAGATCCAGACACCAGGAAATTAAGAATCCTGGCACTGGGGTTCCGGAAACAACTTTCTACTTCGGTTGCACGCATTCTTCCAGTGGCCCCTCTCTAAACTGTTTTTCCTAGCAACAAGACTTATGGATGGTGCCTTCACAAAACTGCCCCATCATCATCATCAAGGGGTGGCCCTTTCAAGGTGTGGGAGAAACGCTCTACTCTAGCCTCTTCACATTTCAGGTAAAATATACACATATTCTATATAAAAACACAGCATAGAGTTTAATGTTTAAAATATTCAATGTGGCTATTCAGAAAAATATTTTATTTTGTTTTTCAAATATATTATATTTCTTAATTTTGTCTAAAAGCTAGAAGGCTAAATAACCTTCACAACTCACCCTATTTCTGGGGAGACAATAAAAAATAAGCTCAAGATGTTGACAGCTCAGATCTTAGATGCTAGGATTCCATTCCTAGTTCTTAACCCCATAAGAACTTTAACCCCTTGAAGATGGAAATACTATTTTCATTGGCAGTCTACTATAGGCAAACATTGTGCATTCTTTTTTTTTTTAAAGAATTTATTTATTTATTTATTTATTTGACAGACAGAGAGATCACAAGTAGGCAGAGAGAGAGGAGTAAGCAGGCTCCCTGCTGAGCAGAGAGCCAGATGCGGGGCTCGATCCCAGGACCTTGAGATCATGACCTGAGCCGAAGGCAGAGGCTTAACCCACTGAGCCACCCAGGAGCCCCAAACACTGTGCATTCTTACACACATACAGTATACGGCACAATATATGGTCTCTATATTTGGTGTGTGTTATTGCTAAATTACTGAACAATGCTGTGATCATTATTCTTGAGGATTCTAAAGCAGTGGTCTCTTTGCAATCACAAGCATTTCTTGGACGATCTGAATTTGGAGGAGAGGTGCAGGCTACTGTCTCTGGAACTCCACTTTATCTTGCTTATAAATTCCAGGATGTGTCTGGGCAGTTCCAAGACCTTTAGGTTCCTGGCTTTAGTGAAGGCATTAATTTCTTCAAAAGTTGAGAAGAAGTCACAGTACATTCCAGAGTTTTAGTTACTGTTTTAAAGCATATACTAAGGCAAACGCTAGAAAAATCACAGGCTAAAATCCAAGTTAATCCAAAATCACATCAGATCTATATAACTACCCTCAGTTCTCATCCTTGACACTTTTAGACGAGCCTAGCATTCCTATGCTTTAAAAATAAGAACCACTGTTCTCTGGTATCAGATCACCTTTGAAAACATGAGGTCAATCCTCACATATGTCAGAGCTGAGCACTCACGAAGTCACTGTGAGGAGACAGGACACAAAGAAAGCCGGGAACTGCCCTTGTCCGTGACATTCCTAGTTCATCCTGAGCAAGAGCTAGCAAAATCGTGAGAATGGCAGGGTGCTCACCAAGGAGCAGGTGAATGAATGAATGAACGAACGAACGAGTGAACGAGGGTCCTGTAGGAGGAGGGGTTCTTAACCTAAATAATAACAATAATAGCTAATACTTCTGCAGCACTTACTGTGTGCCGGGCAGTATTCCAAAGCACTTTACTCATTCACTTAAGCCATTTAATCTTTACAGCTAACATGAATACTGGTTATTTTCCCAATCTTACAGATGAGAAAACTGAGTCACAGAGAGACCGTGCCCGATGTCACACAGCTAGTAAGTGGTGGTGCCAGGACTTGAACCAGGAAGTCTCACTCCAAAATCTATTCTTAACCACTAATCAAGCTAACCCTAAAAGTGGCAGGTCCAAGGAAGACCCCTGAACCAAATCCTATTTTTTAGAAGGACCTTGGGGTGCCTGGGTGGTTCAGTCGTAAAGGGTCTGCCTTTGGCTCAGGTCATGATTCCAGGGTCCTGGAATTGAGCCCCGCATTGGGCTCCTCACTCAGTGGGAAGCCTGCTTCTCCCTCTCCCACTCCCCCTGCTTGTGTTCCCTCTCTTGCTATATCTCTCTCTGTCAAATAAATAAATAAAATCTTAAAAAAAAAAAAAAAAAGGACCTTGATGGGCAAGCCCCATTTAAAAGATTCAAGGAATGAATTAATTCTCTGAGACCAAGGCTCTTGGAAGGGCTGACAACACAGAGACCATTTAACTCTACCATTTGAGAAGGAAGTCTTCACATCTCAAGGAAGACACTGTTGGAAGCAAACTTAATTGTACCTTTGGGCAATTTTTCCTTTAGGTTTAAACTAAACCTGTCCTCTGGTAAATTAAGGCTATTGTCTTTTATCCCTTTCCTTTTTTGGGGGGCGCTGAAAGGATGAAGTGGCTGGTTCTATACTAGTAGTATATATAAAAAGGTAAATAAAAATAAATGTAAATATTTATAAAAATCAGAGTTTTCAAGGATGCCTGGGTGGCTCAGTCGGTTAAGCATCTGTCTTCAGCTCAGGTCAAGATCCCAGGGTCTTGGGATTGAGTCCTACATCAGGCTCCCCACTGAGCGGGGAGCCTGCTTCTCCCTCTCCCTCTGCCTGCTGCTCTGCCTACTTGTGCTCTTTATCTCTCTGTCAAATAAATAAATAAATAAATCTTTAAAAAAAATTAGAGTTGTCCAGAAAAAAAGCATCCCATCATCCTATCCTTTTTTTCCTCTATCTCTAGCTTGTTAAGTCCATAGCCCTTTCTTTTCTTTCTAATTTAAAATTCTTTTTCATTTAGATTCATCAGAACCTATTCTAATACTGAAAATTGTAATGTGCTTGAAGGAATCGTTCAGTGTAATATCTTATTCATTTGTGAATTGAAAAGTACTGAAACTGAAAGATAATTTCTAAGCCCACTATAATGTCAGTCAGATTTCTTTGTTTAAAAGGAGGGATCCTTCTACAAAGGCAATGAAATCACCACAAGGAAATGGGAATAATTTAGGTGTGCCCATGAGGCCCCTGATTAGCCAGAGATAATAAAGATCAATTAGGCTTTGAGGATATCTTGCCACTGTGAAAATAGGCAGAAACCAAAAAGTTTAGGAGAGTGGGCACTCAAGAGTGTCTTTCATGTGGATAAGGTGAAATGTGGTCCCGTTTTTATTAAAACTGACCTTAATCAAGTCTGTTATTCTCAACAATAAGCACTCAAATTAGTAAGGCAACAGAATACAATAAAATAGAGTGGCAATAATAAAAATGGTTGGAATTTTCCTAGGATGAATGGTTTTCTGGCAGAAACTCAATTGTGGTTATACATTTAAAACCAAATTTAAAAAAATGGAAAGGCCCAGAAATGGTAATGTTGCAAATGTCTTTACAACTTTTTTCCCTGTAATGTACCTTATAGAAAAACTTTCCGAAACTATCTATTTACCATTTAACCCTCTTAGAAGTAGAAATCCTGGCCAAGGCTGGCTGCAGGTGGCAATTCGGTCATACATACTCTTGTTGGTGAGTTTTAGTTCAAACAGATAAAATAGCAAATGGAGAACTTCGATCAGATTTCAGATAAATGGCTCTTAGGTCTTCAGCTACCTACAGGTTCTCTCTGCAGTCATTAGCTCCTCCTAGTGGGGTCTAACTCTGGTCAGGAGACCAGTGTCTGGTGCTGCCTCTACGGCCTGAGATTGCCATTAGTAAGTCATGTCAAGGCTCAGTCCTTATGTTCTCTCACTTCACTGTTGGGACCAAATTCCAGTGTTCTGCACACTTCAGTCCTTCAAGTCCATGCTTAGGATGCTTAAAATACCTGCATTCCACCTGTACCATTATTTACTTAATAGCAACTTTTTTAAAATTTATTTTTTATTTTTATTTATTTGACAGAGAGAGAGAGAGAGATCACAAGCAGGCAGACAGGCAGGCAGAGAGAGAGGGGGAAGCAGGTTCCCTGCTGAGCAGAGAGCCCCATGCGGGGCTCGATCCCAGGACCCTGAGATCATGACCTGAGCCGAAGGCAGAGGCTTTAACCCACTGAGCCACCCAGGCACCCCTACTTAATAACAACTTTTAACTGGACTTAAAGTAATTCATTTGAAAAAATTTCAACCTCTCCTAAGTAATAATATCTATAGTATGACAGGTTTGATATGCTAGGGATTTTTTGGTGAAGTATATTATTAAAAATTTATGGCAACATTAAATTTGAATACAATCTTTAATACTATTTTTAATATATAAAGAAAAACTTCTTACTGTTGCCCATTTAAAAGGAAATGCTTGCTATACAATTTAGTTTCAGTCAATTATGTAAGGAAAACATGATTTATCTACATGTATGTTATAATATTTTTGAAACTGAACATATTTAAAATATAATATGGAAGAGCCACTTCTAAAATAGTGAGGTAAGGAGCTCCATGGTTAGAGCAGCTGGGTGGCTCAGTGGGTTAAGCATCTGCCTTCGGCTCAGGTCATGATCCCAGGGTCCTGGGATAGAGCCCCGCATTGGGCTCACCGCTCTGCAGGGAGTCTGCTTTTCCTTCTACCTCTGTCCCTCCTCTCCCTCAGCCCCACTTGTGCATTCTCGCTCTCTCTCTCAAATAAATAAAATCTTAAAAAAAAAAAAAAAAGGAGCTCCATGGTCCCACTCTCCAGGAAAATAACCAATGAAGCTTATTAAAAAATTAACCTTTTAAAGACTCTGAAAACCATTTAAAGGGCATACAGCAAATTAAGAAATATTTAGGAGCAAATGAAATCTAAAGACGGAGGGGAGGGGCAACTGGGTGGCTCAGTTGGTTAAGTATCGACTCTTGATTTTAGTTCAGGTCATGATCTCAGGGTCAAGAGATCAAGCCCCGCCTCGGGCTCTGCACTCAGCATGGAGTCTGCTTGAGATTCTCTCTCTTCCTCCACCCCTCCCCTGACTCACATGCTCTCTCTCTCTCTAAATAAATAAAAAGTCTTTAAAAAAAGGAGGGGAATAATAAAGATTAGAGCAGAAAATAATGAAATATAAATAGAAGAATAGAGAAAAATCAACAAAATCAAAATTTGGTTCTTTGAAAAGATCAACAAAGTTGACAAACCTTAAGCAGACTGACAAAGAAAAAAAGAGAAAAAAGATTCAAGTTACTAAAATCAGGAACAAAAGGAGCAATGTCAGTGTCCCCATCTTACAAATATGAAAAGGATTATAATGAAATAACATGAACAACTGTATGCAAACAAATGAGATAACTTAGATAAAATGGAAGAATCCCTAGAAAGGCCCCTACTAACAAAACTGATTCAAGAAGAAATAGAAAATCTGAATGGACTTATAATAAGATATTGAATTAGTAATTTTATAACTTTCCACAAAGAAAAGCCCAGGCCTAAATGGCTTTATTGGTGAATTTTTCCAGAAATTTAAAGGAGAATTAACTAACTCTTTACAAATTCTTCTAAAAAATAGAGAACATTTCCCAACTCGTCCTATGAGGTAAATATTACCCAGCTAACAAAACCAGACAAAGACATTATAAGAACAGAAAATAAATGACCATATCTCTTATGAAATTAGATGAAAAATCCTCAATAAGAAACTAGCAAACCAAAATCCAGCAATATATAAAAAAAGATTATGTATTATGATGAATTGGGACTTAGTCCAGGACTGCAAGGTTGGTTTAACAACCAAAAATCAATTAAAGTAATATACCATATCAATAAAATAACGGACAAAAACGACACGATCATCTCAAAAGCTACAATGTGGTACTCAAACAATGTGGTACTGGTATTAGGCAAAGTATGATCAGTGGAAGAGAGAGTCCAGAAATAAACCCTCACATTTATAGTCAATTCATTTTGGACAGAAGTGCCACGATCAATCACTGGGGAAAAAGAGTCTTGTGATTTCACAATGGATATCCGCAAGCAAAGAAATGAAACTGGACCTCTTCCTCGACCATACACAAAAATTAACTCAAAATGGGTCTAAATGTAAGAACTAAACCTATTATAAGACTCTTAAAACATAGGAGTAAATCTTTGTGACCTTTAATTACACAAAACCTTCTTAATTATCCCACCAAAAGCACAAACAACAAAAGAAAATAGATACACTATACTTAAACAAAATCAGAAACTTGTGCCTGAAGGAAAAGTGAAAAGACAACCCATGGAATGAGAGAAAATTTCTACAAATCGTGTATCTCATTATATATCTAGAATATATAAAGAACTTTTACAACTCAACAATAAAAAATACAATCCAATTTAAAAATGGACAAAGGATCTAAATAGACAATTTTCCAAAAAGATATACAAATGGCCAACAAGCACATGAAAACATGTTCAGCATCACTGGCCATCAGGGAAATGCAAACCAATACCACAGTGAGATTCCCTTTCACACTTGTGAGGATGACTGTAATCAAAAGACTGACAATAACAAGTATTGGTGAGAACACGGAGAAATGGAAACCCTCATACATTGTTGATAGGAATGCGAAATTGGCTGCCACGTAGAATGGTCCGGCAGCTCCTTCAAGTTAGACATATATTTACTATAAGACCCAGCAATTCCACTCTAGGTACATAACCAAGAGAAATGAAAACATGTATCCACACAAAAACTTCTATAAATGTTCACAGCAGTGATATTCATAATAGCCAAAAAGTAGAAACAGCTCGAATGTTCATCAACAGGAGAATGGCTAAACAAAATTCACAGAATGAAACATTATTCAGCCATAAAGAGAAATGAAGCGCTGATACATGCTAATGCATGGGTGAACCCTGAAAGCATTATGCTAAATGAAAGAGGACTGTCCCCAAAGACCATATACTATACCCATCCATTTATATGAAATGTCTCAAGTTGGCAAATCCATAGAGACAAGAAGTAGATTAGTGGTGGTACTAATAAGATACTAGATACTAGCGGTACTAATAAGATACTAGAGCTAGTATCTTGGGAGAAAATGGGGATGACCATTAACGGGTATGAGGTTTCTTTCTGGAGTGACAAAAGTGTATTGATTGTAGTTTTGCACAATATGAATATACTAAAAACTACTGAGGGGTGCCTGGTGGGCTCAGTGGGAGCATGCGACTCTTGATCTCGGAGCCGTGAGTTTGAGCCCCATGTTGGGTACAGAGATTGCTTAAATGAATAAATTTATTTTTAAAAATACTGAAATATATACTTTAAATGGGGGGATTGTATGGTATGTGAATTATAGCTCAATAAAGCTGGAATAATAAAAAACTATGAAATAAAATTGTTTTATGATTAACAATTAACAACTGCTTTTACTAACATTAGTAAGTTTTGTATTTCTAGCTTTAATAATTCAATGAGCTTGCTTTTGCAATTTTTGCTTTGTGCCATTGTTTGCAAGCACCTTTCTAGGTGTAACTGATGCTTTTTCTCAATAAACATAAACTAAACCGGAATATAATTATCAACATATTTTTCCTCTTTAACATGACATTTTGAAAAACCAGAAACATCTATCAGAATAATGCAACATATAGATCTGAGCAAAACACTGAGATAAATTTGCAGAGTGATTACAGTTTTTTAATTTCCTCACTAGTATTTCAACATTGGTGTTTTCTTCGTTAACCAGTGGCTCACAATGGGAATAAATTAAACAATATTGTTTGGAATAAGGACAAGTTGAACCTCGAGCAGTCACGATCACCATGGTGTCTGGCAGTGTCAGCTGAGTGGCAAACAGGCAGAGGGACTGAGCTGGGAGCCACCTCCTTCAAGTTCACTTCCCACCAGGTGAGCTCATGGGCACACGCTCTTGTGTGTAGGGGGTAGTTAAAATCGTGCACATATAAATATATGCAAATGCTAAATGAGTATGCTGATGGAAAATCAGGACATAAAAATGTTTTGGGAGAAAAGAAAAATTTTAAAAGGCTGCCCAATTTTCCCATCCCCATACTCTTCGGCATTCCCTTCTCCATTCTTAGGCTGCAGGCCAGACCCCTAGGTGCAGACTGAGTCTCCCGTGACAAATGATCACAGAGCATCTCTTGTGTAACCACCTCTGGCAAAGCACTGTGAGGAAAAAGAGAAATCGATGCCCAGGTCAGCTTGCATAAACCTCGCAATCTTGCTTGGAATGAGAGAGTGCCCACCCCCCAAAGGCATGTAAAAATGTAAACAATATTATTTTGCAAATAGTACTTCATATATTTAAAAATACTTCTGCATGAAGACTCTCATTTAGTACAATCAGGTTTTAAAATGTAAGTCAGATAATAAATTCTTAAGCGATTGCTAGAACCTGGGGCGTCTGGCTGGCTCAGTCAGTTAAGGGTCCGACTCTTTAATTTCGGCTCAGGTCATGGTCTCAGGGTCATGAGTCGAGCTCCATGCTGGGCATGGAGGCTTTCTTAGGATTCTCTCTCTCCTTCTCTAGCTACCCCTACCTCCTCTCTCTAAAAAGGAAAAAGAAACCCAAAAAACTGAAGGGACCACAACCTTCATTATCCTGCCTTGGAAAAACCATATGCCTACACTCTTCATTGTGTAAGATTTTTCCTTAAAAGGGTTAGAAGCCTGGTTGACCACATAGCATCAAGGCACCAAGCTTACAAGTAATAATATTTCCTATACACTCTACCAAGTAATCTTCATTCTTTGACCTACAGCAGATCTTTCCATAAAGGCCGTGTAAGATAGGTCACTCACTTCTCTAATCATGATGTTACCCTTTCTGTGGCCTTTAGAGAGAAGGGAAGCGGTACTGTTTTTCAGGTCATGGGTCCCAGGCCATTAAGCCAGTCAGTGCAGCAGACTGCCGCCAGCATTTAAAGAAATAGAACAGAATGGAAAATACTGGAGTGCAGCTAGCGAGGGTAAGCACTGTGAGACAGTTTATCTACAAGAAGGATAAGCACAGTGAGAAGGTGTGTTTGGACTCTGAATGTATATATCTGTGTTTGCACTGGGTTTTGATATAAGTTGTATTTCTCACTGGAGGTCAGGGTTCAAAAACTTTGGAAGGCGCTGGCTGAAAAAGTAACTGACTATTCAAATCTTTCATTTCTCCCCAACTAAACAAGGTGAATCCTCTTCCACAAAATTCCATTCTTCATCGGGAACATACTAGCAATACACTAATGAAGGTCTTTTTGAGGTTTGTGTGTGTAATTCAGAGAACTAACACAGATATCCCAGTGGAGGTCCTGGGCTAGAACCTGACCCACTACCTGCAAATTGTGTGACTCTGGATTAGTCACATAAGCTTCTTTAGCCTCAGTTTCCTTATCTGTGAAATGGTCATCATCACCCCGAAATGCCCTACAGGTGTCATACAAACCAAATAAACTAGTATGTGTGTAAGTGGCATGTAACTATAAAGCATGCATCATTTCTCATCGGCCTCATTTACAAGTGACAGCGGAGTTCTAGATTGGCTCCATTGTTCACAATCCTTGAATTCAACTCTGCACATATGCTTTAGAGCAGTGCTGGTTCTCAGCTGGCTGCAGATTTTATCACCTGGGTGTTTTACAAATACCAGTACCCAGACCTTGTCTCGGACTAAATCAGAAACCTGACAGGTGGGTTTAGGCATCTGTAATTTTTAAGGCTCCCCGGGTGATTTTAGCGTGCGGTCAGGGTTAAGAATCACTGTCCTAGACTGGATTACTGCTATATTTTCCTTATTTTAAAAGTTTCCATCAGCTGTCTTCCTCTCTCTCTATGTCTACATGACATATGTCTATGTCTCCGGCAGACAGGCGCTCACACATATACACACACAACCCTTTGGAATACATTCCTTCATATTGCAGCTGACTTCAGAAAAGACAAAAAGCTAAGGCTGATTTATGTAAACCTCTCGATTTCTCTTCTAATTACCTGGTAATGTTAAACGGCGAAACTCAAAATCTCTGACACCAAACCAGTTTATATAATAAAAGTCTTAAACTAGACAAATTATAACCTTGGGTATGCTCCGGGAAATCCCCAAAGAGTTTTTATTTATATGGCATTTTTTTTTTTAAATTGCTGAGAGGGAGAAGAAATGGAATTCTACAGTGAGCAAACAGAGGACAAGATTTGAATTCTGGCTTTTCTCTTCCAGATGTTTTAATTGTTCGGAGATAGTAAGGCAGCCCAAACTCCCTAATCAAAGGCACTCAAACCCACGCGTGATTAATAGTTTAGAGCCTCCTGATCCTTTTTATTCATACCTGAAGAAACGTCTGAAAACAAAAAGCCCCAGGAGTTCCAGTGAAAAGGCAAGCATCAGCCTCAAGGTCACCAAATCATTCTGCTGTATGTTCTTTTGCATTTCATAATAATGGGACCTCTGGATTAAAAATAATAAATTGGTGGGGCGCCTGGGTGGCTCAGTCGTTAGGCGTCTGCCTTTGGCTAATGTCATGATCTCAGGGTCCTGGGATCGAGCTCCGCATCAGGCTCCTTGCTCAGCCGGAAGCCTGCTTCTCTCTCTCTCTCCCGCTGCTCCTGCTTGTGTTCCCTCTGTCTCTATGCCTCTTTCTGTCAAATAAGTAAATAAAATCTTTAAAAAAATAAAAATAAAAATAATAAATTGGTCTTTCAAACTAGTTTTAAATATAAGATGCTTTATAAATTTAAAAACCCAAAGTTAGACTCAATCCCCAGTGCAAGTTATCAGCAAGTACTTCCTGAACTTTAATGTCTTAATTTTTTAAAAAGATTTTATTTATTTATTTATTTATTTATTTATTTATTTGAGAGAGAGAGAGAGAGAGAAAGCGTACGAGCAGAGAGGCAGAGGGAGAAGCAGACTTCCCACTGAGCACGAGTCGCTGCAGGGCTCCATCCCAGGACCCCGAGATCATGACCTAAGCCAAAGTCAGACGCTTAAACAATGGACTGAGCCACCAGGCGCCCCCTTCCTGAACTTTTCACGTGTTTGCAGGTGTGGTGGATACAGAAGGACTAGTCACATACGTCAAACAAGATGGGGCTTCTTTTCAGCCAGAATTCCATGATGGGTTAAACTGTTTGTAGAGACTAGAAATACTGCAGATTTTAAGAGGAAAAGAAATCAGAGAGGGCTGTGTGGTCAAGGGGGTGTTATGTTGGAGGAAGCCCCCAGGACTCGCGGCAGCTCCAGGGACATGCAAATTTTTATCGTACAAATCAGAATGTAGAAGAGGTGGCGTGCCTCCATGGGTGATGTTTCAGATTCTGGGTCATTTACACTTTTTGCTACACATGAGTGAATGCTCAACACACGTGCATGTGTGCGCGCACACACACACACACACACAAAGTACCTGCCTGGTGTCTTTCCTTGTTTGTTTCCTATTTTACCATTGTAGGGGAGGCCCAGCGCCCCACACAGGTAGGGATTTTCTCCTCTGTCCTTCACTCCTTTTGTTAGTTTACGCTCTTTCACCACACCTTTACCTCATCTACCCCATCTAAGATTTCCTTAATTCTTAAGGCATCTTTCCTTTTCTCCAACACCCGTCTTCTTCCTTCTCTAAGCCTCTTCTCTCCCTTCTGACTTTTTCTTCCTTTCTAGCTTCACCATGTGAAGTCTGATCGATACCCGCAATCTAAGACCTGTTAGGCTCGTAGCAACCCCGGACGTAATGACCCTTCCTGGGGGAAAGACGGACCAAGGCTGCGAGAGCAGCTGCAGGAGTCCGGGTAACAGAGCTGTGGGTTCGGTTAGAGCCCGAGCCCGAGCCAACCGTCTTCCCTCTCTGCAGCTACCTTGACTCAACTTTCTTTCTTGACTTCTGGGGTCTGTGTGAGCGGGCCTGGCTGTGCCATAGGGTGCCAAGGGTGCCAAGCCGCCCTTAAGAAAAATGTCAAAACAAGCCAGACTGTCAGAAGAGCCAGTGGGAAGAGCAGCCAAAATAGAAAAAAAACACAGTTCCCGCAAACTCTCTCTGGGTCTCCACCAGGAATGTGCCAACAAAAACAAGCCCCTTAAGTCTCTCTGGATGAAGCTGAGTGTGTCACGGAGCCCTGAGCTCCTTTTCCACATCTCACGAGCCATCACAGAACAGACAAAAACCCAGGCTGAAGAGGGCCACAGGCAGTGGCTTCAGACGGCTTTCACCGTCTTTCTCCTACCGCAAATCGTTTTAAAAAGATTAGAAGATTCTGGAGGCAGGTACTAACAATAAAAGAGAAAAGAAAAAAAAAGGGTGATGGATGATTTAGATGAGCTTCCTGAGAACACAAACAGCTGAATGAGGGCACCATAAAACATAAAATCAATGTTTGCTGGACTCTGGGATTAAGAGAGCATTTCCTCTAAAACAGGGTCAGGATATTTCCAAGGAACCAGTGGTGATCCCATATTCTTTGGGAGAGATTATGTTGATAGCACAAGAACGATTCAGTCCTAAGTGTGCAGAGGGAGCAGGCCTAAAATAAGTCTTCCAAAATTGAAGCTGCTTATGGAAAACACCAGGTGAGTCTGCTGCAAACCAAACCATGGGGATAAAATGTGCTTTTTTTCTCTTCACCTGATAAAGTGAAACAACCAGATACATTAGACTTTTCTAAAAAAAAATTCTAAGGCAAGGGAGGTAACCGACATTTTAAAAATAATGCATTATTTGGATGATATATTTTAAAATATATTCCTCATTGAAGCCCCATTTGTGAATTTATTTTAATATTCTGCTAAAAAATAAAGGATAATAATCCAAAAGTTTTCAGAAAATGAAGAAATCAACATACAGACTGGTTTCCTAGCCTCCGAAAATTATTATTTTATCTATAAAATCCCTGTGTAAAAATGTTTGACTCCAACTAGTTCACTCAGAGCAAAGAAACTCAAAATGATATTCAAATAGGGAATAAAAAGAAAGAATCTGCCAGGGGTGAGAGAGAAGGCACAGGTGCACCCCCAAACACGGTAAGACCACTTCTAGTGTAAATGTCACCAGCGGTTTCAACCTCCAGCAGGAACGAGTATCTTCTCACAGTATTTTCATAAAGCCCCTCAAAGTGTCAGTGAGATGGGAGAACAAGTAAATCATTCTTGCGAAAACAGTATTTCATAATGAATGATGTTGGACTGTGTTCCCCCTCAGGAACCTATAAAATGGCGCAACTTACGAAAAAGCTTTCTGAATTCCAGATATAGGGTGTTCTTGAATCTAAAATAAAGAAATAATTGGTAATTTAAAGGACAGCCATCCAATATACATGAAAGAGATCCAAGGTCAGCTATTATTACTCGAAGTTATTTGGGGGCTAAATTTTTAAGGTTGAAAGTGACCTCGGTTTTTTGTAGACACTATAGAACTGAAGAACTAGACAAAAAGATTTGAGGTGCCTAAACAAGATTATGAATGAGTAAAGGCTTGATCATAAACAATAGTCTTAAGTATTAGAAAAAAATAACCCCACTGTGTACCTGACCTGAGCGGTGGCCCTAGAAACGGTCTAAGGACCTACAAACATACACAAAAATCCATCTATCCAAGAAAGAGGTTATTCTGCAAAACCTAATATCATACGTCTACCGGAGATGGGAAAGAGATCTCACAAGGAAAAGGAAAAGCAATTGGAATTGTTTACTCTTCTGTGTCTTGTAAACTACGCATAGACCCGGGAATTACCAGGTCTTCAACTTATCCCTGTAGGTGGGCTAAGGATAAATGTGGGTTTTTCTGTGAAGGACGATGAACAGTTGTCCGCTCTCAATAAAGGCCAGGACGGCGTGTTTCCCATATTCCATACATCTAGCACAGTGCCTGGTACCCGGTGAGCGCCTAATAAATATATGCAAAATACATGAGCGTGAGACCACAGACAGAATTCTGGAATGTGATGCCTAGGGCAATGGCTCTCAAAAAGTGTGGTTCCTGGACCAGCGGCATCAGCACGGGTATCACCGGGGAACCTGTCAGAAATGCAAATTTTCAGGCCCATCTCAAATTTACTGAATCAGAATCTCTGGGTATGGAGTCAACAATCTGGGTTTTATGGAGCCCTCCAGGAGACTGCAATGCATGCTAGAGTTCAAAAACTACTGACCTAGGGAAGGGCTGGTCCGTCAAGACTGAAATCTCCAAGAAGAAAATGAAAACACATATAATATTTTGGTAGTTCCAGGTTGCTAGGCAATCAGGTTTCCCTAGGTCTCTCATTCCCCATAACTGGACTAGCAGCCCCTTCTGTCTTTTTGATTAGATGCAGTGTAATGTTACAGGAAGACACACATAGAGGTCCACCCTAATTTTTTAGGCACTCCGACTGTTTCAGATGGAACATTCTGAAAGTTAGCTCCTTGAGTATTTCAGTGTTTGTGAGCACACATGGGTGTGAGTATGTAGGTGTGTTATAAATAAACATAGAATCAGAAATTGTATAGTATCTTCAACTGACCTATTCTGAAAACAACAACAACAACAACAACAAAACTGTATGATAGGAAACAATTTCCTTAAGGGGACTCTTGTAAAATCACAATCTTGTTACATGCACACTCTGACACCAATGCCATCTGGGAGCAGAGAGCCTCGGGGAAGTCCTTGCCTACACGAGAGAGCCTTCCCCTATTTTCCTAAGGAAGGCCTCTTTTTGATACAGTTTTACTTATTATTAATATTATTATTTTTCAGCAATCCATTATTTCAAGTTATTATTGTGACTGAATCAATTCCTTCTCTCTCGAACATCTCTCATTTCTGCTCATTTCACAGGTAGGTCTAATGTTTTCAAGAATTCCAGAGATAAAGATAAACATGTGGATCATTCTGTATTTTGAGTTTCCTCAATTTCCACTTTGACTCAGCATTCATTTTCATCTGTAATGGAGCATCTAGAACTTAGAGCCAAGTTAACTGAAGTGCATTTAAAAAGAGAACATTGAGTCAAAATATCTCAATGATCAAAAGAAAGCTCTTCTTCTGAACATATCGCTCCCTCCTCCACTCTCCCCCACTAGATGTTTCTCTGGCTGTGAGAATCAAGTTCCTCCTTACATCATTTCAAAACCACATGAATGTCACAGGAAAACTAAGGTCAGGAGGGCACTTAGGTGCTAGAGGAGGGAATGATAAATAATGCCCAGAGGGTGGGGGAAAGTAGCTTTCTACTTTAATTCTCATACTTGCATTTTAGGTAAAGCAACTGGCCAGTTCATCTTTAGTAATTACTCTAATACATTTCATAATGTTTGCATGAGACTCTGTTACGTAGTTTTTTATTCTGTCACATCGGAAGGATATAAAAAGCATCCGTCTATTAAGCCATAGCAGACAAATCCCCCAAACTCCCCGCCCTGGCTTCCACTTCAAGCAGATAAGTACGTAATATGCAACGGAGAACATTCTGAAAAATCAACCCTTTTCTTATCAGAAGTCATTCTGCAAACTTCCTACTTGAAATCCTTAGGTTTTAGAACATTCCGACGAAACACAGAAGCATTGTTTTCTACATTCTAGGTTTGAAAAATAATTCTCCTTAGCTGATGTTCTTATTTCCTCTCCTGTTACTTTGCATTGTCTGCTATACCTCAGCTCAAGTGACCCTCTTTAAAAAAAAAAAAGAAAGAAAGAAATCAATCCAACAAATACACAAGGAAGGAGATACTGTATATTTAGGTAGGGAAGGAGAAGAAGGAGAGGGAAGGGGAGAGGAGGGAGGACAGACCATGTGCGTGTTTCAGGGCTCTGAGGCTGTCCTTACAATGGGACAACTGCTATCATAATCTGACTCATTCGGCTAGTAGAAGAGAGACAAAATACTAACTGTGACTCAAAACCCTTCTTGGCTTCTGTTCTTTACTAGGTACTTTTTTCAACTCCTAAATGACACTAATTCTAGCCTCCACGATTTTGCCACACGTTCAGCTTTCACTCGCTTTGATTCATCAGTTATTCGGGTATTAGCCAGCTTGTGCATTACAAGGTATTTCCTATCAGCGTCTTTAAGGGAAGCAGCAGGGGAAATCTGAGGGTTCGGTGGACAAGTCCATTTGGGAGCAGGTGGGTTTACAGGTTTCAGCTAACTTTCAGCTCCTCAAGCTGACCTGTCCCACCGGCTGGGTCCAATGTTGAGATATTTTTCTTCCAACGTAGGGCTTATTATTCTGTAATCTATTACCAGGAATCTGCAGTCTCCACACAATTTAACAGCAGTCTGAGTTAAGTAACAGATATTTTAGTTGTTGTAGCAATTGTGCTTACATTTGGAGAGAATCTGGGAGAGCAGTTGTCTGCATCAGTAAAATTCATCACTAAAATTAAATGTTTTAATTTTCCTAATGGGCTTCAAAGGGGGAGGGAAACCAAATGTGCTTTTGAAAGATAATCTCCTGGAAGAGGAAGTCTGTACAGAGGCTTAATCAAATCTGGGGCAGAAGTTAGGTTGCCAAAATTACTAATCATCAAGATGAACCTTCTTGCTCATTAGTGCATTAATACGTGTGGACACCCTTCACCTGGAGTGAGCCGCTAATCCCTGCGGTCAGGCACAATCCGTTTCTTCTCTCCTCTCTTCATCTTGACCTTAAAGGCTCTAGAAAGAACCCCTCTAAAAACAAAACTCAGAAGGCACTGTTATTTACCACGAAAGAGAACAAATTAATGCAGTTTACAGCGTTTATGCCAGAATAAAGAGAGCTGGTAACAGATTTGTTCCCGATGCATCAGAAATGAGACCCTGCGACAAACTTCTGCTCTCTCTCCAGCAAAGCTGATGCATTGACTAGACAGGTAGATATTAGGTACTCAGGCTGTCTGGATGCTATGGAAATAGCGTCGAGCGCATCTGACCATCGGCAATGGGGCCAGACGAGCATGAGGCTCATTTTCATTCCAGCCAGCGAAGGAGCCTCATCTGCGTTCTCCTTGTCATTGAAAGGCTGCCGTATTTGTCAGCTCAGCCGTGTGTAAGATAAGCTCTGCCCTTGTTATCTAATATTTCACCAGGCAGGAGAACCAAAGGATAAGGACAATCTTAAATGCCCACGGAGGCGGGAAAGCTTGAGTGTCGTCGGGCCGGGCACAAAGCCTGAAGCCTGGGCCGGAGGAAGTTTACAGTGGAAGTTAATCAGTTCATTTGGAAGAAAAGCTCTAAGGGATTTGGACAAAACGATTATGATGTATCCTGGCTAGAGAATGAATCAGGAGACAGATCGCAAGGCACTAACTGCAACATTATCCTCAGATAGGTTCTTCGTTTTCGTCCCCAGTACACGCTTTTACCTTAAATGTCTCCGAAATTAAACAGAACTAAAAGAAGTGGAGATACGTAACCATCGGTCCCGGGTTAATGAGGAACAGGTATAAGGAGAGATCAGTTTTGCAGGCATCCCTCCACCTGGCCACCCAATGGTCCATCCACTTCTTAAAGCTTCGTGAGTACCAGACACAGTGCCAGTCACTGACGAGAATGAATGGACAAATCCATGTTCTCAGAGAAGCCTGGAGCTGCTGGGGGCAGGCAGGACACGAAGGGATTGTTACAAACCAGGCAGCAAGGACCGTATACAGATATTACAGCCCACAAAGGGAGCAGATAGGAAGTACCTAGCCAGTGGGAGGAAGAGAGGGGTGGAAGAAGGCTTCCTGGAGGAGGTGGCCATTAATCCCGAGTGTTAAGGGATAAGTAATAATTAGCCAGATGAAAGAGGGATGGGAGAAGAGAGCCAGACTCCAAAGGAGAGCGACTGCCATGAAACCAAGGCTTTGAGATGGCAAAAAGCTTGGTCTATTTGGGGCAACTCTAAGCAATGTGACATGGTCAGGGCTTTGTGACCAAGAGGCTAAACAAGGTGGGTAGAGACTCCAGGCCCTGTGGGCGGGGGAGCTACTGAAGAAGCTACTGGGTTATGTGATCGGCTGGGGCTTCAGATCAGCTGAGTTCTATGGAAAATGGGCAGTGTGGGAAATGGATGAGAGGAGGACAGGGCGAATGGGTGAACAGGCCTAGCAGTACTCCAGGGAAGAGGAGATGAAGACGTGAGGCATGGTGGAGTGGGAAGCGGTGGCAGGTCGTGGAAATACACAGAAGTACAATGATCGGACTTGGTGGGAGAGGAAGAAGCAGGGGTCAAAAAGGACTCCTGGTTGTCAAAGTCTGGCGTAAAGGGGTTACAAGTTCAGTTCTCTTTGCTCTGAGCATAACATTTATGAAGCCCAGGTTTATACCAGGACCGTGAAACTGAGGGGAACCCCAAAGAAAGCCACAGGCAAAGCCAGTAAGCAGTGACGACATTTTGCCAGCAAGACCACGAGGCAGCAGTCCCCTGCCTCAGGGTGTGACCTGCTAGTGGACAGAGATGGCGCCCACAACGACCCGGGTGGCCCTCAGCATGGGGTGGGCACCCACAACTACTTATTAAGTGAGTAAATGAGGGGCGCCTGGGTGGCTCAGTTGTTAAGCTCAGGTCATGATCCCAGAGTCCTGGGATCGAGCCCCATGTTGGGCTCCCTGCTCAGAGGGAAGCCTGCCTCTCCCTCTCCCTCTCCCCCTGCTTGTGTTCCCTCTCTCTCTGTCAAATAAATAAATAAAATCTTTTTTTTTTCAAAGTTTTTTATTCATTTAAGCAATCTCCACACCCAACATGGGTCTTGAACTCATGACCGAGATCAGGGTCATACACTCTTCCAACTAAGTCAGCCAGGCGTCCCTTCTCAGGATCCCTTTTTTTTTTTTTTTAAAGATTTTATTTTATTTATTTGGCAGAGGGAGAGATCACAAGTACGCAGAGAGGGAGGCAGAGGGAGAGGGGGAAGCAGGCTGCCCGCTGAGCGGAGAGCCCGATGCGGGGCTCGATCCCAGGACCCAGAGATCACGACCTGAGCTGAAGGCAGAGGCTTTAACCCACTGAGCCACCCAGGCGCCCCTAAATAAATAAAATCTTAAAAAAAAAAAGTGAGTAAATGAGTGAAAACCTCATTTACTTACTTAATAGTGGTCAGGCCACCTAGTCTCTTACTCTGGGTATCTTTGGATAAATAATAAAAAAAAAATCTCGTTTCTCAGTTGAAGGTGGTGATAATAAAATGTCCTCCCAAATATCTTAGGGGCCAAACCACTTTTTTTTTTGGAACTCTAATAGAACTTGCCATTTCTCCAACTTACTTAGGCTCCCAGGTCAGTTTTCTAGAATTACTAACTAGATTCTAAGCACCTGAAAGGCGGGGCCTGGGCCCTCCTAGAGAGTTGAGCATCTAAGGCCGCCACTGAACACACGGGAATCCGGAGGGCAGTGCTAGCCCAGGCCCCGGGATCCGGGCTTCCTTCAGTGGGGTGCTCATCCTTTGTGCACCTTATCCTCTCATCAGCATATACAGGCAAACATTATGTCCTCCACCCATTTCATAGAGCTGCTAAAAAAAAAAAAAAAAAGAGATCATACAAAGGAAGTACTCTGACATCTTAAATTATGTATATTCATAGGATTCAGTGACAACATCACAACTACAGCAACCAATTTTTGGATAGGAAGGCGCCCACTCTGAGAAGTAGTAAGCCTTAGCATAAGGGCCACGACTCCCAACTGTACAGGTAAAGTAATCTAAAAACAACCAATACAAATAAGAGCGCTCCTGGGCAGAAAATGTATCAGGGTTGATTTAGACAAGTGTCAAGGCGAAGTGGGGCCCCGTGAGAGGTGGGCCATCCCGGGGGAGAGCCCAGTGGTAAGCTGGTGGGGACACAGGCCCAGGCTGGTGCCCGCTGCCGCCATGCTGTCTCTGGCATTCAGCCCAGGGGGGACGGGGTCCTGAAACCCCCATGTTGCCAAATGCCTCATCATCCCCACCACAGGAACCAAAGTGGACAAAGTAAAGGAGTTGCATATAAGCTCTCCTCCTCTAGGCCCGAGTGCTGGTCTTAGGACAGGCGCCTGAGAAAGAATTACTTTTGCTTTGATGGAGCATGCTCCTCTCAAGTTAATTCACATTCAAAAGGAGGTTTAGATGTCAATTCTTTGATGTGCAATTACCATTATGCTGCCCAGAATGCCCACCCTGGGCTCGGCACCCAGCACAGAAGGGATATGGATGCAGATTCCTCCCCTCTCCTTCTCTTCCCAATAGCTTCTTGGCCTTTAGGCAGCTCAAAGGGCAAAGGGCAAGGGAACTAACCGCTGCTAGCCGCTTCGGCGCCACACATCGTGCTGAACCGCTCTATGTCGTTTTTGGTTTTTTGTTTTGTTTTGTTTTGTTTTTTTGGTTTTGGTTTTTCTTTTCTCTTACTTTTGCCAGGAATCGCTCTGCACACTTTGAGAGAGGAAGATACTGAGGATGAGCAGTATGTGACTTGACTGGAGACCCATGGCTAGCAAGTGGCAGTGACTCCAACCCTCCAAAGCCAAGCTCGTTTCAGTGTGCAGTAAAGCATGAAAAGATCGACGCATTTTTAAGAAAAGCTCTAAACTGTCAACTGCGGTGATCTGGCCCCCACTAGCCTCCCACCACACGCGTGCACATATCCATGCACATACAGGCACGCGAGCCTACACGCACACACCCATGCACACCAGTCCCAGCAAGCGTGCCAGTAGTGCAAGTGAGTCCTCAGCCGCTGGCTACTCACAACACTCACCAAGATGGGTCTGCAGTTTTTATTTTTAACCACTGGGTAAGTGTTTGGGAGCCAATCGAAACCACAGAACTAAAATTACCAGGTTCGAATTGCTGGACAAACTTTAGAAAAGGATGAATAGGAAATGAATGGTAGACAAAACAGAAGCTAATGTGAAGATGCAATTTTATGGCTGGATGATCTCTCATTTCTTTTTATAACTGCACGAGTCCCTTTTTCATGTTCCCGGAGAGAAGGCTCCAAAGAATTTAGAAGAGTCTATCCAGAGAAGCCAGAACGCAAGCAGCTCAGCTGCTGGAAATATGCTAGACTTTCTCCAGACAGTTTACCAGGGAGACAGAAAATGAGAGACAAGCCTCTGTAAAAACTGCATCACGAGAAGAACAGATCAGCAGAAACGTATTATGCAGAGCACAAATCCAGGTAACGCTGTAGCTATCCCGTTTCAGAACTAAAAGTTATGTGCTAGTAAATAAAAGGCAAATTTGTAATAATTAAGTGATGCCGCTTTCCTCTTTGCCAAGGGCTCCCTTAAAAAGAGAGCTGTAGTTCGTTTAAAGGCATGTTATGGTTTCATAAGCCAGGAACATATAAAGTCCTTAGTAACCCTTATTAGGTCCAGAGCTCTGCCCCCCACAAGACCATGATCCGGTCAACCAGGAGAGGAGATGAAAGGTGGTCAGTCCCAGGAGAGATTCGGGGATGGGGACCGTCACCTCGTGCTTCTGTTAAGCAGCTGCTCCAGTGCTAATCATCCTCAGGTTCCAGAAGAGTCCTCCTGACAGCTGAGGTCATGTTCCTGTTGTCATTTAAGCTTATTCCAAGGGCATCCTTGTCAGCAGCAGCCGACACTCACTGAGCACCCTCTTATGTGGTTTGGGGGGATCCTGGAAAACTCAGCAAATGGAGACGCCCCTGAGGATTTGGATTTGGATTTGGATTTGCCCTCCAGCAGGAGAGATAGTCCTCTTACCCCCCCAGGCATGGAGAGCCTCAGGGACTGGAGATGACTGCAGGGGCTGGGGACGGTGGGGAAGCTTGCAGGAGACTGAGCCAAGGAACGGAGGCAGACATACAGCTGTGCCGGGGGGCCAGGCTGCCTTGCTGGGGCAGCTGGGAGCTCAGGGGCCTGGTGTAGAGCACCTCGGGGCCAGGAGTTGAGGCTCCTGAGGTCATCCTGAGGAAAGGTGTCAGTAGAAATGAGAAACTCATAAGCAAGGAATGTGTGAAAAGCACAGCATTGATAATGTAGATTCATTTATAGCTAACGTGTGGTGAACTAGGGGAAGGGAAGGAAGAGCTGGGAGAGGCTTTAAGAGGGAACACTTGATGGGACTTTGCAGCTCACGGTGTCCAGCACCAGCCCTGCTGAAAGGGGATGTGGCACCGAGAGGAAAGGCTGACTCTTGCCAAGTCCATATGGGCCCCTGGTGCTGTACAGAGAGACCGCATTCCAAAAATACACACGGAAGTCGTTTGGAATTAGGAACTAATTTCTCTCTAGAAAAAGTACATCACAAATGGTGGGCTGGTGTCCGGGATACTGCACAAAAGTCTCTATAATCCATATGTAACTGAAACACGTGCTAGAGACGAAGGTGGCATTTCAGCTCTATTATACATAGGACCTTTGGTGGCTTTGCCTGTGCAGCCAAATCCAATATTAGCATATCCTCGTCGGTTTAAACTTCAAATTCAGGATGATCCCAGGAATAGCTGGACTATACTGGCAACCACCAGCCACGGCAACCACCAGCCAAGACAATGCCCTTCAGCTACCATGTGGAGGCAAGGAGTTCTCTTCCTTTCAGCCATGCCCGTCATCCAAGAAGCAAGAGGTCCCTCAGGTTGGGAGAAGCTGGAACGCCCTGGACTCAGTGAATGGGGAAGAAGTGATTTCCTATTAAAAAGGAATTCGGGGGCACCTGGGTGGCTCAGTGGGTTAAAGCCTCTGCCTTCGGCTCAGGTCATGATCTCAGGGTCCTAGGATCGAGCCCTGCGTCGGGCTCTCTGCTCAGCGGGGAGCCTGCTTCCCCTTCTCTCTCTGCCTGCCTCTCTGCCTACTTGTGATCTCTCTCTCTCCGTCAAATAAATAAATAAAATCTTAAAAAAAAAAAAAGGAATTCGCCCACTTACACACTTGCCATATACAATCAGCTGAATATACGTTAAAAAAAATCAAATGACTATAACTTAACAATTACTTCTTTTGTGAGTATTTCCTGGATATTTCTCACATTCATAAATCACCACTATCATTTTAAACACACACTGTTATATCACTAACTCACAGCAATTTATGGTCCACTGTGACCCTCGACACAAAAAAAGACTTGGACAACTTTTAAACTGGTCATTGTATTTTCATGGATTCTATTTTGAGCTCTTGTATTTATCCTTGCTGAATTTCAGCTTGTGTTTCATCCCATCAAAAACCGAAAGTTGCTTCAAGCTAAATAGATTACAGTTAGTTAATAAGCCGGCACCCACATCCCATTCAGCGGCTTTCCATAATCTGCAATACATATCCACAAACACTAGGTGTCACTATTATTTCTCCCAAGGGTTTCTGTGCCCTCTTCCTTTGAAGGTTAATACCTCGGTATGTCTCTTCTTTCCTCTACAACCTCTCCAGCTCATTCTCTGGTATCTAGAACCATATGTAGCAAACACTATTTGGAGGAGGGCAGACAAGAACATGGTGGTGGTGGTGATGATACACTGGTCTGGCAGGTCAAAGTGAGACTGGGAAGTCATTCTCATCTCCTGGGACAAGCAGGGTCTCAGATTAGTTTATTTACTGTGGGGGGCATTTTCAAGGTGCGCCACAATTAGGTTCCACTTTATTTAAAAAAAAACGGCACCTAATTGGGTCTGCAGCAGATGCTTTAGACTGAGAATCCATGGATGGGCTTCAGGGGTGTGCAAACCCCATAACTATACATGAAGCTTGGTGTATTTGTATTTTTCTGAGGTGGGAGTAGTTGGCCTGCATTACATTCTCAAGGGGTAAGAACCACAGGTTATTACAGATGGTTTCCCCCCACTTGATCTCTTGTCCCACCAAAAAGGAGTGGAAAAGCACTGACTTCCCTCTCCTCACTCTCATCCCAGCCTCATTTGGGTGTGGAAGGTATGCAGGTATACAATTTTTATCTTTAAATCGATAAAATCTCAACTTTAGAGATACCAACAGAAGAGCCCATCTGTGATTCAGGAGCAAGTAAAAATTTCAGGATAAAACCATGCTCTGTCATTGCTTTTTTTTTTTCACCTAGAAAATAAGAGTCCATTTTCAGGTAACCTGATTTTGTTTTCTTAAGAGGTATGCCTCACATAGTCAAATTATATTAGAATTAGCCCACAGCAAATCAATTTGCAACTGATAATGCAGCCGGTAGTTTTCCTTATTAAGGTTCCATTTATTCATTAAAGAGGATGTGTATAATGCTAGAGATACTCTACACAAAAGCTCCCTTCTTCCTTCACTTTTCCTCTTTCCCTCCCTATCACTAAGAAAGAATTCACAGTTTAGATTTTAGAGAATAAGAACATCTTAATTTCTTATGTGTTCTCTTAGGATTTTTCTTAAAGGTTGCTTTTTTTTTCTTCCCTAATTACAATCAACAGAATTGTAACTCACTCTGGTCATATTTCTAACTTATCACATTAAAAAGACTGGCCTCAGCTGAGCAAAAAAGCTTCTCACCGGCATCTCTAGGTGCTGGCAAACCAATTTCAGTACAAGCCACTCTGAGACTCAGTATACAACCGCAGAGTAGTTAAATCTCTGTTCTCAAAGGCTGGCGACCACGCTTTTTTTTTTTTTGTCCCTGACACAACCACTGAAATATCAGTCTCATTTCCCAAAGTAATCAGATTTCTTTCCAGTCAATGCAGGCAGGGAACAGCATGCCCATGAGTTTACTTTCCCGTTATGAATCCTGGTTGTGTTTACTATCATATCTGCTTCCAATTGCACAGGTTGAAACTTGCAGAAATAGGAATCTAGTTTCATGTAAATTCAGACACTTACGAAAAGGCTAAACCACAAAGCAAAACAGAAATGCCACCAGGATATTAAACACACAGAACGTACTTGTTAAATGTCAGGGCAAGACATCCAATAGTATTTTTTAAAATTTATGCTAAGGATTCCTTTCTGCAGAAAACAGCATATTGTTTTGCTTAATGGGGTCAGTTGTTCCTTCAAAGCCAGGTCTTCGCTGCCTCCGAAGCAGCAGGTTTCCCTAAGCGGTGCCCATGGCCCTCCTCTGGGCCTCCCTCCCAAGATCCCAACACCACGCCGTGCACTCCCCTCGCTTCACACTCCACCTTCCGCTGCCACCAGACATCCTCTTGCTACTGCCTTCAGTAATGATTTCACTCATCATGTGTCTTTTGTCCTCTCACCCAACACATCGTGAAGCTCTGACAAAGGGCCTGGGCAGTGCCCGAAACAGGGCAGATAATCCGGTCTGTTGAGTGGAAAGAAGCAGAGGTCTTGATTTGACTAACCCTGGACAGCAGTTATCATCCAGCTCATAAGCGTAGTTAAAACAATTTTTAATTCCAAGGTTTAAAATCAGAGGATCAGAATGTGACTCAGTGAACATTAAATGATGGGCTACAAACTAAGCAAGAAACTAACCAGGCATCTAATGTCTTGACACCTGCAATAACTTTTAGGGGACAGGATATCCTCCCCAAAGACTTTTTTTTTCATAGTAACCCTCCCTTTAAATGTTTCCTTTGTATTTCTGGGAGTTTTCCTTTCTTTAAAGCAAAATCAGTGCTCAGCTGGGGAAGGAGACAAATGGGACGATACAGCCTATCTCTTGCTTCTAAAAAAGCTTTGTGCTCTAAGGAGGCAAGAAACAAAAAGTGAGGGATCTCTAGGACAAAAACTCCCATCAGAAATGAAACATCAAGCTCTGGATTGTCACTTTTCGGCTGCTGTTTGGAAGCCAGTAGAATCTGATTCAAGAGCAGCAGGAAGGTCTTTGTTTCTAAAAGTTTACAATAATCTGTAAGGAGGTTCTGAGAACGCTTGCCACGCTGGGACTCCCTTCTAAGTTCTGGCATTTCAGGGGGCCGACCAGGAGCAGTGGTCTGGCAAGCACTCGCAATGAGGACCAGAGCTCCATCAGCATCAATGCCCAGGACCCTGAGGCAGCAAGGACAGTGAACCCTGAGATGGGAAAGTGTGAGGACTACACACCTTGGACAGTCGACCTTTCCGGAGTGCTTAGATACCAGATGCAGGTTCGGGAACAAAGACGAACAGAACATAGTTCCTGTCCCAAAGGAGTTAGCGCTGTGGTGAGGAAGGTGTCCAGCTGGATGGGTCACAATGTCACAAAGCTCTAAACAGCACACTGTGGAGAGCGGAGAGAGCAGCCACTCTGCCTGGGCTGGGGACGGGCAGCTGGCTTCACCCAAGAGCCATAGTCCAGCCATGTTCTGCTTGTTTCCTAGGAGACTTTCTAATAATACACAAGTAATCAAGGAAGGTAAACCTAACAGACGACAGAACAGCCATTATTAAATTTCATAATAGTTGGATGGACTTTCGCAGATCTGGTCATCTTGAAGCCTTCTTAATTGTCAAAGAAGAGAAGGGAGCATTACGAGTGACTGAAAGTTACAGACTTCCACTAGGTGGTCAAGAAATTACACTTCCTTCAATGTCTTCTCCTCGGCAGGCCAAGGGGCCTCCGTCTAAGACGATGCCCGGAGCCCGCACACCTCACACTGGTAACAGGTGTCAGCCCGGAAAAGATGCGGCTTCGCTTTCATGAAGTTGCTGACCAGAAAATATTGAGATGAGGACATGAGATGAGCACGTCATCTCTAATATCTGCTTCTCTTTCCTACAGAAGATCTAAACCCGTGCTTTCGTCATTACCCGAGAAAGTTCTAAACATGTGAAACTGAATTTGTCATCAGACTCGCACCCTGAGTTGGCTTCTCTGACAATATTCCTTCTACCAAAAAATGGTTACACTCCTCCCCTATCTAACAGAAAATGAATTCCAATCCCATGTTCATTTGCTTACAGTGTGTGTAAGCGACACACATCTCTTCTCATGCCCTCTCACTTTAGCCCAGAATACTCCTAATATTTCCATGGAAGCGCTGAGAAAAACTTTATAGGAGAATCCCCGTGAAACAAAACTTTCCAAAGCAACAATTCCTTCACAATTGAATAGTGCCCTTCCCAGTGTCCCGTAATAAGCACCCGACACAGGAAGGAGCAGGCCCATCCACAGAGCAAGCTCACATGTATGCCAGACTCACTGGGGCCTTGCAAGTCTCATTGGTGCTATTTTGTACCTTCTATCCTCCTACTATTAGGACAGGAAAATGCAAGTCCTCTAAGTAGCACACTCATCCCCGGTATTGGTGAAAAATTCCCCATTATGGGAGTTCATGTGACAATGACCACTTCTGGATGAACAAATAAGCTACCCCAAAACACCACCTGCTGCTAAAAGACGGTAAACTCTGGGCATTGAGAAACATTAGCAAGAGGCATGACTTAGAAATCATACAACGACTTTAAGCACATCAACTTTGCTCCCACTGATTGTTCCCTTCTCTGCCTTCCTTCTGGGGTTTCTTACTCTATGCGCACTGAAGCACAACAAAAGACTTAGAGAGTCTCTTGACAAGAACTGAAGGATCCCTGAATCTTCTAACGCAAACACAGAAAGGAGCCAAAAGGCAGAAGGGTTCTCAGAATCTCCCTCCGTTTCAATCCCAGGTCTGCAAGCACTGCCGTCTACATTCAGATCACCATTCAGAGTGCAGGAGCTGAGGGAATTCACAACTAACATTCAGCCGCTACAGGATGACAGCTGGCTCAGAAGGTAGCCAGAGGGAGGATGTGATGGGGAGGCTGATTTCTTCTGGTACTTGAAATCCATCATAAAAATCTGTAACTTTTTGGGAGTCTGGGTGGCATGGTTGGTTAAGCATCCAGCTCTTGGTTTTGGCTCAGGTTGTGATCTCAGGGTCTTGGGATCGAGCCCCATGTCAGGCTCTGCACTCAGCGTGGAGTCTGCTTAAGATTCTCTCTCCCATCTGCCCCTCCCTGCTGTGCATGCTCTTTCTCTCTAAAATAAATAAAGAAATCTTCAAAAAAACACTGTAACTTGAAACCTTTTTCACTGTTCCCCCTAATAGTTAAAACACTGGCCCAGTCCAAAAAAAATGAACCCTACGTATTCTTCGTCCATCTTAGCAATGAGTAAGTTCATGGATAATCCAGTTCATGGATAATCGTTCTACCTTTTGTTCAGAATTCTGAGCAACACGGGCACGTGAACAGTATCAGGCAACCTCAAACTACCCAAAAGGATCATCTACAATTTTAGAAGAACACATTTTCTGTGACTCTGATGAAGATTCAACACAAGTGTTCTTCTCGTTGGCCACCAGAGACAGCAGTGGGCGTGGAGCGGGCATGGAGGAGGCGTGGCTTCTTGGTGATCCCCACACGTCGGGGGCTGTGGGTGGAGGTGGCAGATGTAGTACTTGCTTTATAGGGTCGTGTTCAGCTTCCGATGCTTTATATCTAGGGTCTTTGGAGCCACTGGGAGCTTCAGGGAAGTGGAAGCTCTGTTTGAATTTAGTGGTTCTCAGCTTTTTTTTAAATATTTTTTTAAAGACTTTATTAATTTATTTGACAGAGAGAGATCACAAGTAGGCAGAGAGGCAGGCAGAGAGAGAGGGGGAAGCAGGCTCCCCGCCGAGCAGAGAGCCCGATGCGGGGCCTGATCCCAGGACCCTGAGATCATGACCTGAGCCAAAGGCAGAGGCTTTAACCCACTGAGCGATCCAGGCACCCCTGGTTCTCGACTTCTGACAGCTTTCTGGAGGAAAGAGAAGACGTGCTTACTAACTCCACACTTCAAAAAAGGCAGCCCAAGACTACCTATGGTCACCATGGTGGTGCTCACCTCAAAGCAGTCCTGGGCACAGGAGACCTGTCTGACCCTATTTACCTCTCCACGTGCAAAATCGGGAGCATGCCCTTTAAGTGTACCTAGAGCTACGCTGGTCAGTGGCCTTTATCCACTCATTAAGTGCTTGGCCAGGGCCATGCCACTTCCTTGCTACCGGACTCCTGCCTTTTTTTTTACCGCCCAGCAGTCAGGAACGTGCCTGGCAGAGCCCTGAGAGTGCTGTGAGCTCTCCACTTCTCCCTGAAGTCTTTGCCTCTCCCTGGCTCCCAGGATAGCTGATGTCTGGGCTCCCATTTGGCAGCCGTCTAAGCAACAAGTTTTAGGACAAGGTCATTTCATCCTGGACCATGTAGTGGCATTTTGAGAACACCTAATGTGAGCCCTGGGGTAGGGCTCACACACACACACACACACACACACACACACACAGAACCAGACTTCCACTTCCTATTGTCCAGATCCTCCTGAACGGTCACATGTCTGTAATTCTTTGTTGTACGACACAAAGTATTACGAGGGTCAGTTTGCTGAGCAAACTAAAATGTCATCTTCTATCACGGCCTTTTATCTTTGCTTCAGTTAGATTGAGACTGTCCTTCAAGGGCTTAATGATTTTTTAAAAAGAAGAAAAAAACCCTGCAAAATAAAATAGAACCGTCACCTCCACCAAAATACACTCCTTAAGCCCTGCAGCTTAATTGTGATGGAGATCAGCTGTCTCGCCTCACTTATGCCTAACAAAGAAAACAAATAAATAAAAATAAATACTACCTTATTCTTCCAGGGGAAGTTTCGCACAGTTCAACCAAATTGTTGGTACAATTATCAGTTATTATCGAAAGAGAAATTAACTCAAAGTAATGCTAATCATTAGCACAAAAGACTTTAAAAAAATACTTCTTCCTCAAAAGACATAAAAAGAGATTTCTTTTAAAACAAGGTGAACATAAGCAGAGTCCAACTTATGGATTAGATTGGTTCCCAAAACTCAATTATAATGGACTTATCCGTCAACTGATAAGCATTTTTTCTGTGGAAACAAGAGTACAGGGATTTATTCCCTTGATCGCTCCGCTCTCTTCTAAGCCCCTGCGCCTGTAGGAGGAGAGGGTGGCCATGAGAGGGCAGAGGGTTGGGAAAGAAGCTTCTGGGGCTGAGCAGCTTGAGGTGAAGGTTTCAAAAGCAAAGAGGAGGGAAGAGGATACTTTAGCTTCTACTATGTGCCAGCCTTCTTAAATGAAAGCCATTACCTAACATGAGCAACTCAAGACAATAGGGCCCCTCACATTGAATTACTGTCACAACTTCTCTTGCCTGCCTATAATTTTTTTTTGAATTATGCATTTGCTCCTGTTAATCTGTTGGAATCAATTCATTCATAAAATGTTTATATACTTAGTGCCCATGGAGAGAGTTAGACTGAGCAGAGGGTGTGTAGGGTGAGTGGAGCTATCATCCCTTAAGACCTAGGAACTTGTCAAGGTGGGGTACGAAGGCCTTTCCATGTGCCCTTTCATGACAACTGCGCAGACTAGATATGCTTATACTGACCGGAGAGATGAGTTTATCAAGCCATAAATTTAAATAATTTGACTAGGAAGCAGTTAGACCTGAAAAATCAGAGCTAATCGGCCTCTAAACACATGCTCTGTCTACTACAACCTGTGAACCCTGAATTAAGGTCGTGTGTGGCGTGAACCTCTCTGGCTATAGCTACTCCCTCCCCTTCCTTCTTTAGCAAGAGGGGGGCAGTGCTCAGCCTGTCTTGCCACCAGGTATGGCCATAAGATGACCTTCTGGTCATGAGACATTCACAGATGTGTTTTGTAGGACTCCTAGGAAGGATCTTCGATGGAAAGAAGTGAGCATCATTTTAGACTCTATTCTTCCTCCGTGGTCCAGCCTGCAATATGGATGTCATGGGTGGTGTTCCAGCAACTATCCTAGACCATGAAGCAACCTCAAAGTTGGAAGCTAAGCGCTGGGGGGTATGGCCAAAAAAGGGAAAGTGCTGGGTCCAGAAGGACTTAGTGGAGTCACTCTACCACTCTACCCGCCCTATGTGAACTTCATCCAGAGTTGTTTTTAATGTGAGGGGGAAAAAAATGCTTGTGGTTTTAAAGCTCTATAGTCAGATGTCTGTTACTCACAATTCCTAATAGCTATAGCCAATATTAGAACAAACCACTGCATTACAACTGTATTAAACAACTATGTATCTCCAAGAACCAAGACATTTTCAAGCTAGAGTTCAAAAGCAGTGGTTATCATTTTGTTAATCTCATTTGAAAATGAGTAAATATTCTAATATTTTTGGCAAAAAAGTTCTCATAGTTTTATTTTAAAGTGAAACCTTCTCTATTCCACCAACATAACAATTATGACCAGTAAGATGAATAGAAACTAGTAGAGAAAATTCATTTGTGTTCAGGAGAAAGAGAAAAAGGAGCCCAGAGAACATTCTTGGTTTGGTGTTAATAGTCTCAAATCTTCAGAGAATTTCAATGCTGAGATAAAGGCTTTTAAAAGTTGTAAACAATTTGAGAGTTTTTATTCTTATAAAAGAATAATTTTTTTGGCCTTTGGCCCTATGGGGACAGCCAAGTGTGCGGTTCCACTTCTGAATAACTATGAAGTTGAACAGAATTAGCTAGAAGAACTTCTACGCCAATACGCCCACTGTGGGATGGGGGAAATGATTAATATTGACCAAAACAAACCATAATAACAACACAAGATGAGGAAAAGGTCAGGGAACCCCAACTAGGAATAACTATGAGAAATGTTAAGCTATGTTCCTTCCCTTGTAGAATGTGCACCGGACTGGGGCTTAGATTCTGCCTCGCCTTTCCACATTAGCTGTGTGACTTTGGGCAAGGTACTTAACCACGCTGGGCTTCGGTGTTCACTTCTTTAGAGGGATACTGAATTGATGAAATTTGCAGCGCAGTATTTAGCATGCAGCAAATGTTCAGTAAATCTAAGTACTTCTCACTTTCCATGCACTTTCATATCCTTTTGGGTAGAGGCTTATAAAGAAAACAAAGCAAAACAAACTATATATATCTATTTTTAAATCCTCCCTTCTTTTTTTTGGTGGGGGAGACTCATGTGTCAAGGACAGTATATATAAAACCATAGTATAATACTACATTAGTTATTTTCACAGGGTCAAGACACACCTGCCCATTAGTCCATCATTTAACACCTACAGGGCATGCCAGGAACGCTATTCTATTGAAAACAAAAGAAAACTCAAGCCCATCGTGCCAAGCAGAAGACAAATGTGGGGTTCCACTCTAGTACTATACTGACTTTTAAGAGTCAGAGAAGAAAGTTGCCAAAGAACACCTTGCTCACCTTGCTCAATGGCCTTCCCTATGATGGCTTCTACACTGACTGGAGGTCCCTACCTGAGGCCCTTCGGTCTTATCCACCAAGTGGGTGTGACTACTAAAGCCCCATGTCCAAGACACTTGTTGCTTCCTGCCAGATGCCATGCTGCTCGAAGCAGGGATCGTGGAGGTGTTTCTCTATCTCCATGAGCAGAGAGTACTTTTATTAGAGAAAATTCACGACTCACATTTGCCGAATGAAGGAAATGATGATGGACATGTCAAAGTGCAGCACCCAAGGCTTTTTTTTAATGCTGCGTATAATGTCATCCTATTCTTCCAAGGCACATCTGATCAACGCTGATGGAATTCTTCCCTCTGGTACCAACACAAATCCTTTAAGGCTCCATTCGAAATGTGTGACCACCCAAGAAGTACACAGGACTTCTGTCCTAGGGGCTCTGAAAGCAGAAAATACTAAATTTCCTCCGCTCACACAAAAATAAGGTATAGGTATAGAATTCTGCTCTCCATGAGTTTGCAGCCATTTCTTCCCCTCAGCTGAGAAAGGTTCTGTTCACTGCACGAACCACAATATCATCCCTTTTGTTTGTTTGCCTGTTGACGAGGGAGTGGGAGAGGGGAGAAAAGAATGAGTATTTCAGTACAGCTGGGCTGGCTCCCTCCATAGGCCCAAGACCAGGTGCCAGGACAGCCCAGCTGTGAGGGGCAGCTCGTGCCAATGTCACGACCCCGCTACTACAAGAGACTGTTATTTCCTGCTGCTGGCAGACGGCAGGCCCTGCCTGTGTGGCTGGGGATCTGCAGTCCCCCTCTGTCCAGCACCCTGGAGGGCTGCCCAGCTGTTCTCAGAATGGCACTGGCGGGCCCTGACTCCAGCTTAGTGTTGGATATAGTTCTGTTCCCTTCGGCTGCTCAGGCCCCTTGCCACACAAGCCGCGGCCAGCCGTCTGAGAGCACAGAAGACACTGTCTTCAGCTATGGCAGCTCTGGTCCCACCCCTCGGTATCTCTTGCCGTCCCCTTTATTATTAGACAACTGGTAGACCTAAAAGTCAATGCATTACCAAAGCCCTCTGAGACATAACTAGCTGGGGATGCTTTATGTTTTACGGGGAATTATAGTCACACAAAGCCCATTTCTAGGGTGGTATGGCTTTGTTTTACATTAATACTTTGAGTTCAAATCATGGTAACATGAGATTTCATGGCCTTTACTTTTCAGACAAGGGCATATGGGGTGAATCACTCTATGTTCCAAAGTAGTAATGTAGCTGACATGCGTGGAGCAAATTTCCACTGGCTGAGCCTCACTTTTATGTGTCTCTTCTTCCTTTCTCCTCTTTCTTTTTTTGGCAGGGGGTAGGGGGACAGTGTGGGCAGAGGCACAGAAAACAAGGACTCCTCAGAGGATTCAGGAGATTTAAATCTCAGTTGTGCCAAGCCTAAAGAATAATATACACCTGGACTCTTTAATGACCCCACAAGCTACAGGGAAGTTAGCAAGGGACGGTTGGATGGCTGCTACCGTGATGAAAGAAAAATGGTTTCCAGGCAAACTGCCAAATCAGGAGAAATGGGAGGTGGTGAGGAGAGGGACGAGACAGCAGGAGCAGAGAAAAGGTCGCTGGGGCCCCTCAGCGTCCTTTACCTGCTGTGGGTAAACAATGACTTAGTCCCCAAGAAGGTTTTAAGTTTGAGGGTTTTGTGTGTGTGTGTGTGTGTGTTTGAAGAAAATGGGAACATATAAATAAACTGCTTACATTCTCAAAAACACAAAAACCAAGGACAGCAGTTGAGGAAAAGGTTCTCAGAGCAGGCCTTATCAGGGAAAGACAAGCAACCCCCCCCCTCAGGGACTGGCCCATTTAGCAGAGGTGGGCACACACAGTTGCTGGCCTTGGTTTAGAAACAGGAGGGAAAACTGCCAGAGATTTACCTTCAGACATAACAACTTCTGTTTACTTCCGAAGAGGACTACTAGAAAAACAGCCACTTTCTAATCCAGAACACTACTTCATTTAGGAGGGAAAAAAAGGAAAATAAAATTTCTGTAACTACCAGCAAAAAGCATAGGAAGGGGAGAAATCTGGTGGTTTGAAAATAGTAGCTATGCCCTGGCTATGAGGATTTAAACCACAGCCCAGGCAATTATTGAGGGGTCTTGAGAGGCTATCTGTTTAGAGATCTTTGAGAACAGGGCTCTGTTTTGTGGCTTTTCTCTCTCTCATGGGCCAGGCATTTAATAAGCACTTACGTATTTCTTGATGTATGAGAACCATGGATCCTTCTGTTTATCAGCCCAGTAGGTATGACCATCTATCCCAGTAGACCTGCTAATGTTACCACTATCAAAGCCTTCTGTAAGGAAGCTCTGTACCCTACACTTCTTTGGTTCAACTGAAAAGAGTAACACGGAAAAGCCACAGAAAATGTCATTTCTATAGACTTACCTATCCCTAATTGAGAAATAGCTAGCTCTCTTTTACTTCCTTCCTTATGCCATATACCTAGAAAACTATTCAGTCAGAACACTCAATATTCACTCACCAACAACTCTTTCAGTTGACCCACAGTCCAACCATCCAGAATGCACCTGCTCTTTCTACTGCCATCCGTAGGCAGGGCTGGAAAGATTTTCATCTGGGGTGCTTGGAAGGCATCTCTGTAATTCCACCACCCATCCAAAATGAAACCAGATCTAATGGTCAACCTTAAAAATGTTCTATGGATTTTGGTTTAAAGATTAATTAGGTGTTGTGAACGTGCTCATGTTACCAAAAGCAATCATTAGTTATCCCTAAAACCTTTGGAAGATATTTGTCATCCTCAATGATAAAAGTATCATTTTACTAAGAAAAATAAAGTGACAAGAAATAGTAAGTCTTCAGGTATACCGATGGTAAACTATCAAGTCTGTCCCCAAATAGTCAGAAATGGGAAATGGAGGGTTAAGTCTCTTCCTCTCCTAACAAAGAACTGTACTAGTTACACTAGATCAAGCAAAACAGTCTCAATATAGAGGGTAACAGTTGGTTCAAGTTCTACCTTCCCTTCTCAGTCTGATCTATTTTAAGTCTGTAGCAGAGGAAACTTGGCAGCTGAATGTTTCCAAAAGTTAGCATGTCACTTCCCTACTTCAGATCACATATGAGGGCATAGCCTGAAAAGTACAGAGATTCCTGGGGTGGGAGGAGGGCAGGCAGTAACCCAGAACTCATATGTCTCGTAAGTTCACTAATGTCCTATCAATAGCTTTCCTGAAAATTTTTTTAAATTGAAATTCACTGAAAATAAATTTGAAAGGAAGGGACCTAGTTAAGTGGGTGGAGAAATGGGACAAGATCAGGTTTAACTGATTTAGGTCAGCTGAGCTGGCTGAGAGTTACAAAGTCTCAAGGCAGCCATTCTGGGTTTTAGGGGTCAAGGATGATGGTGTCCCTGACAGTCCCTCTACCAAATACAGTGTACATTGTCATTTAGTCTCCTAACAACCTACATCTACCTACAAAGTAGGTATGATTATCACCTTTTTACAGATGCAGAAATGGAAGCTTGGAGACATTAAGCAACTTGCCCAAGGACACATCTTTTAAAAACAAATGAAACCATGATTTGGGAACCTGAATCCACTTAACCCCAAAGTTCTCAATCACTCTGTGATCCCAGAGGTGAAGAAGATCTCTGATGTCAGATGGGTGAGTAAAACAGGACCTATAGGATTCTTATTGGATATTTTGGACTTTCCACTTTTTTCTTTCTTACTATTACTCATTGTTAGACATCTTTGGTTTTTAAGTTTTCTCTAGTATAAGAATACAACAATTATTTATAATTACAGAGGGGTGCGATAATCAGGAAAACTTTCCGGTTCTGCTTTTCCAAAGTTAATTTTAGATTCACAGTGCATCCTTCTTGCACTGTATCACTAAAGTAAAATATATTTTTTAATGCCTGATCTTTCCCAAGGTCCAAAAAACACCAATATAAGTCCCTCATCAAATACAGGTAAGTTTCAGTGTATGTGCTTGTGAATGGGTGTCCTCACATTCCTGATTTCTATGAACATGTTTCTTGAACTGTAATCAGGACACCACTCATGATGATGAAGTACACTTCCAACAAATAAAATGACTCCTCTGCTCATCAAGTATCTCAGCTGCAGTGTTTAATCACATGGCAGGAACCATCTATTTTCTCATATATTTCTCCTTCTTGAAAGATCTCTTAATTATCTCATTTACTCCAATATAAAAATGGTACTCAAAAATTTAATTACAAGTGCAAAATCTTAAGGAATAGTAAAGTTAATCTACTATTGAGAAATCCTCAAAATTCCAAATTGTATGACATGAGGAAAAATAACTGGGTGATGCTCTAAGAAAAGAGCAAAGGAAATAAGATACATTAACAGAAGCCATCTTAAAAAGGGTAAAGTGAAAATATCGACACGTTGTCTCCCAAAATAATTTGAGTTGTTCATTTCAGATCAAAAATTTGAACACTATTCACATTGAAGGATAGCTAGAGCGGAGGGTCCCTAATATCTACTTGGGATATTTCCTGAGACAGTAAGATGTGGAAACTGAGAAGTGTTATACCCCCCCAAGGTCATGTGGCATATCATAGCCATTGTAGAAGTGAGAAAATAGAATCAAAACTCTTAGGAGACTTTCCTAAGGTCTCACAGGTGGTATGCAGAAAACTGAGGAGTAGACTCACTACTCTCCTTTATTCCACACAGACCTGAAGTTTCTTTGTTGAGACAGCCATAGTTCTGGGTACCGACTAGCTCACGTTCACCTGCAGATTCTTCAATGGGTAATTTCAACCACAGCTCTGCCTTCTATTTCCTATATTTTTATCAGCCACGCCAACAACAACTACTACTGCTTCTTGAACACCCAAAACACTTGAAATTGGAGTCTTCTTTAATTATTATTCTCCAGATAAAAGGCTGAGGTTGAAAGAGGAAGCCTAATCTCATTAAGACCCTTTCACAGACAAACCAAAATGAACACCGATTTCTTGTGGGAAAAAATGAAATTCAAAACTCATGGATAAAGTGAAAGATTATTGTTTTCCAAATCTTGTCACTCAGTGACCTAAAGATCTTTGAGTCACTCGGAATCCTACTGAGTGATATGTAAAATCCAAGTCACTTGGGATCTTTGGAAGAAGTGTCAGCCCCACTTTTTCCCACTGGCACGGAGACCGATACTTCAGATGTGGGTCTCTTTTAGAGCTGGCCCAAGTCAGTAGTCCCAGCCTGGGAAGTAGGAAACTAGAATACCCTAGAGTTCTGAGATTGTGTCAAGTTATCTATCACTTCCAAACATTTGTTCAGAAGCCATAGAGAAAAACTCAGCCACCGGACAGACGCTTAGTGACTCGGGCTGTCACGTATCTTCCTTCAGCAGTCTCACCTATAGTATTTTTCGGGGTGTAGCTGGCTCATGCCAATAGATACAAAAGCAAAGGGACACTCTTGTAATTGCCTCCCCTATGGAGGGCTTCAATTCCCTAAAAATAATTTCTTGGTTCCTCTATTTGTTTTGAACACATAAATTTAGAAAGAAAATACAAAAGCAAAACAGGAACTAAGGAGTTTCAGTTTTTTTTGCTAACAGTTAACCTAAAAGCTAGAAAGTACCCAGTATACCCGCAAATGACCAGACCAAAGGCCTGGACTGGAGATTCTTTATTGCTAGGATTCAACACTCAGCCTGGGAGATCATGAATTGGCAGACTGAACATTTCACAGATGGAACACTCATGCCTCCCATTTAGAGGATGTTAAGGTACTGCCCAGACACATACAGCAATCTCACAAACCACACAATCTTTGAGGTAGAAGAGGCCTCACAGACTTCTAGACAACTCCTGTGATGGAGAAGTTGAGGCCAGGAGAAGAGAAGTGATTTAGCCAAGGTCATTGAAAAAGCAACATGTGGAGGTGCTATCAAAACCCAGTTTCTTAGGGCGCCTGAGTGGCTCAGTCGTTAAGCGTCTGCCTTCGGCTCAGGTCATGATCCCAGGGTCCTGGGACAGAGCCCCGTGTTGGGCTCCCCCTTCTGCAGGAAGCTTCTCCCACTCCCCCTGCTTGTGTTCTCTCTCTCTGTCAAGTAAATAAGTAAATAGATAAAATCTTAAAAAAACAAAACAAAACAAAGTTTCTTGACTCTCAGTGTGATCTTGGTCTCTAGACTTTGAGGAAATAATATATGTACATATACATATACACGGATATATACACAGACACTACTATTTAGAAATTCCAATTCTAGACAAATAGAGGCTAATAATCATGTTGCATTTTTTAGCTGACTGGTCTTTAAATGTAATTAACAAATTACAAAAACAACTTGGCTTAAGTATTCAGACATTTTCCATGAATGCTATTTCAGGGTAGCTATCACCTTTCCAGGTCTCTGTCATTCATTCACTTGCCAGGGGAATGAGTAATAGAAGTAGCTAGTAGCATTTCAGAGACCCCAGTGAGGAAGCAGCTATGCAGATATTGTTCTAATCACCTACTAAGTATTTCAGTACTCCTTTGTTATTAGTCAGTTCACAATTATTTATTGAAGAAAAATGAAAATAGGGATTTTTCTCTTTCTTTAAAGAGACATTTACAGCCACTAAAGATTCACAATCTAGACTCATTAATTACTTTTATCTACAATGCAACTTTACATTGGTCTTGCTGATAGTGGATACTACTGCGTTTTAGAGTACTGGTAGTGACCTATCTAGTGAGAGTAACAACACTTGCGTTCCTGAAAATTGTCAAGGCATTCCTGAGAAGAAAGGTTCCAAAGGTATCCACTGTAGTTGATGTGCTTCACAATCCCATGATTGCCCAAGCTCATGAGACGGCCTACTGCCGACTTTCTCTTGCTGCATGTTGGGGATGGGAGGAGTTACTCCTGGGACAATGAGAGGCGTGCATTTATTATATTAAGTCAAATTACATCATAACATTTATTCTTAGTTACACCTGTTACCAGAAAGTAACATTGACAAAAATATTCTTGGGAATTCATGTATGATGCTATTATATGTTTTTCATAGTTATAATGTATTTAGTTATTATCAAAATCATTTTGCATTTCTGAACAAACACTAATTAATATGGACGATTACCCAGAAACACATGAAATTCCCGTGGGTATCTTTCAGCTAGCCAATAAGCATTTACTATGGAGGCCCTGTAGGTACCCACCCTACTAGGAAAAAAAATTTGCTACCCATACATACCACATCAAGTGCTGCCCATTATTTGGGTTTTGCCTATATAGATTATAGTTTTTCTTTTTATCACTATTCTAATGCTTTATGAGCGAGTTGGCTTGGCTGTGGCCAGTGTTGGGTTCGGAACAATGTCTTCCACAAGTGCTCCTCTTCACATTCCCTTGACAATCTGCCCCTGCTGGTCAGAGAAACCCACATTAAAATGAAAGAACTAAGGCCAGAACAGGGGCCTCTGCGTGCCCCACCAGACCCCCAATCCCGGCCTGGGTGGGTCTCCTAGTAATGTCTTCCCACTCTTCCGGAATTCATGATCTTGTTTTCTTCTGCCAGAGTGACACCTACTGGAAAGTATGTATAAATGCAGCCCATTCCAGTGGTATAGTCCTACTCAACATTCTCTCTGGTCTATTTTTGTACAAGGGTAAGAATTTCAACCAGCTTGGATAAACACACAAGTTGTGTGATGTGGAGATAAATTTGGCAATGGTTGCTTAGGAACTGACAACAGTGCAATCAATAGGCAGTTTCCCAGAGCACTCTACCCTAACACATTTTAAAGTGCCAATCAAATCTGCAAAAACCATTCATTATATTTTGATAAATAAAATTTCTTTATACCTTGAAAAAAGTGATTCGATTTTGGTTTTGTTTACAATTTTTTCTACTTCAAATTCAAAGCAAACAATGAGACTGGTTATCAAGAATTTGGGTATACAGGTGTGTGTCATCAGGGTGCTTCAGCTATTCCATGACAACAATGAGGAGGAGGAGGAGGAAGAGGAAGGATAATGACCATAATGACGTTGAAAATTATGACTAACACATATGTAGTTATTTCTATATGCCAGATACTAAGATAAATGTCATTTCTTAATTCATTTCTTACCAACTTCTAGTCTCCCTATAAAAAACTTTGTGTAAAGGAAACCACCTTTAGATACTAGTTTTTGAGAAGGTCAAGTTTAGATTAGGATCTTTTTCAAAGTCTGCGCAAGGTCTAGTAATTGCTTACTATTCTCTTAAACCTGACGAACAGTCTGGAACATCCATGATTTTCATGGACTGATTTTCAGAACAATACATTGATTGTTATCTATACTAATAGAGTATTAGTCACACTTTAAAGGGTGGTTCCCTCTAGACAAGGGGGAAAAGAATCACTTTATAGTGGAGAAACCTGACAAACACTACCTCAGCCAAGTGATCAAGGTCAACATCAACAGCCATAAATTGTCTTGACATTATAGACCCTACGTTAGATGTACAAAGACTAGGAGGTAATCAGCAATAATCAATCCCCCATCATGGAATTTTCCCAATATATTCCAACTTCTCCCATTGGCATGTCTTTTCTTTACTAGATGAAACCCCTTTTTCCTCAAATGCATCCCCTACCTCTGGAAACCTACTCACACTTAAAAAACTGGGCTCATGTGCTACCTACTCCATGAAATTGTCCTTGCTCTTGAAGTCAGAAGTTATTACTGTCAAATTTGTCTATCTGGCTCTTTGATCTAGGCTCATAATTCCTCTTTTTAGAAAAAGCCTATCTGGGTTTAAGCTGAGCCAAGCAAGATGCATCCTACGTATTTCATATGATGAAAGAACCATATACATTGCAGGTAATCATGGGTCCTCACTGGATTGTAAGGTTCTTGAAAGTAGAGTTTATATCTATCTAATTTCTGTCCTCTCAAACTTACTTGTTCCAGTGAGGCCCTGTAGCCCCCTAATAACATGGAGAAATGACAATGACCTATCACAAGAACGTAAGCTGTGTTCACTGAAAATGTTCTCTGATTGCCTGGAAATGATAACCAATAGTCTCAGAAATTCAAAGTGACAATAAATAACTTCTATTTAAATCAAGTTTCCAGACATGACGAATTCTACAAAACAATATCACTAATGCTAAAGAAGATGGGTTTTATTTACCCAATTTATGAATATGTAAATTATAAATCTCAGCAACTGACTAGTAGGGCAGAAATGCATTCAAAAACTATCATTCGTCTCATGCTTTGGTGGATAATAAATCTAATGCTTAACACAGACTCACATTCTTTCTATAATCATGAAGTCACAAGGAAGACACTGCCGAAGCTTTTAAAACAGAATGGGAGAGAAAGATTTGCACACAAAAAACTACTTACCACCTTCTTAGAAAATAATACAAATCCCAAACAATTTCCAAGCTTTAAGTAACCATCTAAGCCCCAATCTTACTCCATCTATAAAATAATTCAATTATATACTGTATAAACTTCTTTCAATTTGTAATTCTGTGTCTTTGTCTAATTATAGTGAGTTTCTTTGAGGCATACCTGGTTCACTTAATAGGATAGACCATGAATTTTTCAACTCAAAAACCAATTGATCTACATTTCTTTGTACCCTAAGGTAACACTTGCTGTATACATTATAGAGCTACACAACAAAATTTAGACACTTAGAGTTTGCTCTCTTCTAGCCCATTTCAAATGCAAATTATTTTCAGTAGCCAGAAAATCAACAATTAATCTAATACTGCATTCCACAGGTAAGAGAACATCAAGATGTTTCATCAGAAGTAATCTAGCTGAATAACTTCTGAAAACAGAAAAAGAGAAAGAGATAAGAAGGAAGGAGAAGGTGAGTTGCAACGAATTCTACTGCTTATTGCAGTTGAAGATAAAATTCTGTATACCAAACGAATTCAGAAAGGTAGTGTTCAAGTAACATGAGTCTACTGTATGCCATTCTCTCCTCTTATGGATGACAATTAAAAGAAAAATTAGCTGAAGTCCATAGTTTATCTATATTTCCTTAATTCTTTCCTTTTTCTGTTCCAGGACCCCATCCAGGATACCCAAGTACGTGTGGTCACCATGATTCCTTAGGCTCCTCTTGGCTGTGACCGTTCGTCACATTTTACTTGTTTTTGATGACCATGCCAGTTCTGAGGAATACCGGTTATATATTTTGTAGAATTCCCCTTAACTGGGATTTGTCTGATTCCCCCCCACCATGATTAATGCTATGAGTTTGGGGGGAGAAAAACCCACAAAGGCAAAGTGTCATTTTTGTCACTTCATATCATAAGAGTACCTACTATAAGTATGACCCATGATGTGGATGTTAGCATTGTGATGATGTCTGTCAGGCATCTCTCCTGCGAAGTTACTCTTCCCTCACTCCTCTTTGTACTCTATATTTGGAAGCCAGTCACATTAGCCCAAATCTAAGCCCAAATCTAAGCCCAAACCTAAGGAGTAAGGCGTTCTGCTCTTCCTCCGTAGAGGTGAAATACTTATATAAATCACTGATCACCTTTTGAAAATACGCACAAGTGGAAATCACTAACTAAAATATTATTTTTAATGGTCAAGGCACTAAAATTTAAATTCTGTTATAATGGTCCTGAACATCAGTTTTCCCTAAAGGAAAGAATAACATTAAAGGGCAATAGTTCATTGTAGCCAAAAATTAAGTAGGTCTATTGGAAAGTAACTCTGGATCCTGAGTCTTTGGTATCTGGACATTCACGTGTAAATTCAGTATCTATACATTCTACCTATCCATTACCCTTTTTAGATTGTACCTGATCATATAAAGGCGAAATGTCAACAGAAAAGATCCTTTCTAAAGCCATATTTTAAACTAAATGCCTGAAATAGTGCTACCAAAATATACAACTATTTTATTTAACGTACACAGACTTCCTGACTTAGAAAAATATATAGAAACAGCTTAACTTTTACATTCCAATTATATATACTGCTATGGGCAAATTTTGGATTTTGGCCATAATTTGCAATATTTTTATAGGAGAATTATATTTTTTTGTTCAAACAACTGAAATATAAAACATTTACAATAATGCTTGCACTGCCTATGACTCGTTCATCAATCTATTGATTCAATACCATTTATGTATGGAGGGCCTACTGTGTGCCAGAAGCAGAGAAAAATAAGATAGTTATATTATCTATTCAAGCATAAGATAGACAACAAACGGGATAATGGGATTAAATTCCAGCTATATGACTAGAATAATTAGAAGAAATAAAACTCACTGAGAGGTAAAATGGTCTAGGAAGGGACATCCAGATAGAGCCTTGGATGGTGAGACTTAATAACTTGCTGTACAAATGGCAACCTGACTTGCTCCCAGGTCAGAAACTGCATTCATCAGAACCATCAGACTTGCCTCTTGTATTAACACCAAAGGGGGAAACATACTCAAAACACACATCACAATATACTAGTGGTGGGCCAAAGCTATTGTTTTTATGGAAAGGACAAAGACTATTATTAACAGTAGACATGGAGATTAGCCAATGTGTCTCAGCTGGTTAAGATTTAAATAATAAAGGTATCAAAAAACTAAAGATTAATTAAATTCCGTGGCTATTAATGGGAATCACCCCCTGTTCTTGGCACAGTTCAGGGAACATAATGTTTCAACTTCTGAAAAGGAAAAACTGATGTTCAAATCATGCAAAAAATTATTTTAGAGGAAACAAATCCTTTTAATTTAGGATTTTGCTAACCCTGTAATTGAATTTATTTCTGTGTTAAGAGGCAGTTTGCAGACATATTTTGAGAGTACCGTTCTTTAAAATCTTGTCTCACATCTTCACATGCTTTTCTGTCACTATACCCAGTGTCTAGACACCCAAATTAAGTAGTGTAAACCCAGCAACAACCAAAACGATCCTTGTGCCTTAGATAACGTGTACACAAGGTCACAAACACGTAAGTGTACAAATATTTTCAACATGCACCAAACAGACCTTTATTTGTGGATAAAAATATTGATGTTGCTAAGTGATAACGGAACAAATCATCAACTGTAAGTCTTTTTTATTTATTTTCATCTATTTCCCACTCATAAATAATTTTAACACTGTTCTAGGTCTGCATATATTTAGACTCAACCAGAATGTCATATTTACTAAAAATATATAATAACAAAATACTAACCACTTATCATTTTGCAAATCCTTCTTTAAGACTATAGCAAGTCTTATATCAAATGATAAAGAAATTAAATGAACCCAAAACAAATAAAATGATGATGGCTAGTTTCAACCTAATTATAGGTCCTTTTTTGCATAGCAAACCCCCAGTTTTTCTTACCAAGAGAGAAATAAGCCAGGTAAAGAAAATCTGAGAAGTCATCAGAGAGGGAGAAAAACCACAAGAGACTCTTAACTGTAGGAAACAAACTGAGGGCTGCTGGAGGTGAGGTGAGTGGGGGCATGGGGTAATTGGGTGATGGGCATTAAAGAGGGCATGTGATGTGATGAGCACTGGGTGTTATACACAACTGATAATTTATTGAACACTACACCTGAAACTAATGATGTACTACCAGTTGGCTAATTGAATTTAAATAAAAGAAAATCTACAGGCAACCCCAAACTGAAACTCGGTAAACAACTGCATGTACATTCTCTACTAGGGTAGCCAATGAAGAGTGAAACTGGCCAAATGTAGGTTCTATGACCTTCCTCATTCCTTCCAGAAGAGCAGCACCTTTTAAAATCGAGACATACCAGGTAAAGGGGAGTAGAAGGCAAAACTCCCCTAGAAGCCACGGGGACAACCAGCTAGCTCCCAATCATTAGGAAGTTGTGGGATAAAGAGGAGTATCTGGCCACCAACCAAAGGCCCAAACCAAACTGGGCAGAGAACCATGGAGAGGGGCAGAGTCAAGGAAACATGAACATGAGCCCAGGCTGGGCAGTATCATGACGTGTCAGGGGCTAGAGGAATCTTGAAGATATTTTCAAAGGTGTGAAAACCAAGGTGTAGAGATGGTGCACAAGCCCTCCGAATTTGACGCAGAGAAGACTAGGGCACAGAAAATGTGAGCAACACCTTTCAACGTGCCCTCCCCGCAGCGCTGGGCTTCCAAAACGTCCACCTGCACTCCCACAGCAAGGAAGCAGCAGAAGGGTTGTGGAAAAAGGCTGGCAGATAACTGAAGAGACATGGGTTCTTGCCCTGTCTCATCACTGTGTGCTGCAGGACTGGGATGCTTGCTTGGTCTCTCTGCGTCTCACTTGGTTCATCTGCCCACTTCCCAAGTCCAAATGCATTGCAGGTCTGGGGCTTCTCAGCCTAACTGTGCAAGTGATTTCTTTCCCATTTTCCCTGCCTTCCCGCTTGGCTAGGGGCTTTCACCTGTCCCCTCCCTCGTCAGGGGCTCTGTGATACCTGCCCACTCATCTAATATCACTTCTCCCAATTTCACCAAGTTTCAGCTACTTTCCTCTGTCTTTCTTGGTCGCTCTCCCTGCAAACCTAGGGCCACCTCCTTGCTCTCAGCTCTGTCACATATGCTCTGTGACAGCTGAGGTTTCAGCCACCTTGCAGGACTCACTCTTCCCACTGTGTCAATATGTGATTCTGATTCAGGAGCATGACACATAAGAGTCTGCACATAGATGAAACATAAAATGTGTTCTCTGCAGAAAGAAACCCAACAGGAACACTTAATCTTTATAAGATGACCTTGAAGGGAAGGTCTGTGCAGCTGTCCCAGGACTAGGTGGGACGCTCCCTGTTTTTCCATCAGACAGGCTCCAATGCTGCTTACAGGGGGATGAAAGACCCTGCTTTAGTCATGACCACTGGAGGTGAAGTTGAAAAGTGGGTGCTGCTCAAAGTTTGAGGAAGTGGTGTTAGGGGTGGTGATGACATTCAGAGACACAGAAATCACTGGCAGGGCACCTGGAAGATAAAAAGTACTGACTGCTCTGCTACCTTGTGATCTAGAAGTCAAGTCTCTGGGCACAGACGGGGAGCTAGAGTTCACACCACACACTACTGCAAGGAGGGTGGGGCTGGGGATAGTATGTCAGAGGGTCCCAACCCAGGGTGGTGGCATCTGTGCATATCAGAGGGGGCTCAATGGAGGCAAAGAATGGGACATGCCAAATAGGAAATCAGCATTGGCTGGACACTGAGGAAGGGACTCGTACTTGACACGGTAAGGAGATAGACTCTGGACATCACTTTCAATGTGACTCAGTTTCTTGCCCTTCATGAGAATCTCTAGAACACCCCTAGATCTGGGCAGCCCCCAAGGTTCTGTCAGCTGGACCACTTTGATATGCTTGGGCTTACACTTAGACTTGTGGTTAACTCCTGGCTAATTTTTTCTTAACCTAATGGTGACGTGAATCCTTGCATAGTTGCTATTTTTTAAACATATTACAGAACACTGCTCAGTACTACTCGATATTTACAGGCACCTCAACATAGCCTGTCTAATCCATCACACTCAGTGCCTTCCTTATCGCTGGTATCAGGGACATTTCCTTTCTTATTACCATAGTACGCTTTCCTAATACAACTGAACCCAGCCATGTTCTACACCAGTGAGCTTGGGCTTATTCCAAACCCTCTGTGGTTCCCAGTATTAAGTCTCTCCACAAATCCACTATGGTTTCCAGATTTTTATTTTCATTAATCACAATCTGCATAACATCAATCAGGTGAAGATGTTTCTTTTTATTTTATTTATTTATTTATCTATTTACTTACTTAGAGCGCATGCAGGTGAGGGGTGAGGGGCAGAAGGAGCGAGAGAGAGAATCTTAAGCAGGCTCCACACCCACCATGGAGCCTGATGCGGGGCTTGACCTCGTGACCCCGAGATCACAACTTGAGCCAAAATCAAGAGTCGGACGCTCAACCGACTGAGCCACCTGGGCTTCAGGTGAAGATCTTTCTTATGCTAGCCTTTTCTTTATCATGGAAATTAAGCAATTCTGTGAATGAAACCATTTTCCTGTTACATGTGAAATGAGTTTCTGCTCAAGGTTCTGTATTTTTTACACTCCTCATGAAGCCATCCCTTATCCTACAGAATACTACAACATTTTGTTGGAAACTTTTTTCTGGTACTTGTCATGTTCTAATTTGTAATAATCTGTTTTTTTCAAGTCTTATATAAAGTAGAAGTAAGCCATTGAAGACAGCAACTGTGCCTGATTTCTCTTTGCGGACATGGTCTACATTCCCCCCCAAAAGTTTGCTGAATAAAAATGTGGTAGTTGGAGGATGGCAGTAGTTCAGAATGACCCATGAAAGCAGGCAATATCATCTCCATTTTATAGAACAAATACAGCTCAGAAAAATCAAGAAACTTCAGTTCCCCAGGCTACTAAAGTGGTGATGCCTAAATCTGAGCCCAGTTTCAAAGTTGTCTTCTTGACCACTCTGCTGTCCACTTCAGGAGAAAAACGAACAAAGCAAGAGCTAAAAAGCCAGAAGCTGTTACATTCCACAACCGAAAACAAGAGAGTCCTGTCTGCCCCCCAGACACTGTCTGGGGCACAACATGGTCAGGGGTGAATTTTAACTCTTTCTTCTCCTTCTTCTTCTTTTTAAAAAACTCTTTATTTTTACTGAGTTTCTTCCTTCTGGTCGTCTACCAGAACTTCAAATCCTCTTCCTTCAGTAGGCACAGACTTTTATTTCATGTTTCATTCTCACGCTCAAATATTTAGGTCCAGTTCCTTTTCTTTAGACATGTAAAAACACAATTATATATTTGTTCTTCAAATTAAATGCCTCTGCGAGTAAAATAAGTTTAACAGAACCATTTGGTCTTTTAGAACCTTATACATAAAAATACCGTGACCTTAAGCTCCCTGACCAGACCTTCTAGAAGTCGCACCTCACCTGTGACCTGGACCAGCTCCCCCCATCACTGTTGATTCCTCAACCGTGTGACTTTCATGGTTTCTGAGAAATAAGACAGCTGTTTTCATTATGGTTTTAGCCTAAACAAAACTCCAAATTCTTATTAAGAATGTTTAATAAAATCAACAGGGCGTTAAAAACTGCCAGCAGGGAGCTTAGCAAATTAGATGTTTGCCTGGTGCCTCCTTCTGTGCCTAGATGCAAATATTTCTCTACTTTATACAGCTTTTCTGAAACATCATCCTGCCATTCCAACCAGGCACTCCCCTCCACCCCATGTGACTATGTGTTTGTAAGGTGCATACCAACATCATTTTGTGACAAAAGTGAAACTCAACGAAGTCGCTGTTTGCTTTCGGGGAGCTGGAAATTCAAGAAGTTGCCCTAGGACTCATGAAATGAGTAAGAGAGAGCCCCACCTTGAAAAGGTAAAATGGAAGCAATCAGTATTCATTATATTATGCCATCTAATATTTATTAAGTACTTAATAAAGTGGAACCACATTGTTAGACATTGATAGATTTTTTTCCCACAAGTTTCAGACATTGTTCTTATTCTCAAATCGTTTGTGCAGAAAGTTAATTTTGTAAATAGTTCTAGCTTTTGAAGAAGCCCAGAATCTGTAATCCCAACTTAGGGTATAAAGAATCACGTACTCTGAATGGACGCTACTCAGGTAAATGATGAAATGCTACCTATTTCCTTCCTTTTTATCTCAAGACAATTTAATTGAAAGAAAGCCAATATCAGAAAGAAGAGTAACAAAGGGAGAGGCCTAATTCTCACAGGCATGAGAATGTAAATGCCAACATCTGGGCCCACTGTAATCTTATCTAGCATCCACAAATTTCAAGATGTCAAAAAAATTACAACAGCTCACAGCCTTACTTCACCAACCGGAATTTCAAATGTTATCTTTTTAAGTGAATAAATTTAAGAGAAGGGGATGCCTCCATCCAGGGGAATGCAGTAATATCATCCCTCTAAGTGAGCTCATGTTCCCCTAGCGATTTCACAACTGTTCCTGCTGCTTCATAACCCTGAGATGAACCCACCTGCAAGCAGAGCACTCTCTCTTTTTTTTTTTAAGATTTTATTTATTTTTTTGACAGAGAGAGAGAGATCATAAGTAGGCAGAGAGGCAGGCAGAGAGAGAGGGGGAAGCAGGCTCCCCGCTGAGCAGAGAGCCCGATGCGGGGCTCGATCCCAGGACCCCGAGATCATGACCTGAGCCGCAGGCAGAGGCTTTAACCCACTGAGCCACCCACCCAGGCGCCCCGAGAAGAGCCGCATTCTCTTATCAGGACTGTCACTGAGCCAGGGAGCAATGTGGTGGAGACCAGATGTCCTTCCCGGGCGTTATGCCTAATTAGTTCATATTATGTGACCTATAAACCACAGCGAGCAAATGCCTCTTCGGGTATGACAACAGTTTGTCACTTTTCTTCCAGGACGCCGAGTAAACCCATCATATTATCCATCATATTATTCAGTTACATCAAACTGCGGCGGGGTTTGTGGTATTAAAAAAAAGTCTCCATGTTCATCCATTTACTGCTGAGCTGTTTCACTCTTAGACAAATCACTCCCAAGCAGCACATGGTAATTAAACGGCAGGAGAATAAGTCTGTAATATTCCTCGGCAGAGCTTTCCTTGCTGACTTCCTTTCCCTCGACCCACAGCTTTCCACCTGAAGAGCTATGAACGTCAGATAAGGACTGGACCCACCTCTCCATCTATGCAGGTAAATCCGTTTCTCTGTCTCAACTGCTGTTGGCTCTCACAAGTCCACTCTTAGCTGAGCCCCCAACAGAATGGCAGAGGCTGACCCCTAAGCCCTAATCCTGAAGGGCCTCCCAGTACCGGCACAAATGCTCATTTCCCACATGGGAGAACTGAGGCCCAGAGAGAGGAAGCAATGGGCTTGTGATTCCACAGTTACAGCGACTGCACCAGAAGCCCGTCCTCCCATACTGATACTATTCCATCTCAGCTTTGGTTTTAACGCAACTCTAGAACTAGGATTCCAAATGAAGCCAAATGACTCCATCGATTGGGTTCTTCATAACCCCAGTCTTGTTCGATTGGCTTTCCCTGCCTTTTAAGAAATGTTAACAGGTATCGTCTCTTAACGATTCAACCCCAAGATGCCCCAAACTCAGCAGGCACTCATTAAGTACCTTGGTGTAATAAATTAGCTTTCTTTCCTCCATAACATCTCTCACCTCTTTCCTGCCCTTCTAGTTTTAGCAGCCTCCCCTGTGACTCCTTTGCTATTGACAAATACAACTCATGGTGGACTGCTGCAGAGTAGTGACACCCAAGAGCAGCCGAGGCTGCTTCCGGTACTAAACACATCACTCCATAAAAGAGAAAGCCATTACTGAATCCCAATAGGGTTAAGATAAGACAATACGGTACCATTCTCTTTGAGCACCGTGATGTATATAGCATCCCTGAATAGGTCTTAATCTGCAAAAGTTTACACTTAATCAAATTTATATTTTCCCATCTTTCAACTAAAGGTTCAGCCGGAATTTCAGTTCTGCCAAAAGGATTCACTTACCTATTATTTGGATATTATGGAGCAAAGCCCCCAAAGGGTCCCCTTCTCTTTCCTACTTATCAACTAGAGCTCTTGGATTCCAGGCATCTGATCTGAACATGCATGACTAGTGGGGAGCTCAACTGTGTTTTGTTTTGTTTTTTTTTAAAGATTTTATTTATTTATTTGACAGAGAAAGAGATCACAAGTAGGCAGAGAGGCAGGCAGAGGGAGAGGGGGAAGCAGGATCCCCGCTGAGCAGAGAGCCCGATGCGGGGCTCGATCCCAGGACCCTGAGATCATGACCTGAGCTGAAGGCAGAGGCTTTAACCCACTGAGCCACCCAGGAGCCCTCAACAGTGTTAAAGAGGCAGTGAGTCCCAAGGAGCACAGCGAGAGACATACAGACTACTGAAGTCCTAGAACCATCTTCCCTCACACCATCTTCAGTGTCCCCGAGATCCGTGCTGCCTAGGCAATTAGGACTATCGAGAAAAAAATGCTCACTCTGCCCTCTTGTCCCAGCTAAGAAACTTCCGAGGAGCCCCAATGGATTAGCCTGAATGGTCTGATCATTAAAACCTCAGAGTTGACTTCATACAATGGATGTTTACATTCTAAGAAAGTTTAATTTATACTTTATCTAATAACACCTTCAATTACAAGAGTAATACCTGCTCGTTTTAGAAAATTTGGAAAATACAGATAAGCATGTAAAGAGACACAAGAAATGTCATCCCATTACTTCTGACATGTTTCTTTGTCCTAGGTAACATCTGAATCTTGGACTAAGCTTCTTTTGGCCTATGAAACATTGCTATTATAAAGATGGCTTTTCTCTGTCCTCTGAAAATTTTCTGGTGTGTTCAGACTTCAGGAAGTCCCTGGTTAGGCCCACCTATGGGCTGACCGCCCTCCCTTCTGGTCTACTTATGCGAAAACAGTATGTTTCCAGGAGGTGCTTTGCAACTACACACACACTCCACTTTCACAGTCTACCATGCAGGCTGCCATCATCCACAATCAATTATTTCCAGAAGCCACTCAAGGTCAATCAATTTCTGGGCCCACTGCTGGGCTGATTTCATAATTTTCTGTCTCCTGAAAACACCTCTTTGTACACAGTTTTCTTTCCGGATCCGTAACTGTATTAAGCTTGGGGCTCAATTCTTTCCAGCTTCAAATACCTTCTCTGCTTAGGAGGTGGGAGGGAAAGCATAGCTTCTACTATTTATGGTGTCCAAGAAGGTTTGTTTATCCTATTAACAAAATCAACAGTTGTGACTCCATGGCACCCTAAAAATGTCCCTGGCCCACGGCAGCACCCTGATTGGGAGATTACACTCTAGGAAAAGTACTGAGGCAGAGCAGAGCCTAGGGCAATAATCTCATTTTCACGAACGTTTCCCAATCCTCTTTCTGAATGTTATTTTTGAAAAGCAGCATGGTTCTGGAGCAGGCCCAGCAATTTAGATGGCAGTGTCAGGACAGGACTGAGAGTTGGCGAATGCTAGGCTCGGTTCCATGAGTGACTCATTCTGCATGTGCGTGTGTGTGTGTGTGTGTGTGTGTGTGCGTGCACATGTGCGGTATGCATGTTCAGGGTGGGGCTTGTCCAGGTGTCCCTAGACACCTACTCCATGCCAGAGGCTGTGCTGGTTCCCCTCATGTACATCTCCTTACTTAGTCCTCCCAGCAGTCCTGTTTGAGGTAGATATTAGGGCCTTACTGAAGAAACTGTGATTTAGAAAGGTTCACTGACTTTCCTAAGGGCACAAAGCTGATAAAGAGAAGAATGTGGGTTTGGATGACCCCACAGGTGGCCTCTCACTCACCAAAAAACTCCAGGTGACTCCGCCCACCTAGCTCCGAGAAGTAATGTAAGACAGACCAAGAGGGTCAAATAGAAAGATAATTTATATGTGCTTATCAAAAGATGGGATGCTAATTTTAACAATGATGCAATGGGGCACATTTTCTCCAACCGAAAGAGGTCTTGTTCTTCAATTCAGTTTGTTAAACCTCCTTTAGGGATTCTCATACCTTTTAGGTAACTTTCAAATTACACACGTCCACGTCCCTCGTCCCCCAGCAGCACACCATTCAGTCAACAGAAGTACGGCTGCGTACGTTCCATGGGCTCAGGAGCACAATGGAGAGAACCATAAAGGAAAGAGCCAGATGGTCTCAAAATTCAGATGGCTGCACACCCAAGAGGCTCACAGCTGCTGGGAGTGTTCTGGCAGGCGAAGGCTGCAGAGATAGGATGGAGATAATTTTAGGACCAGGCACTTAAGACCTTCAGCTCCAGCCCGACTTAGAGACACTGCTCGTCCCAGGAAGGCACAAGGATACATGAAGGCGACTGCTCTTCTATGTACTCGGTACCCACACCGGAGAAGCAAGTTTTCAAGAAAGGGCCAGGATTGGATTTAATAATGGCAAGACTGAATCAGAAGAGCCACGTTCAGTAAATCCTTAAGAAATGGAAATGGGTGATCCCTAAATGGCCTTTCCAGAAACATCCAGCTAACACAGCAGGGGCACCCCTGCCATGGGAGTGGGCTGCTCGGCTCCCGGCCCAATGGCACTGGGTAACTCCCTATAAAACGTAGCAACTGCAGGCCACATCTTCCTTGTTTATCCAGAGAAAGGATTCTCCCTTAACACTTGGGCGACCAGGCAAAACAGAGATGGAAAAGGAAAACATCAGGAAGGACTCAGAGGGGATACAGGCAAACAGGAGGCACCTTCTGTCCCTTGGAGCTTTAATACACAAGAGGCCTCTTTCCCTGTAAACCCAGAGAGCCAGCAGATCTGTGCTTGAAATAGCATCCGAGGCAGGGAGAGGATTTGTTTAAAAACACCAGGGACTCACAAAAAAAAGCAACATAAAAAGAAGGGAGGGGAGTTCTGTGTTTCTGGGACAGCACCTTTCTTCTACTCCCACTATTCCTGAGGGCTGCTATGAAGAGGGCTGCAAGCTGCACCCCCACCAAGATGTCAGTAGAAGGGGAAGGAGATTGACACTTAAGAAGGGTGACACACTATGCACAAGATTGTCATAGGAGCCTGTCTAGAGATGGAAGACGAAACCAGCAGGTTCTGCCTAGGGGGGTCAAGCCTGGCTTCATCAAGGTGGGACGTCGATCTGATTCGGGTAGAAAGGGTACATCAAGGTAGAGGAAACGGTGTGAGCGCAGGCGTCCTGATGGGAAAGAGCCAGTGGTCCTGGGAAATACTGTGCAGGAAGTGATCAGACACGAGGTGGGAAGGGAAGTGATGCGAGATGATGATCACGTGCTTCCGGACTGCGCAACTGCCAAATATTTACCGAGCCAGCAAGGTCTAGTCCAAAAGTGGATATGAAATAACTTCTCCACAAAACATACTGGCTTAATTCTGAATTGACACAACTTTTTAAACCACGGAGTCCCCAGTGTAAACTACACAACATTAGTTCCATGAAGAGAGCTTTACTATTGTTAGAAGCTGAAGTTGAGTTCAACATTCTTTTTTTTTTTTTAATTTTATTTATTCGTTCGAGAGAGAGAGACAGAGAGAACACAAGGAGGGGGAGCGGCAGAGGGAGAGGGAGAAGCAGACTCCCTGCTGAGCAAGGAGCCCAACATGGGGCTCGATCGCGGGACCCTGGGACCGTGACCTAAGCCGAAGGCAAACACTTAACCACCTGAGCCACTCAGACGCCCCTATTTTTTTCATATATTGTATTTAGTGAGTTAAATTTCTCACACCAGACAAGGTCCAAAGGTAATCCATACTCCAGACTTAAAAACATTTCCAAGCATTGTGACCACAGAACAGTGTCCTGACGCATCTTAATTGCTAGTAACGTTCAGTATTAACTAGACACATGCAGACTATCAAACACTGGACGATCTTTCGGTAAGAAACACCAGTTCTAGTGTCAACAAGCTCACATCTCAAAAGGGTACCTTGCTGCTCTACCACCTGAGGAAGCCACCACTTAGGTTTTGGTGGTTACCCTTCTTCATGCCTCTATACACACACACAAGTGTACACTCACACTTTTGCATAAGAGATCAGAGGGCTCTCACTGCTTTTTCTTTCTCCCCCCGCCTCCCCTCCACCCCCCGCCCAGTAGTCCGTAGTAATTCTCTTTCTGTAATTTCTTAAACCAAGTCCCCATTCTTGGCACTGCTTATGTGAATTTGAGTTCTCGGTATTACAATGAGCAATTTAAAGTGAACCATGTTGGGGGCACCTGGGTGGTGCAGTCGGTTGAGGCTCCGACTCTTGGTTTCAGCTCAGGTCACGATCCCAGGGTCGTGGGATCGAGCCCCATGGGAGGCTCCACCCTCAGCATGGAGTCTGCTTGAGATTTGCGCTCCCTCTCCCTCTGCCCTTCCCACTCAAGCTCTCTCTCCTTCTAAAATTAATAAATAAATCTTTAAAGTGAACCGCTTTTGGGAGACAAACCATAAGAGACTCTTAATCTCAGGAAAGGAACTGAAGGTTGCTGGAGGGGAGGGGGTAGGAGGGATGAGGTGGCTGCGTGATGGACACTGGGGAGGGTATGTGCTATGGTGAGAGCTGTAAATTGTGTAAGACTGATGATTCACAGACCTGTACCCCTGAAGCAAATAATACATTATATGTTAATAAAAAAAAATAAAGTGAACCACTTTTAACTGTTATAATGAGCATCCTTGAATATCTATCTTGTACACTGGTCTAAACTACTAGGTAGAGAGGTACCCACATTTTATGTTTTGTTACATTTTCCCCAAAACCTTCCAAAATGGCAGCCCAATTTATACCCTGTTGGGAATGCTTTGGTAGCTCAGGCTGGTCTTGAAGGTGAGGGGTGAGGACTCAGCTCCTTGCCTTCTGAAGAGACCACATGGACCATGCTGGCCACAGGAAACTCCCATCACAGACAGTTGGCAGTGCCCACAGAAAGGGGGCCAGGCACTAGCTTAGTCCCCAGAAGGAGATGTCAACAGACTTGATGAGACCTCAATGGGCAAAACTCCTGGCAACCCCAAAAGTAAGAGTAGAGAAAAAAATGCTGTTGAGACACCAAGAGAGTCTTCCATCTTAAAAACTGCAATCAGAAGACACTGATTATCTAAGTATTTCACACCAGATCTTTCTCCTGACACATGGTAACTAACAACATGTGTGGAGTTTCCTTCAAATTACCTTTCCTACTGCTCATTCTAATCTGAAGTGATTTATAATGTTCCTATGAATCACACTGGATAGATTATTTTCTTTAATTCCAGCCAGCAGCTGTTGAAGCAGACTAATAAATAACCACTGCAGAACCCCCACCGAACTCTCTGAAAAGGCTGTAAATATATTTAACAACCCACAGCACAAACACATCTCCAGCTCCCAACCAGGATTGAATACCTTTCAGAAATTCTGTTAGTTATCAATGTATCTGAAGAAAACACACACACACACACACTCTACAGGACACATCTGAAATGCCTATTCCTTCCAGAAAAAAAATACAAACCCCAGAACTTCATGTTTCCCTTATCTGTGCTTTTAACAAATGCAGACATCTGCAAACATTAGTGCCCTTACATTACACTGGAGTTTATTTAATGTCCATTTAATTTTAGGTACAAATCTACTTTGTCTTAGAGACTAAATCAAGAATTATGGCGTTCTCGACTTTTTGGCACATGGCTCTTACCATTTTTTTTTTTTTTTTGTCTTTTTGTCAAAAAAGACAAAGTGGAAAAATTTGATGCAAAAACTAAAAACAAAACAAGACAAAAAAAACCAACCCTGTTTTACCTAACCTCCACTAGCAGCTGGTCATGTAATTTTCAACCGTATGTTTTAGTTATTTTCTTGTTCTTGGGCCAAAAGAAGCTTTAGCATGCTAGTGCCTACCATTTAGTCTGCCCATACTTCACCCACGGATGTCAGGGCCACCAGGGCCTAGACCTAACCAAGGTTTTCAAGGGCCTAGTGGCTCTAGGTAGCCCAGGGCACAGCTACTTGGGTCGCTATCTGGACATCTGTTTGCCAGTGGGGCACCTATTTCCTCTCCTCCACTATGACACTAGTTACACCTCCTTCTCGTGCACTGGAGATCGTCTCTTTGAAACAAGAATTATATTTAGACAGTATATTCTTTACCTGTTGCAGGTACTTAATCCAGGATGCAACTGAGCAAATATGCATATAGTAATCCTTAGGCTATTCCTATCAATTACTGATATAACTTCTTTCCTCCAGCCAAGACACAGCCATCATGATACATACCTAATTCATCTGTTATTCCCATTTGGGCAAAGAAAAAAGCATAAACACCGTCACAGTGATGAATACTCAAATAGGCAGGATAAAGTAGGGTAGCATAGATGATCTTTAAAGAGTGGAAAAGGGGGTGGAAAATAATCTATGTTGTTTATCTGCAATGCACAAACACAAGAGCTTTCTATTGCGAAGGACACAGCGAAAAAAAGCTTGTATCTGTTTTTCCTGTTGGCAAAACGTGAGCTTCCTCAAGTTCTGGTTCCTTCCTTGAATAGCTCTATTTCTACACCAGTAAAACCAATGAAACTGAACTACATTTAATGACTGAAACATCACACTACGAAAGCTTTCCTTCAGCTGGTCACACTTCAAACAGGCACACCCCTGCTCCACAGTATGGCTTTTGCTGTGTTCATCAGATCCACACCCACTTCTGGAGGCCAAGTCTCTCCAGAGGCCTCCAGAATACAGAGCTGGCGGGAAGGTAGAAAGATGATTTCCCAACGAGTGTTTGCTACTCAAATATGCCTATAAGAGCAATCACTCCACTTTGAGAAAAAGATAACTTGGCAGGAACCACTTGTGGTGTGGGTCCCCCCCCCCCCCTTTGTAACAAGGAGAGGAGGATTCAAGCCAAAATCAGGTTACATTAAGGGATAGTGAATTTCCCATTTAGAACCCAAGAGAAGCAAAACACTAGCCTCAATTTCCTAAAGAAGGCTTTTCACAGTGACAGCAAGAGTCATAAAAGAAATAAAAAATTTAAATGACACCTTTCATATCCCCCCCCAAAATCTATGAATGGAAAGTTGCTTTTTGCTTCCATTTATGCCATACTGTCCACTCTCATAAATAATTCTTTAATGGTGCTTTCCACATACATTAATTTGATAGGAGATAAATATAAATGTATTCTTATCTACATTTAACAGATGAAGAAATTGATTATTGATAATATGATCAGGGTTATACAAACTCAACTCATCCATGCCTGGTTTACAATAAACTTAGTTTCCTGCTGCAACCCAGGAACAACAGGCATAATTGATGAATTTTATATGTACTACCTTGAAAAAACTGCCAATCCATACTTTCCTCAGTTTCTGGGCAGTTTCTCAGCTCCACTTCCATTAGACACTTTCATTTTATACCCTACCCAGTGCATTCCTCAACTTTCAGAAATAAATAAATAGCTTCAGGTACACTGACCACCCCCCTCCCCTCATGCAGTCCAAACTCTGAGTATAACTTTATTATTTTTTTTTTAGATTTTTATTTATTTACTTGTCAGAGAGAAAGAGAGAGAGAGAGAGCACAAGCAGGGAGAGCAGGGAGAAGAGGGAGAAGTGGGCTTCCCACTAAGCAAGGAACCCGATGCGGGACTCAATCCCAGAACTCTGGGATCACGACCTGAGCTGAAGGCAGATGCTTAATTGACTGAGCCACCCAGGCGTCCATATATATAAATTTTGACTTCCCCAAAACTTAATTAATAATAGCATACTTTTGACCAGAAGCCTTACTGATAACGTAAATAGCTGATTAATACAAATTTTTATGTTATATGTATTCTATACCATATTCTTACAATAAAGATAAAAAATACGTTATTAAGAAAATACATTTATAGAACTGTACTGTATGTATTGAAAAAAATCCAAGTATAAGTGGACCCTCACAGTTCAAATCCATGTTATTCAAGGATTAACTGTATAATACAAATAGTGAGGATACAAAGGATAGAATGGCAACATTAATATCAAATACAATAGACTTCATGATAAAAAGTATCACCAGAGATAAAAAGAGACTTTTCACTACAATGAAAGGGTCAATTCATCAGGAGGAGTAACAATCACAAACATGTAAATGCTTGAAAACAGAATCAAAACACATAAAGCAAAAACAGAATCAAAAAGAGAAATAGACAATTGCAACTATCACAAACAAATATTTTAATCCCCTTTCCCCAGTAGTTGCTAGAACAACATGCTGGTGGTGTTGCAGTAGAGAGGTCAAGACATTTTTTTCTATAAAGGGCCAGATAGAAAATACTATAGGCTTTCTGGGCGATACAGTCTCTATTAAAATTAATGAACTCTAACTTTGGTAGCACAAAAACGGCCAGAGATGATATGTAAAAAATGAGTGTAGCTGTGTTTCAATAAAACTTTATCTATAAAAATACACAGCAGAATAGATCTAGCCCACAAATTATAGTCTGCTGCCCCCAAAACTAATGATAATTATTTAAAAAATGGCAAAGACATAAAAGATCTGAAAAATACTATCAACCACCAGGACTTATAAGAGACATTACATCTAATTACAGCATAGTAGACATTCTTTTCAAGTTTAGACCTTAAGACAAGTGGTAATTAACTTTAAAATCCTGAAATCATCATACGCGGTACACTGACCACAATGAAATTAAATTAGAAATTAACAATATTAAGATGAGTAGGTAAGCCCCAATAATCAGAAATTAAACAATCTGTTTTTAAATAATCCATGAGTCAAAGAAGAAATCATGAGGGAAATTAGAAAATATTTATTATCTTCTAATAATATTATTTTATTTTCTAATTATATTATTTATTAATTTCTAATAATATTATTTATAGAAAATAAAACACTTCAAATTTTGTGGGCTATAGATAAAGCAGTGCTTAGAGTGATGCCTACAGCTTTAAATGCTTATATTAGAAAAGAAGATAGATATAAAATCATTGATCTGAGTTTCCACTTTAATAAATCAGAAAAAGAACAAACTAAATGGAAGAAAATCACAAAGAGAAAAGCTGGTTATTTGACAAGATCAACAAAACTATACATCTGTAACTAGTCTGGTCAAGAAGAAAAGAGAGAAGACACAAATTACCAACATCAGGAATAAAAGAGAAACTACCACTACAAATCCTACAAATATTGAAAGGATAATAATATTATGAACAATTTTGTGCCAATAAATTTGACAACTTACATGAAATGGACAAATTTCTTGAAAGACATATGAAAGCAAAATTGAATGCAAAAAAGAATAGAAAAACTGAAGAGCCCTACACCAAGTAAACAATTTGAATATGTAATTAAATACCTGTCCCCCAGACCCAGATGACCTCTTTGATGAATTTTATTGAAATCATCAAATATTTAAAGAAGAAATAATACCAATCATACAAATTATTTCAGAAAAGAGAAGAGGAAGGACACTTCTCATCTTATTTTATGAGGTCATTGTTACTCTGATATCAAATCAGATAAAGGCATTACAAAAGAGAAAAACAATAGATCAATATCTCTCATGAACCCAGAAGCAAAAAGTCCTTGATAAAATTTTAGCAAATCCAACAATATACAAGAAGGATAATACACCATGGCCAAATAGGATTTATCCCAAGGATAAAAGGTTGGTTTAATATCTGAAAATCAATGTAATTAATCACATTTATAGAATAAATGTTTTTTAAAACCACATGATCACTTCAATAGATGCACAAAAAATATTTGACAAATCTCAACATTCATTCACAATAAAACTCCCAGCAAAGAAGGAATAGAAAGCAACTTCCTCAACCTGATTAAAAGCATCTAGAAAAAACATAGAGCTACTATTATATTCAGTCATGAAAGGCTCAATGTTTTCCACCTAAGATTAGGAACAAGGCAAGGATATCCTTTTCTACCATTTTTATTCATCATTGTACTAAAGATTCTGACTAGTGCAGTACAGGTTGAAAAGAAAGAAGTAAAACAGTCAAACAGTCAAACAGCCTGCAGACAACAGGCCTATACAAAGAAAAGTCTAGAGAATCTACAAAAGAACTGCTAGAACAAATACACAAATTTAGCAAGGTCACAGGATACAAGGTTAACGTATGAAAATCTACTACATTTCTTTAAACTAGCAATAGTAACATAGAAATAAAATTTTTTAAAAATTTCATTTACAATAGCATAAAAATATCCTTAGGGGTAAATATAATGAATTTAATGAATGATCTGTGTGCTAAAAATACAAAACTTTATATAGAAAAATAAGAGTAGACCTTGGTAAATGGAGAGATACACAATGTTAATGGACTATAAGACTCAATATTATTAAGATGGCAGTTCTTCCCCAACTAACCTTTAAATTCAGGCAATTGCCATTAATCTTAGCATACTTTTTTGAACAGACTGACAAATAAAATTGCAATTTTATGTGGAAAGGAAAAGAACCAAAGCCAAAGCCATCTTGACAAAGGGTAAGATTGGAAGACTTACAATATCTTACTTCAACGGTTCTTATAAGGCTATAGTAATCATGAGAGGGTGGCAGTAGTGTAAGGATTAGATATAAACTTCAATGGAACAGAATAGAGTGACCAAAAATAGACCCATCCTTATATGGCCCATTGATTTTCACAAAGGCATCACGGTATTTCAATGGGGAAAAGACTATCTTTTCCCCCAAATGGGGCTGGAACAACTATCTATGGAAAAAAGTAAACTTGAATTTTATCTTACACAAAAATTAACTTGATAGGGATCATAGAACTAAAACATAAGAACATAAGAGCTTAAACTACTAAATTTATAGAAGAAAAAGGAGAAAAATCTTTGTGACATTTAGGTTAGGCAAAGATTTCTTAAATAGGACACAAAACTACAATCTATATAGGAAAAAATTATAAAATGGACTTCATAAAAATTAAATTTGGAGGCACCTGGGTGGCTCAGTTGGTTAAGCAGCTGCCTTCAGCTCAAGTCATGATCCCAGGGTCCTGGGATCAAGCACAGCATCGGGCTCCCTGCTCATGGGAAGCCTGCTTCTCCCTCTCCTCCCTGCTCATGATCTCTCTTGATCTCTCTCTCTTTCTCTCTCTCTCTCATAAACTAAAAAATATTAAAAATATATTAAATTTTGCTCTTCAAAACACAGATAAGAAAACAAAAACCAAGCCACTGACTCAGAGACACATCTGACAAAAGTTTTATATGTAGAATATATACATGTTTCTAATAAATCAAAAGGAAAACAATCTAAAAATGGGCAAAAGATTTTAACAAGCACTTCACAAAAGTAAATACAAAGAGAACCAATAAACACATAAAGAAGATGCTTAACATTAGATGCTTAGTCATCACGGAAATGGTTATGAAAACAACAATGAGATGTATTACATAAATACCCAAATGACTAATGGTAAAAAGACTGACAATATCAAGTGTTACTGAGAATGTGGAGCAACCGGAACTCTCATTCACTGCTAGATGTGATGCAAAATTGTACAGCCACTTTGAAAACTAGTACGGCATTATCTGTTAAATTAAATATATACTTACCATCCGATCTGGCTAGCCAACTCTTGGGTATTTACCAAAAAGAAATGAAAATATATGTCCACACAAAACTTCTATGTGAATACTTATAGGAGCATTATTCATAATAGCCCCAAACTGGAAACAATTAAAGCAGATTAGAAGTGGCCTGGGCCTGGGGCCTGGGGTCAGGGGAGTGAACTGAATACAAAGAATGAATTGAATACGAAGGCAGATAGCAAACAAAATATGTGTGTGTTGACTGGCCCACTGATAGCTGTGGTTAAAAACCATTCTGCTCTATTAGATACGGTCTCTATGGCCAATGGCAAAGGAAATAAACGACCCTCCATGGTAGCCTTACAGGGTGGTCCAGTGGACAGGCTGGCTTCTCAAGCACTCACCACAGGCTTTGTGTCTGTCTCTCTGTCTACCTTACTCTCTTGGATAAAGAGTCAACTTATATATAATTTACATATAACTAAAAGGAACAAGAACCTAGCAGGCCTGGCATCCCCTCCACTAAGATAGCACACTAGACATTAAAATTCCCAAGGGGCCTCACCTGGGCCTGGTATTCACTCATGCTGCTGTTTCCTCCTATGACCTGTGTAAAGAAGCTGGGCAGAGCTGGGGATCGGATTCCAGACGAAACCATCTGAAGATGCTGTTAGAATATTTTTGTTATTGTTTGAGAAATTCTAAAGCTTTCTAGCCCTCTTTCTTGAAATCTTCCCCATTCCAAGTTATGTTCCTCCAAACTGTAAAGGAATATAAGCAAACCTCTTTATTTGAGTTAAAAATGTTGATAACATTCCTCTTTATGAGAAAGAGAGAAAGAAAGACTGAAAGAGCGAAAGAAAGAAAGAGGGAGAGGGAGGAAGGAAGGAAGAGGGAGGGAGGGGAGGAGAGGGGAGAGACAAAGATAGAAAGAAAGAAAAAAGAAAGAGAAAAAAGGAAGGAAGGAAGGAAGGAAAAAGGCAGAAAGGGTTTCTGTTTACAAGGTGAGTTAACTATGGGTCCCATTAAAAATTTAACTAGCTTTCTGAAAATAAAATTTGATCCCTGTGGAGCATCACCAGAAGTCCAAATACCAAACATACCCAGACTGTGCAGTGAGCTAATTACCGTCTAAATTTAGAAAGTGTTGATACATTCATGTGGATTTTATGTTAAAGAAAAAGGGAGAGGGTTATAGGAAAGTGCAGGTAAGAACGGCCTTGAAATAATAATCTAAAATCCAAAGGAGGCAGCACAATATAAACCTACTAGGAGTTTCAATGACAGAAATGAGAAGGATGGGGCTGGGAAGGAAGTGGCTGGTTCTAACAATCCACAGGAAGCACAAGAAGGAAAAGGCAGCTTGAAGAGCCAAGAGACATACCTGAAGTTATTTCAGGGAATTTAACAGAAATACAAACAGGAAGGCAACAGCTTCATGGTCCATTCAACTTAAATGCACTTTAAAATTACATTGTAAATTAGTGCATTTCATACAGTTTTCCCAGCATCATCCCATTTTGCCATTTGTCAAAGGAGCTGTGCAGGTTTCTGCAGACCCTTACGGTTCAGTGAAAGGTATATTATATTCAAGAGAGACATTTAGAAGTTCCCTTATTTCCCAAAGTAGAACACTATTCACCTATTGAGGTGAGTCATTAAATTCAATTAAAAAAGCCTACCCATCCATCCATCCTCAGAGCTATAGACATAAATATTTTTAAAAACATTTATTATATAAATTCAGGTATATGAAATACTGCTCTATGGTAAAGGCCAGGGCATTATCACTTCCAAAACATCAGTGGTAATGGGGAACTGGGGTACTATTCATAAACTGAATTAATATTTAAATTAAACCCAGATATTTAAAATCAAATTCTTGCTAGGCATAGTGGAAAATGCTCTGGTTATGAAAGTTGAGATCATGGGCTAAAAGTAAATCCTTAATTCTGTTTCTCCTTTCTTCACCATTAAGCCTTTTCTCCTTAAGATGCTCTCCAATCACAAGATCTACTAATTTCAGTGTTATTTTCTTTATCTTCCCTTTCTCATTCTTTCAAAGTAAATAATGGGGAGTTAAATAGTCAAATGTTTGAGAATAGTTGGGACCAGAAATATATCAAAGTGAATGGATTATGAGTGAGTCTGAAAAATCAATTGCAGCAAAAAAAAAAAAAAATCTTTCTGTGCAGATTAATGTACACAAGTTAATCCTGTTAGAAGCCCCTCTTGCTGTTGAACTTGAGCTTATCTATAACTAGAACAATGAGTGCTATGAGAAGCAAGGACATTATTTTGTTTACTGGCCTATCCCTTAACCGCTGACACACAGTAGGTGCTCAGAAATATGATGAATTGGGGTGCCTGGGTGGCTCAGTCGGTTAAGTGTCTGCCTTCAGCTCAGGTCATGGTCTCAGGGTCCTGGGATCGAGCCCCACATCGGGCTCCTTGCTCAACAGGGAGCCTGCTTCTCCCTCTCCCTCTGCCTGCTGCTCCCCCTGCTTGTGCTCTCTCTCTCTGTCAAATAAATAAATAAAATCATTTAAAAAAAGGAAATATGATGAATTAATTAATGGAAAACAATGAATGATTAGCTGTTAGTAACCAAAACCAAGAAAAAAAAAACGTATTGCATACTATTTCTGACCACGTGAGGCTCATTTTTATTTTGCTGAGTTCTGTTTTGCTTTCCAGCTAGCAGCCCTGACACTGAGTCTCTGAGCTCCTGGCCAAGGGCTCCTTCTACTGTCCCTGACCAGGATGGGGTCCACTGGCCCCCAGAGCCTCTCTGGAACCCAGAGGTCTAAGGACCCAGAGCTGAGTGTGCCATTACATAGTAGGAACACAAGAAGCAAAGAGGGCTTCCGCCCTAGGGGCTAGGAATCCAAAGTATTATACAGGTACTACTGCTATTAAAATTATTATACAGATGAGCATGCCTCTGTTCTGCCAAGTCTGATGATGGCTGAGTCTTTACCATGTATATAAAAACCACAGACATGCTGATGAACATCAAAAGATTAGGGATAAGATTAGACTAGTTACCCAGGTCAACTCGTTGCCTGAATTGTTATAATTCCTTAGACAAATGCCTTTACCAATCCAATGCCATCCGCCCATACCCCTTCATATATTTTTTTTTTTTAAGAAATAGAGGAAACGGGAATTCTAATTGTGTCAATATTTCTTTTTTCCCAACTATGGTCTATGGAGTAGTAATTTGGCCCAGCCTATTTGGAAATAAACTCGGATCACCAAATCATAGTAATTGACAGATGTATTTTATAATCATCAATTTAATGCCACATTCAGTTCAGGCAGAACACTACAGCACAAGTCCTAGTCTCAAATCTTAATTTATAGTAATGTATTTCCAGAGGGACGAATAATACAACCAAAAAGTCTGCTGCCTTGGTGCCCAACCCCACTCAAATCACTTTTTAATATTTGAATGAAAGAGTATGAGCCCTCCCATCCCATGCAGTGTGGGAAGTTCACATCCTCCTCAAGATTTAACAATCCTCAGGCAATTACATCCTTAGGATCTAATTTACTGCTTCCACTGAGCTCTCTCCCAGCCAGCTCCTGCCCTGCTGCCCTCTAGTACCATCACCCACCATGGCACACGGTCCTTGTTCTTTATTTCCTAAAGCGACACCACTGGAAGACAGGCTACTACACTATGCCTAAGTCGGAGGCAACGGAGGGGGTCAGTAATAACCTTACTGCTCGGCACAACAGAACATGAAGGTACTCCAGGCAACTCCAGCAGGGGAGACTTGAGCAGCCACACTTCCTCCTCAGTGCAGGGGCACATGACCTCTGTCTCCCCACAAGGACCCTTTCTCCATTTTCCCCACCTGTTCTGAAGTCCTCTGATTGTCGGCACAACTCCAGATTGTTCTACAAGCAACCAGGACTTTCTGTGTTTTCAGACTACGATCAGGGGTCCGAGGGAGTAAAAATTTTCACCTTTCATACTATAAAGGAGGCCCATCAGGTTCTAACCCAAACTGCAGTATTCTTCCTCCTCCTAATTCAGACAATAGCCAGCCAGAATAACCTTCTTTCCTCCTACGACACAACCTTTCTCCACTCTACTGTTATCATAAAGCGTGATTATTAAACCATAAGACAGATTCTACAAGTAGGATACACAACCATCTGTCTCCTCACTTATGGCCTTTGTGTTGAAGGAACACCAAACACGAGGTCAGATCCTGACTCGTAACTGGTGCCATCCCTTCGTAGACCCCTTGTTGCCTCCAGGACTGGGTTGATATTGAACCCAAGGCAGACCTTGGAGTTAAGAAATAGCAACATGTGGCTTTGTACAGTGCAGGAGCGATGGATTGGTGGACAAGGCCTGAAGGTTCCACAATGTGGTCTGCAGATGAAATTAATGAGAACCATTCTGTTAAGAGGCAGCCTAATGCTACTCTAAATCTAATTCCGAGCATGGAAGCCTTTTCCATAAAGCTCCTTCAGAATGAGTATTTACTGCCCGGGACCACCCCAGCCCACAGGACTACAAATCTGTGCCACTCTCCAAATACTGTGCCCCAGCTGACATTTCTTACACCTTGACTTCTTCCTGCCAGCTCGACTATAAGTTTCCAGAGGGCAGGACTTACAGTTTTCCCTGGACATCCACTCAGGGCTCTGCAGAGTCCCTGCACATTACACATATTACCAAACCAATTAAGAACCCATGTTTTTCACACCGAGGGAATGAGAGCTATGACTCAAGCCAGCAGAGAGCCCATGCTACTTCATGCTACATGAGCCAGCAGGCTTGGTCTGGTTTCCTCTCTCCTCTGGACCATGTGGAGATTATTCTGGGGTCAATTTGCTTGTACTGTAGATGTGGCTAGAAATTTAATTCATTTTGGCCAGAATATTTTTGGAACTATGCTTGAAGGACACTTTGCCCAAGAACATCAAACACTTGCTAGAATCATGTTCTTCCCTATTGAGAAACATACTGGGTATTTCATAATTTAAGACTGTTCATTAAATGGCTATGGAATCCAGTTAAAAGAAAAATTTCAGTATGTATTTTAGATCCAAAGATTGTTTTTCTTCTAGGAGAAAAAGACAGGGAGATGTGTTTATTCCTCTTGTTACTTTTGTAGTCTATAGCTACATACTACATTTCAACATAGTTATATTGATTTTTATGATTTTTTATTGCAGCATCTTGGTAATTTCACAAATTATCCTTCAAAGAATCTGGAGGTACATGGCTAGAATCACAGGTAGGGGCAAACTGCATTCTTTTGCCTTAAATGTGAAATTTATGAGCAGGTAATTTCTTTCCCTATAACTTGGACTCTAAGACCACACATTTGAGGATGACAATCACCCTAAAATATAATTCAGTCACCCTGAATTACTTGAGATATTTCAAAATAGAAATCTTCCTACCAAAGTGATCAGTATGTCATTTTCATGAAAAAACATTATTCAAGAATGACAGTGCTTCAAATTGGAATCTCTCCCATCTCAGGAGGATGGCGCCACAGTGTGTGTCTCTAACAAACAATAACAACATAATGTGATAGGATGCAATTTGGGTGGACAACATTTGTGGATGAAACACAAGTTAGTCACAACAGCAAGCCGTCTTTTGTGCACATGTATATTCAAATGTCCTGCCCAGTATACAGAGAAAGGCTCTCTGTTGATGTGAATATTAATTTTTCTTTCTTAGTGTTTTCCCACCGGAAGGGCTGGCAGCCCACTTCCTGTTTCTTGGCATGTCCACTCGGAATATGAAAAAGACACCTCACAAAGCAACTTGATAGATTCCATCATAAAAGCATGTATTATTTACTTGTGTTCACGCTCTGAACTCTGCAGCAGCCCAGCTCCCTATAGGGCTTTCTGAAAGTCTTGCCTTGCTACAGCCTGCCTTTGAAGCCTCCAAAGTCTCCATGTGCATTTTATCATGTGTCACATGTGAATGACTTCCTTTTCAAAGGAGCCATGTTCCAGGTAGCTTGCAGGAATCACCACCCATTTGTATCATCAAAAGTCACCCTCGGAATGTCTTTCTGGGGAACCATACTATTTGGAACATGGGAGAAATCAATCAGAAATAAATGCCTTGAAGTCTCCTCCAGCACCTAATTCTTCCTGAAAAGCCCCCGCTGCTGTACACTAGTCGTTTGGCCCATGCCAGACTCCTGGAGAGACAGTGCTGCCTAGAGAGGGGAAAGGTGGGGCAAGCTCTGGTATACTCAGAATCAGACAGTGCAGTCTTTGACCCAATTCTTGCTATACATCTTTAATCTCGGTATTTTCCAAGCAAAAGTTTCAAGCATCAGTTGATCCTGTTGGGTCCTATGTCTTTTTGGCCCTCCTGGAATCCAGAGCATTGCAAAGCTAGAACTACACCCAAGGATCTAAACCTTGCTAATCAAAGCGTCTTCCATGGACCAGCAGTACAATGTTTCCACCTGGATATTTGTTTACAAAGGCAGAATCTCAGGCTTCATCCTGACCTCAAAATCAGAATCTGCATCTTCACAAACCCCCCTGGGGACTCGTGTATATCCAAGGTGGGGAAAATTGTTACACAAGGGCCAGCTGGGTGCCCAAGGGAAGCCTCATGCTTTACTGCAGAATCTGATTCAACAACCAAAGCCAGTTCTGAGCGAACTATTCTTTTAAAGATGCAATCAACTAACTGTGTGACCTTGGGTGACTTATGCTAACCTCTTTGAAAAAGATTTTTAAAAAAACATTAATAACAGAAAAAAACAAAACAAACAAACAAACAAAACCCCAAAAACCATTAATAACAGTACCTGACTCACAGTGCTACTGTGACAATTAAATTGGTTAATATAGGCAAAGCATAGTTAGCTCAGCACATGGCATGTAGATAATAGCCAACGAGCATTGCCTATTATGAGTTTGGGTTTTCACATATGTATTTTTAGACACAGGGTGGAAAAGAGCACTCAATCTCAGACATCTTGCTACCAAGTTACCTCAGGAAAACCAAGGTAAATTGTCCAGGGCAGCACATCAGGCAATGAAGTGAAAAGGTAAGATGCAGAAGTTGCATCTTTGAGTAGAAAGAGGCAGTCACCAGGAAACTGGGAGGGTGGGTACCAGCTACCATGCCACAAGAGTGAGCAGAGGTAGAGGCAGTGGGTTGAGGATGTCAAACCAAAATAAAGCAGAAAGCAAGCTGCAGGACAGTGGTGGCAATAGAGGAGGGACAGGCTGTGCCGTAGGAGTGTGGGAAGCTGGGTACTCCAGCCCCAGACCCAACTCTCTGCCTCAGCAAAGACCACAGGTGCCATCCAAGACTCAGGCAGGTCCCATGAGGTCTGTCCTGTTCATTAGCCCCGCCAGTCTAAACCAGGCAGGGCTGCTCACTATTTTACTCCCCTTACTTTGTGTTCTTGGGACTCTCCCTCTCTTTCTCTCCCCATCAGTGCCCTTTCTTTTGCTTCTTTCACCATAGACAGACATGCAGCTAGGTCACCCCAAATCCCCTAGGAGGGGGTAGTGGCTAGAATAAAGCCAGAAGCCAGAAAGACCACTGGGAGAGAGACTGCAGGCTGCAGAGTGGCTAGTATTTGGTCACCCTGGAAGTAGGTCTTTAGATGGGGTTGGGAGAAAGTGGGAAGAAGAATGGGGCTTTTTCAAAGCAGCATCCTTCCTCAACATGCAGCCCAGTTCTGCGAGCAGCCCAACCTTCCAAAGGTAGGCTTGCAGAAGGCCACGTGAACCCATGCGTCAGCCTGGGGACTGCCTGCCTATAAAAGGCACAGTACATGCCTCATTCAAGGACAAATTCATATGCCAAATGACAGCCCTGTCGGCAATAACAAGTCGTCTCCCGTGCACTGCTTTCTAAGGCTGATCTGTAAAGGACGTCATGAAGTGTCTGGAGAACAGGCACTTTTGGAGCACCGTTAAATTCGTCTATTTGGCTTCTCTGCCTCAGAGCTTTCTCCATGGAGCGGAGTAAGGTCAACACCATGAAACTTAATGGTGTCTTACGAAGGGAATGCATCAGGTCATGAGGACCAGTGTTTTCCACATTCTACCAAAGACGCCAACCCCAGTCAGCATCACCTGCAGACTTGCCTCTCTTTGCCAAGGGCTACTGCAAATGACAGAGATGCTTTCATTATACAACACAAACATAACGATAACATGTATTATAAACACTCACCCAGATAATCTTTTACACTTGTGAGACATGTGGTAAAAGAATGAGACCATGGGAAGGGAGGGAGGGAAGGAAGAAGGGAGAACGGGAAGGAAGAAAGAGAAGGGGATGAGAGGACCTTGGAGCAGAACTCAGAAGTTCAGTTCCAACTGTTTCTCTCATCCTTAGGTCCCTGAGCAATTCTCTTCCCCATCTGAATCTCAGTTCGATCATATGCAAATGGAGAAAACACCTTGAAGCATTCAGTAAAGATGAAATGATAATATATGGAAAGGGCTTTGTACACTATATATCATTGTAGAATTTACATTTTATATTTGCTCTAAGAAAAATAACAAACCCCCCCAAAAAGAGTTAAGATATAAATCATGATTAATGCTCAAGACGCCTGAGAAAATTTTATCCATTATTTCAAAAGTATGGCTCAAGTGCAAGTGACCTCAGGATATGGAAAATATGTAACAGATTGTTTTTTCTTCCATACTTTCGGCTTTATTGTTACAGCTAACATCATTTCCCCTCTTACAAATATTTCTTTTTTCTCTTCGCACACATGTAAACCTATTCAGAGTGCGTGATAGGTTTTCTGATATTATAAAAATCCCTTCTGCACACTTTATGATCTGCCACAGCTTCTCTGGGAATGGTTTTCCCACCACATGCAGATCAAGGAGTCACTACAAGCTCATTGACAAGAAGGGGCCTAATAGGCTCTTACAGAAATCCTAAAGGTTCCAAAGGCACTGTTCATTTAAATTGGGAAGGGAAATGAACATGCACAGAGAACATATTTCATACATTTCCAATGGGAGTGTTTGCTTATAATAGTACCATAAAAAATTCCCACAGGAAATGAGCCCCCCCCCAATAAAATAAGATTCCTAAACTGAAACAGAGTTCATGAGATTTCAAGCATGTTTAATACTTAAAAATGTTCTGAAATGGAAAAAGCTACTTAAAATTTGCAGACACAGAGAAAACACACACACACACACACACACACACACACACACACACAGAGGCAAGTTGCCATGTAGAAAACCAGTGCTCTAAGGAGGGAGGGGCGAGGTGTGGCAGCCATCATCTAATTTGCGATCCTGTAGCAAACACCATTGTTGTTATAATCTTGCCTCAGTGTCCTGGTCTTCCCTTGCTGAGCCACACTGCCGTAGAAGTGATGGGAGGTGGCCCCGTGCCGGTGTGGAGAGGTCCCCCAGCTGGGGCTCCAGGTCCAGCATGTGGCAGGAGCTCTGCTGGCAGAAAGCTGCAGAGCTTGGGGGTCAGGACCCAGGGTACCCCAGCAAGGGGCGGCGGCAGCACAGAATAAACTTACTCGTGGACACATGGGGAATATCCCCAGGAAGCACCCCGAAATATCTGAGAGCACCAAGTAGAACCAAGTGAAATCACACCAATGGAAATTTCCACGGACCTATGTCCCTTCTTGCCGAGATAGGACCTCCTGTCCCTTCAAAGTCACTCTCTGCTTAAGAATTTCTCCCAAGTCCTGGGGGCCACCTGGGCTTTGCTATCCTGTCACGAGTGCGCTAGACCCATCCTAGTGCCCAAACTCCTAGCAGCCCAGGATGCAGAGGGGAAGAATGGCAATTTCTCCTTTCCGTCACACTCCGTTCGAGTTGTCACAGCAGTGTTTTACGTAGTTCGGTAAAATAGGTCTTCAGTTTTTCATTCACAGGGCATCGTTCTCCCTGGGAAGCAGTCCCAGTTAAGCTAGCGTTCTGGTCTGCGGCCCATGCTCAGGTCTCCTGCTCTCCTCCCATGGCTCAGCTGCTGTGGCGGGGCCATAGGACCTTCCCAGATACAATGCAGACTCAAGATGGGATCTCGGCCACCCAAAGCATGGCCATTAACTCTCAGTAGTGTTGGTAAAAATTTCTGCAAAATCAATCAAGTTTACGGGAATACTCATGTTTTCCTGGGGCCCCTGATGAATTAGTACCCACCCCCATCACCCGCCCAGCTGCCCAGGATTACCACGATCTAGAAATGGCTCTGTGGTCTGAAAGGCACACTTTAAAATGTTTAAATACCCGAACGAGAGCCTCAAAGGGCATGGGAACCAATGCTTCCCGAATACTTATTGTATGCAGGTGCCGTGCACTCTTCCTTCTTCAGGCAAAACAGAAAGTTGATGTTAGTATCTCTATTTTACAGACGGGGACCCTAAAACTCATGGCTATTAAGTCATCTGCTGAAAGTCGCAAAAATAGTAAGTCGGGACTTACAAAATGCAGGCCTGTTAATTCCAAATCCACTCTCTCCATCATTAAACACTGTTTTCCAAAATAATCTAGTTCAGCGTCCCAGAAGAGCCAAATACAAGTGTGTCTAGCCTGCTTGTGAGCAGACACCCGTGCAAGGGCACACGCACACTCCCAAATCAGGCACAGGGATTGTAATTACGCTTTTCTAACACTCAGGCACGGTGAGGATAAGTACTTTTAAACTAGGGCAGCCTTAATTTAGAAATGGGGTGAGATGGATAGTGACAGAGCCAACTTAATTGGCATCTTAATTCTTTTTAAGATCAAGAAGATCAAGTCACACTTAAAGCGTTAGAAGCTGAGAATAAAATCATAGGCTTAGTTCTGACCTGGAAAAAAAAATGCAGAGCTTCAACCACAGAGAGCTTGCATTAAGGGACATCTGCTCTGGCGGGAGCTGTAATGCGTATGATGCATTCCATAGGATCTGACTGCCCTGGCTTTTGCTGGAATGAGCGGGTTTTGGAATAAAGACAGGTGGGGGCTGCTTAGGAAACAAAAAATAATAAACGGTTACTGTTTTAAGCCTTAGAGTTTTTGGAGTAGTCTGTTACACAGTATAACTGAGCTACTGGCTAACTGATACGGACAGCAATTTTTCTTTCTGGCGAGAAGATTCTCTCAAAATCTATTGCTAGACAATAGTGTAACCACTCTGTGTTTCTTTTCTTTTTTTTTTTTTAAGATTTTATTTATTTATTTGACAGAGAGACAGATAGCGAGAGAGGGAACACAAGCAGGGGGAGTGGGAGGAGAAGCAGGCTTCCCGCTGAGCAGGGAGCTCGAAGTGAGGCTGGATCCCAGGACCCTGGGATCATGACCTGAGCCGAAGGCAGACGCTTAACCACTGAGCCGCCCAGGCACTCCTTGTTTATTTTTCCTAAAAAACTCAGGTTAAAAGATACGCCTCTATTTAACTACTTTTTTTTTCACATACAGAAACTATACATTAGTTTTCTTTAGGAAAAAAGTTAAACAGGTATGGCGAGATGCGGAATTGGTAGTTTTGAATAATAAGGGTCAAGATGCAATAAGAAGAATATGCCCAAGCAAGGGTATAGATCAACATGTATTTTCATAAGAAAACATAGAACAAAAATTAATGGCTGGCACCAGATATTTAGAAGACCCTTCAGTGCTTACTCACACTCAAATGCAAAAGAGCCATGGCAACATCTGAGAAGGGGCTCTGTCCTGTGTTCCCAGGTTCATTCCCAATCCAAAGGGTTACAAGAGGGAACGTCTGATCTAGACCAATCTAGGAGCCCTGAAGACTGAGAGAACTCTGTGAAGAGAAACCTCTCTGGAGAGTCTGTGCCGTATGTCTCACGAGGGCTCCTGGCCAGGAGACAGGGTGGGATGGTGCTTCCCCCTTTGTCTCTGGCCAAGGCAGGAAGAGGGTCATGGGACCACTCAAAAAACAAGTTAGGGAGGCTCAGTGCACTGCTGCCTGCTTCCCACCAAAGAAATCGAGGGACCAAAGAGATAGGCTGACTTGCTTGCTCCTGCTGCATGGGACGGGAGCTAAGGGACTTCCCAGAGTCTTCCTAAACAAAGGATGTGGATCATGTGGGAGAGACCACTAAGGTCAGTTCAAATCTTCCACAAACAGTCCGACTGGAAAAACAAAGGGATCCTAACAGAAAGGGTCTGTGCTCAGGGGGCCATCCAAATAGCAAGAGAAGTGGCCAGTGGACGAAAAGGCATCACCCACAGCAAGGAAAGTGCAAGAGAAAGTTCCCAGTGGGCAACTCTGGAGAACCCACGTGGACCAGTTTTCCACTGCGGCATAACCGACGCCATAAATGCAGGGGCTTAAAACACCTGGTGATCAGCTCGCGGTTCTGTAAGCTGCAAGTCCAGCATGGCATGGCTAGGCTCTCTGCTCAGGGTCTCATGAGGCTGTGCTGTCACGTGGAGCTTGGGATTCTCTTCCACATCCACCCGTGTTCAGGGCAGAATTCAGTTCCTCACTATGGTAGGACTGGGGTCCCCATTTCCTTCAGCATGGCCCATGCCTCTGACAACAAGATAGTTCATTTCATCAAGGCCAGACGGATGGCATCTACTGCTGCTGCTTCTCATCTCTTTTAAGGACTCACCTGATTAGACCAGGCCCATCCTGGATAATCTCCCTTTTCATGAACTGATTGGGCACCTTCATTACATCTGCCAGATCCCTTCACCTTTGTCATATAATCTTGAGAGTGACTATCCAATCACAATTAGAGCTGCCACCCACACTCAGGGGAAGGGATTAGCTAGGGAGTGTATATCTGGAGGCAGGGATACTGGGGACCATCTCAGAATTCTGCCTCACACACCACAAAATCACTAAACAGACAGCTAGCTATACACATATGGAGACCCAAAGAACACAAACCATCCTCTGGCCTTGCCAGCATTCCTACTTCCCTTACCCTCTCTCTTTGTATGATCTATCTTGGTTAGCGTGCTGAAGGAAGGGTGGAAGGGGGACCCGGTTTAAGGACAGACGGCCACACCTGTTCTCTGGACTCCTACCCACAGACACTGACCAAGCTACTTTTTATTGCCTGAAAACGAGGAGTCAGGAAAATGGCTGAGCTGACCCAGAAGGGTGAAGAACTTCCATGGGAGACTAACAAATGAAAGTGTTTTTACAGATTATTTTTTATTATTATTTGAGAGAGAGCGCAAGCAGGGGGAGCAGCAGGCAGATGCAGAGGAGGAAGCAGACTCTCCACTGAGCAGGGAGCCCGATGTGGGGCTCGATCCCAGGATCCTGGGATCATGACCTGAGCCGAAGACAGATACTTAACCAACTGAGCCACCCAGGTGCTCCCTGCCTGAAAATGTTTTTAAATTAAACCTTGAGTCCTGCTTGATCAATTATAAGGAGTGGCGGGTTTAGAGGCCACTTGGTTTTCTTCTTTATGCTATCTCAACTTTAAACACCTAATAAATATATTAAACACATATTTATATGCTTTATATATTAAGATAACACTCTAAAATATTATTTGCAAAAAAGTTGATCATATCATGAGTTTCTTACTAAAATTCCCAAACAACAACACCAACATCACTCTAGGATTCGCCGCTGGGATTTTAAGAGCTTGGGCTCATTTAAAGGAGTAATTAAGTACCTCTGGCCCAGATTAGGAAGACAAAGGTAAACATTCAGGATACAGCTTTTGTGGCTGATGTTACATCCCTCTGGTCCCTTTTTGCAATGTTCACGCTTCTACTTGAATGATGTGGATGAAGACTGGTGAGTATTTTGGGTAGGTGCCATGTTCCATGACATGAAGCTTAGTAAGTCAGTCACATCTCAGATAACACATCTCATTTGCACAGTAATTTTTTACATAGAATTTAGCCCTCAGGCCCACCCACTGCAGACATGGCCTCTCCAAGCATCTGGGGAAATAAGTGCAAAAGGCATATTGTTAAGCATATTTACATGATTAGCATACAGTATAATTCTACACAAATGTCAAAAATTGGTCTGTTGTAGAAGACTTTCTAGAATCAATTATGGATAATGTTCCATTTCAAGGGGCTGCATTGGGCAGTGGGATCAAAGACTCTTTTGTTCTACATATCAGCAAGGCTTTCAAACTAGCTGGTCAGACAACCACGCAGTTTATCTAGGGATAAGGAACTTATCTAGGGAATAGGAACTCAGCCTGGCACAGCCTATACTGAAAAGTAAATTAAGACACAATACTGAGGCATTTATCACTTTAAACAAAAGAAGCAGATCAGAAATATTTTCGTTTCAATACATTGCCTTTAGGAGAAAAAGGATATTAGCAAACATAATCCACAAGTAAAATTTGTGAGGGGCATTGTAGGAGCCAGGAGTTAAGTAAGAGCTTTAGGTAAGTTACTTTGCCGTAACCCTGGAAAGTAAGAACCAGGATTGTTATCTAGCTTGCAGACAGGAGACCTAGACAAGGCAGGTTCAATAACTTGCCCACAAAAATAAAACCAAGCATTGGAACTGATTATTCACCAGCCTTAGAGAAAACATGGATGGCTATTAGGTTTCAAATGTATTTCCAGCAATGACTCTTACTATTTTATAATAAAATTTTTTCCATATTTCTCATTCTTGTCCTAAGGTACCTCTCATATTTAAGATACTTTTAAAAATTCCAAGACACAGAGCAAGTAAGCAATAGGGCTGAAGTAAACTCAGACGACTCGCAGCGGTGTGTTCATTAGAAGATGGTTTCCAAATCACAACTCCTCCTCACTCCACTCATTATAAAACGGAACAGTGAAAAAGGGTGTAATCTGGTGGCTTTGGGGCCACCTCCCAATTCATGTCATCAGCAGTATGTCCGGCACAAGTACTCATAGAGGGGATCACTAAAGATACTCCGTCATAATTTGACATCTTCTGGTTTGTTTTATTGTGTTCCATCCCTAATGAGAGCACCAGCCAAAAGCCCTTAATGACTATAGTATACTTTCCACAACAGGCCGATTTTCACACCTGTATCAAATTATGAAATAGTCTAATCATGTAAATATGCTTAATAAGAAGATAATCAATCTTCTCAACCAAATTTTCCAAACAAATATTCCTAGTGAAGACACGCAGAACAATTTCATTTAGGAAGTTCAGAGAAAATGCACTTGCTATTTAAAGCAGACAGACACACTGGAATTTAAAAATACAGAGCACGGGGAAGAGAATTTGGGTTTTGCATGGAGAGTGCCGATCCATGAAATGCAGATGAAGTAGGGTAAGAAAAGGGTACTCGGAGGGGAGGAGAGAGGAGAAAAGACAATGGTTATCTCAGGTTTGGCTGAAGCAAGGGCCCCTGTGAAAGCTCCGAAGCAAGGCAGGCATACCCGTCTTCCAAACTCTGGTTTCCTTCCCACACTAGAACATTCATCTATAGTACTCATGTTCCAGAAAACCAGAAGCTTGAATAACCTGCTAATTTGTAACGCCAGGCAGCATGAGAAATTGAAAACATGAGCATCAGTTAGAACAATGTCTCCTCCCAAACTGGGCTCACAGAACATGCACGTTCCACAAGTTTTGTTTTTTTTTTAAGATTTTATTTATTTATTTGTCAGAGAGAGAGATCACAAGTAGGCAGAGAGGCAGGCAGAGAGAGAGAGGGGGAAGCAGGCTCCCTGCTGAGCAGAGAGCCCGATGCGGGGCTCGATCCCAGGACCCTGAGATCATGACCTGAGCCGGAGGCAGCTGCTTAACCAACTGAGCCACCCAGGTGTCCCTGTTCCACAAGTTCTTAACAGGTCTTTTTCTAAAAACAAAAAGGACTCCGTGGTTAAGGAAGGTATGGAGATTGCAGCACCAAAGTCCAACAGGCTTTCTGACTTCTCAGGACAGTCTACAGACTAATGAGAATGAAAAGTCTTTCAGTAGAGGAGCCAAGAGGGTGGGGTGCACATTCTCCACCCCCAGCATCCCCTCTATGTTTTGACAAGACAATTCCTGTCTTCTTAATCTCATATAAGAGAACGTTTTGGAGTTGCCTCTTCCAGGGCAGTTGTCCTAAGGAAGAGCTGCCCCTAAAAGCTTCCTGTGTAGCATTTTGAACAGCTAGGTGTGTACACAGTATCCCCAACCTGGTCTGAATATGGTGCTTCCTCTGTCAAAAGACATCTATTAATATGTCAGCGAACAGAATACTAAAAATACATGAAATGTGGATTAGCAAAACTCACACGAGAGATATCAAGGCGAGGCTGTTCTTCTATGCCCTACTACTATTCTAGATGCGTATTTTTCTTCATCATGGAAGGCCAACCGGGCCACTTTCTGGTAATCCTGGAGCACGGTATTTAGTAGACTTGGTAAGCCACCTCCAACGAAACAGTTAAGAAAATCAGAATCATCCTATGGATTCCTCTGAGGACTTACAGTAACTTCCTCCATTGCCTGAGCCCCTGATAAGTGTATTTTCAAAAAGAGCTGGTAAATTATGGGGCTTTTAGAGGACACTCATGATTAAGACTTATTCTGCTCCTACTCTCTTTTTCATGTATATTCATTATTTAAGTGCACCTGTAGCCAGGCGCATATTTCATCTAGTAAATTCCAAGTATGTTTTAAACTTCAAGCCTTTGTAGGTAATGACGTCTATTTTACACAGCAGCGCTTGGTTACACACACCCTAAGAACAACTTGGAGCTCATGAAAATGAAAAATCTATATGAACTGGCAAACCACAGCACTTTTAGAGTATTTACTAGGGAGAAAATGAGATATGGTAAAATTTCCATTTCTGCTAACTTTTGGAAGATGTTAGGTCTTTTTGGAAGAGGCCAAGTTCCCCTTGAGGAAATTAATCAAAAGAAGGAAAACCCAAGGCAAGGTAGACAAAGGAAGTGCTGATGCTAACTCCTTGTGGTAAACCAAGGAGAATATGGCACATTGGTTCCAAATGTTCCTGGAACTAGAAAAATGATGAGTTCCATTTCTGGCAAAACAGTGAATGAGATCCCCAGACCTGCCCTCTGCTGGAAACAACTAAAGTGCTTGAATAAAATAAAATGAACAATCTTTAAAAATAGAAATAAAAAAGCAAGCAACATTCAGAAGCTACATGAAAGCAGGCACTCAGGAAGTCACTGAGCAGTGAATGAACGCTTTCACCTCCAAAGCATCTGCCAAGGTGATGACTTTGAGTTTTCATTTTAATGGCTCTTGCAGCACAGTGGACAGGAGATAAAAGCCCAGGGCATTTCCACTATGGGGGTCCAACAGTAAACACTGCTGTTTGATAAAACTGGGTCTCTTGAGAATTATATGCTTAGTGTAATGGTGAACTAGAAATAAAGCCACCCCCTGAGCCCATCTTATCCAATGGCCTATAAGGAAAATTACTAGTCTTGAGGAGGTGGGAAAACAATCTCCCATGAGAATTTATGACGCTAAGCTTGTCCTTAGGTGGGTTTATAAACTAAAATCATACTTTCTGGGTAAGTCAAAAACACTCAAGCCAATAATAGAAGATGGTCAAAAGCTAAGGATATTTAAGACATCTGGTGGTTACAAATGCAAGTAGCCCTGGAGGAATTCACATTCAATCTAGGCTTCAGGAAGGACCACAGACACAGTTCTAAGAAATAGAAGCTCACGTTAAAACACACCCACACACCCACACATCCCGACAAAACAAGAAGCAAAGCACCATGAGTGAGAGCCAGCAGAAGCACAGGAAGCTGAATGAGATTTGCAAAGACTTCAGATACAGAAAATATCAGTTATACAAAAGAAAATTAAGTATGTTTAATATGTTATAAAGAAAAAAGAGAAATGGAAATTTATATAAGGAGCCAGACACAATTTTTTAAAATGACCAATCCAACTGAAAAAAAAAAAAAAAAAAAAGAAATAAAACTTCTAAAATAAAAACTATAATAACTTAAACACAAACTTATTGCACGGGTTTAATAACATATTAGTGACAGCCGAGCAGTGACTTAATGACTGGAGGGAATTATCCAGAATGTAGCACAGAAAAACAGAAGACATGGGAAATATAGAAGAGTTAAAATACATGGGAGATAGAGTGATAAGAATTAACATACAATTAATCATAAGGAGAGGAGAATGAGAACAATACAGAGACAGTATTTGAAGAAGTAACAGCTGACAATTTTTCAGAACTGCTGAAAGACATCAATCCACAGATTTGGGAAGCTCGCAAAATTCAGAGAAGGGAGTAAGATCTTGGTCAGGGGAGAAGGGGAAAGAGAGGGAGAACAGAAGGAAGAGGAGGAGGTAGAGAAAAACAAAAAGAAATTCATGTCTACACATATTATAGGGAGAACAGAATATCACATACAAAGACCTTAAAAAAGTAGCTGAGAAAAACTATCCCACCCATGCGGTCCCAACAACTATAAACTATACCTTCTTTCCAGGGGCCCCATGCAAGCCTCCAGACTATACTTCTTGTGTAGAAGACAGGTATTCATCTGCCAGCTTCCTGAAAACACAGTAACTTCACTTCAGCGGTGGTCGTAAGAGCTCATTTGAATTTTTAAGGAAATACCACCAGTAGATCATGTAACCCTCAGGCACCTGGGGAGTGCTCTCCAGAATGAAGCTACCCTTGGTTACTCAGGGGGGTTCTTAGAGGAATAACTGATTCATTATCTATGTGCATCCTGCAGGCAATGAGCTCTTACAAAGGGAGTCATCTGACTAAAAAAAGGGGAACAAAATTTGTCCTTGAACTTAGTGATCAATGGTTCCTTGGCTCTGGAAGGCCTTTCAGGTCAGCCTCAACTCACTGGGCACAGTTGGTCTGGGTGACAGACTTGCCTTGGTTTCTTGTGAGCCAAGGCAATCTGTGCAATAAATTATCCATTCTGTTATGCCCAGATAAATGCCTTGGGTCATGCAGAAAGGTCAACAGAGAAATGTAAGGAAAAGCTACCTGACTTTCTCAGGCAGACTTTGATGGTTTAATGGGATTTCTTCCGCTTGTTGGGTCTGGGATCCTGAGGGACAAGGCTGAGGTCATTATACCAGGTTGGTCTTATTCTGCTGATAACAGCCTTAAATAAATATTGTATGAAACAAATTGAATGCATTTGGTTCTCAGCCTTTATGGTGATCAACAGAATGGTGTACTCAGGGGAAAATTTCTCAGAAGCCAAGCTGGTGTAGAAACAAGAGGTGGATATTATTGGAAAACAATTCTCCATAGGGCTCCTGTGGTTCCGCACATCTTGCGAGCAAAGGCACTAACTGTCCTTCATTCTGGATTATCATTTCAAGAATGTCTGTATAGGAAGCAGCCTTACAAGATAAAGACAGTATCTCGCTCTGGAGCCAAGGGCAAGTCTGTTTACTTCAGTATAATAAAAGATAGTACTTCCCTCCAGACTAAAGGAGGGGCATGGGGCACCTGAGTGGCTCAGTCGGTTAAGTGTCTGACTTCAGCTCAGGTCATGATGCCTCAGGCTCCCTGCTCAGCGGGGAGTCTGCTTCTCCCTCTCCCTCTGCTCCTCCCCTCCCCTATCCCATGTTTTCACGCCTGCATGCATGCATTTTCTCTTTCTATCTCAAATAAATAAATAAATAATCTCAAAAAAAAAAAAAAATGAAGGAGGGGCACGCTTACTGCTAATTATAAAAGACTTGGGTTCCCTAAGCTCAGGGTTTATTGAATTCAACCCACTGCCTATGCATCCATCTCGGCAGATGGTACCCCAGTGGGACTTGGGGCAAGGAGAAGTGATGCAAATATGCTGATGATCATGCTGTTTGTCATTGTGGAAGTAACAAAGTCCTTTGTTGGTAATCCAGGAGGCTCATATCTTCTGCCAGTACCCATAGAACTGGCGGGGTAAGTTGTTAGCTTCCAAGTAGGGTAGAACCTCAGACACTCCACAGATCTGGACTCAAACAACCTAAAAGAAAGCAGGCAAAAAACTCGAAGATGCAACTTGTGGAAGAAAAATCAGGATAGCCAATAAACATACCAAGTAGATGAAAACTAGAGCTCCAATGAGGTGCGGTGATATTATTTCACCCTGAAAAGCCCGACAAAAATTCAAGAGTCTCACAACATCAAGTGTCAGTGGGGACAGGAAGAAACTCAACACTTAGACACTGCTGGTGAAAGTATAATTGAGCTAATCACTCTGGAAAACAATTTGGCCTTCCAGTGCCATTGAAGATGTACGTATCCCATGACCTGGCAATATCATTCAAAGGTGATTCACTGAATCCCTTGCATACAGGCACCGTGAGACAAGTACTATTTACAATAACAAAATATTTAAAGCAACTCGATATCTATCAATGGGAGAATGTACATATCCACCTTGTGGCATATTTATACCACCCATGCAGCAATATGGATAGATGTCAGAAACTTGTTGAAAAATAAAGTTGCAAAAGAATAAAGCTATTATGATTCATCATATAAGGTTTAGAAACATATTTTTAAAAACCGAATCATTTAGGAACACATATATCTGAGGAAATCTATATAGAAAAGAAAATAAATGATAATCACAAATGCTGAGTAGTGGTGACCTGAGAAGAGAGAGAAATGGATGAGTCCAAAGTAGGCACACGAAAGACAGCAAAGATAAGGGTGACACTCTTCTGCTTGCACCGAGTGGTGGGAACATGAGTGTCCACTGAACCGTGATGTTTCTTAATACCTCACATATATGTTACAAATATTTGCTTGTAAGAAGGCATTTTTTTTTAAAGATTTCATTTATTTATTTGAGAGAGAGAGAGATAGGGAATACAAGCAGGGTGAGGGAGAGAGGGAGAAGCAGGCTCCCCACTGAGCCAGAAGCCCGATGCAGGGCTCAGTCCCAGGACCTTGGGATCATGACCCAAGCCAAAGGCAGACGCTTAACGACTGAGCCACCCAGGCGCCCTGTAAGAAGAAGCCATTTTTAAAAAGGGATGCCAACTGCCTGAGGAGTGCAGGCTGATTCCAGGTTGCTTTCCTTCAAAAAACAAAAATGAAAACAAAAACCACGAAGAAAACAAAACACCACGAAGAAAGCATCACCAAGGGCTTTTTCTCCCAGTGAGTTGCCACGTTCCAGGGTCAACAAACCCAAACCTACTTTACATAACTTCATCTAGAGTTTAGGATCAAACTTTTTAGGATCAAAATACATGGATGCTCGGCAACACTGACTCTGAATCAAAAACAGTATCAATGTGAAGTACTGCTCTATTGATTCAGGAACCATAGAAATTTACAATGCTACCTGAACACACTAAAGAGCCCTGCTCTATGAGTATGTGTCTGGGAAGCGTCTTTCTGTCATCGAGGGCCAGAGCTCAGCCTGTGCCCTCAGACTGCTACACACATCATATCCTCAACTGGAAGGGCAGGTACTCGCTGGAACAGCACTGTGCCTTTTCAGCTTATGAGACCCAGCTGATGAGTGAACAAAGATGGGAACGCCCTTGGAAGTTCCCATGAGACTGAAGTTCCCACTGAGATCTACGGCCATCCGTAAAAAAATGAGGTCTTCAGAACACCATTAAAAGAGATCATTCATGATATTATTGCTATAGGAGTTGTTATAAAAATTCAATCTTATTAGAACTTTGTTATGGCGACATGTATTTGCAACACCCTCGGTATTTCTACCTTCATTTGGGGGGGGCAGGGAAAAAGGAAGAGATATAAATAAATATGGAGACTTTTAGGAATCAGAATATATCAGCTTGCTTAAGAAACATTCACCATAAAATGCAAATAAATACTTCGAGCAGTAATGATCTAAATATAAGTCAGAAATGTTTTTGGCCCTACAGATCTTGTATCATTGTCTGATTTGGGGGGGGCGGCGGTCCTAAGAAAAGTAAAACAGCAACCACTGTTAAATGATGGGAATTAAATATCTGTAAGTCTACTGAGATTTCTTCAAGAAGTTGGTAAAACACCAGGGGACCTTCATCAGTGCTGTATATTAGCCATACAGGCATCTGTACTTCCCTGAAATTCTGCCTAAATGTCTCATCAACGGCTTGCTTTATCTGACAATTTAAAGTTTATTTCTTTATCTTGGATTCTACATGCTTTCAGTTTTTTTGGTTTTGTGTTTTGTTTTGTTTTTGGTTTTGTTTTGAGAAAAAGAGTGTGCATGCCCATGTGGAGGAGGGCAGAGGAAGAGGGAGAGAATCTTAAGCAGGCTCCACGCCCCACGTGGTTGATCTTACAACCCTGAGATCAAGACCTGAGCCAAAATCAAGAGTGGGACGCTTAACTGACTGAGCCACCCAGGTGCCCTGAACTGCTTTCAGTTTTTTGAAGACAATTGTCCTGTAACTGCAAGGCTTCTAGGACAAAGTTAGCTTTCAGAGTTACATTTAAATGGAAATACTGCAGCGAATCACCACTTCTAGGACCAGATCCCTGTTTGTCTCCTGCCCTTTGCTATCTATTTGGAACCTTTATAAAAAGCGAAGTCAGTACTACTCATGTTTCCTTCCTTCACACCCACAGGCAGCTCACCATGGATTTGGGTTTATTTCAGACAGCCGCTCGTGAAATAGAAGAGCGCATATCAAGGCTGTGCACGAGGCAGGTAAGCTCTCTGCGCCATCTCCATCCATAGGGAGGACTATTTACACTGTGCTCCAACCATTTACATTCTGTCTCCAACGACAGCCGACCCTTCAACGCTCGTGTAACTTAATTACTTCCTAACTATTTAAACATTGCAAAAATGTCCACGAAGAGGAAAGCTGCCCAGCCACGGTGGGAATGGGAGAAGAAACAAGGTGCAGAGTTGGCACAGTTTTGGCTAATGTGCCTTTCTATGACAGCACACGGCAATGTTCTATTTTGCTGCTTAGAGGAGCCTTTTTATTCTGCTCCTCTATAAACAGATTAGGCAGATTTGAACAGAGCGGTTGACAACACCTGGAACTCGAACCGGCTCACTGGGAAACTGGAAGAGGCTGAGGCAGCAACACAGGCCTGGGTTTCACCTCTGGGCTGATGCATGTGCTTAGATCATCAGTCTGTGTTACTCAAGTCTGATTCTGGAATGCGCTCAGTCACTGCTTCTCAAGGTAGAATTTAGAATACCAGGTGGACCCATAGCTTCTTCAAATGAACTTACATGATGACACAAACGCTGAACTGAAACAGAGTCAAGATTCTATGTAACAAGTAGCACCCTGATTAGGGACGCTACGGCCACACTGGGCCTGCTCCGTCTCTATTTTGTACCCCAGAATCTTGGTTGATCTGTCAGCTAGCCCCACCTAACTCGGATATCTATGTTTAATTAAACGAGAATCAGATACTCAACTCTGAACTTCATAAAGAGGGAAGGAGAAAGGAAATGGGATTAATATTTGTTGAGCATTTTTACATAGTAGAAACTGCTCTCAGCGACTTATTTGCATTCACTTAGTTTTCATAAAAGTCCATGAAATCAGTTTACTATCTCATCGTATAGATAAAGAAACTGAGGCTAAAAGAAAGGCAGTCACATACCCAGTCATGAAGGGGTCAGGACTCAACCTAGGACTTCAGCAATCCAAAGATATGCATCTGAAAACATGAGGGTCCACATTACGGAATGAGAATTCTGTCATTTACTAGATGTAAATGTAAAAGTTACTATATGCAACATGCTAGAAATGAAATACAATAGTAATTTATAATCTTTGCACCTTCCCATCTAGAAAATGGTGAAATCTTAAACAGAGTGGAGGTAAGAAACATAACTGAAACTTTGAATCATCCTCTTTTCATCAGCCCAGCTCCCTATATTTATCCATTGTGACTTTCTATGAGCCTTTATAGCTGAAAAAACCTTTACTACTTTCTGCTGTGAATTCTCAATCTGTCTACAGTTTCTCCAAGTTCTGATTTTGAATCAGAGTCTTTATCAATTGGACTTCTAAACTCTCTTTCTTATATGTTGCAAACTTAAAAGGATAAGCTAATGTGTGCCAGGTTGGTCTATACCCTTCCGTGTTACCTAGGTCTGCCTGGTAGTCTGTAAATACCCTTTAACATACCCTAGTGAAATCGAAGTGTAACGTATCTCCAAGGCTTAGGGCCCTGATGTTTTCTACCTGGCAAGACAACTCAGCGAAAGTTCTTGAAGCTCCCAGAAAGTGAGATGCCATGAACTGATGATCAAGAAAGGTGGGAGGTGGAAGTCTGCGATGACCCATGAGCTATCTACCAGCTAATGTGGGCCCAGGACCCCCGCTCCCCCCAAGAACATCTGAAGCTTTTGAAGTTTGAATTTTCCCTAAAGAAACAGGGGAAAGAGGCATGTCATTTAACTACTCCTTAACTCTTTCAGTACAGCAAAACATGTTCACGTAGGAAAAATATTGCCCACCCACGAAAGTATCTTGTGTTTAGCTCATAATAATAATGTGGCAAATGTGACCCGTCTTCTGCCATCTAAATGCTTTTGAAGAATTAGACCAGTTACATGCCGGAAAGTAGTACTAGTTTATATATAAGCCTGGAGGCGGGAATGGTGCAGAGATCATAGCCCCTTTAGAACCAGCTCTGTGACCACAGGGCAAGACGATAGAGAAAAACATGAAGTGTAGCATAGGGCAGACTGGGATGATTTGTTAATCAAACCATCAACATGTATCAAGCCTACGAAGCCGGCATTATCCTGTTCTGGTGCTGAGCGGGCCCCTCTGGGCAGCTTAGGTCCTCATTAGTTTAAAGGAACTGCGGCTGCGCAGCTAGTGCCTGTGGTCAAATAGGAGCCACTGCTCGCATCATCTGATAACTCAGAGCACAGTTCCTGAAGTCCGAATGCAGGGAGAGAAAATGGGATATTTTCCCTGGGGTAATACATAAAATAAGTCAAAAATTTTTTATTTTTCAGTATTTTTTGGAAGTAATCTACATTGTCAAAGCTCTCTTCAAGCAAAACTTGACACTCCAAAATATTACGGCCAATGGGAATTTGGCTAATAATCCCCAGGACAGTATGTGAACCTAATTAACCCTCAAAAAATAGATGGAAAATTTTAAATTAAATTAAAGAGGAATGCAGTTATGGTTAACTAGAAGTGGAAGGAGGCACTAGGAAAAAAATACTAGGGAAAAAAATCAATCTCCAATTTTCTCAAGTTAAATGTAGTAATCATTAGTTTTCTAAGACTATTTCCAGCAAGAATTGATCAAGGCAATTTAACATAGTAACTATAAACCACATAAAATTGGTCAATGAATCTAAGGAAGTATGAATCCAGCATGTCAAGGACAAAAGCAGCAAATCGATTAGGGACATATCACATGTTCAAAACCATCAACATTTGAAAGGAACCCTGCATCAAAACAAGGAACATTTGGGGCACCTGGGTGACTCAGTTGGTTAAGGGTCCGCCTTTGGCTCAGGTCATGATCCCAGGGTCCTGAGATCGAGCCCCACATCAAGCCCCACATCGGGTCCCCATTCAGCAGGGAGCCTGCTTCTCCCTCTCCCTCTGCCCCCTCCCCGCCTTGTGCTCTCGTGCTCTCTCAAATAAAATCTTAAGAAACTTTTGAGCACCTGGAGTGCCAGGGTGGCTCAGTCAGTTAAGCATCAGACTCTTGGTTTTATCTCAGGGTCACGAGATGGAGCCAGAGGTCCAGCTCCGTGGTGCTAAGTGAGGAAGGAGCCTGCTTAAGACTTTCTCTCTCTCTCCTCCTCCCCACCCCCACATCCATGCACGCACACGCTCTTCTCTCTCTCTCTCTCTCTCTCTCTCTCTCTCGAAAATAAATAAATAAGTCTTTAAAAAAAATTTGCAAGCACCCAACCTTTTCTACTCTAGAAGCTCATGGTAAGTGCCTTACAACACCTATGTAGAACATTCCTGTTTCAGAATATTTTCTTGTTCATAGGAAACAAGGCCATGGATGATTAGGCAACTACTAACTACACAGAGATCTAAAACCATAAATCGTATATTGTGACTCTGAAGGACAGTCTTTCAGAGTCCTTATTTTGGTCAGGTAGTTATGCCATAAAAATGTGCAGCTGAGGGGCTAAAAAAAGGGGGGTAGCTAAAATATAGACACATTTCCTTATTAAGCCTGTATCCTAGAAGTCCAATGCAAGAGACAACTATCAAAAGAAACAGAAGCAAGACACATTTAAAAACAAAACACTATGGTTTGCCTCCCAACCCATCTTAGATAAACACAATGACTGCTGGATGAGAATCCAAAGAATTTCAGGGATAAACAGTGAAAGTACTCCTTGTTATAAATTTAACTTCAATGCCCAAGAAATGCCTTCAACTAGATGCATAAGCAGTCACAATAACATACACTCCAGATGTTTTACATCTTGCAGTCTCTGGAACATCTCTCCCAGTGCCAATGACAGTAAAAACAGATTTCTTGGGACAGTTTCTAATAGAGTCTGATTTGGGGAGTTAAGTCAAGCAATCAAAAGGGAGGTTAACGTCTTTTCTTTGTTTTAGCTAGGCGTTTTGACCCTTGAGAGCCAATACTTTCCAATATAGCATGTTTAAAAAGAAAGAAACACTGCTGGATGGTATTATGGCAGCTAAATTGATGCTATAAGACTTTCATATCAGTGGGTCAAAAACAACCACTCATTTTCTCATCCCCAAACTCCCCGGTCAGTCCTCTAGGAAAATCTTTCCCCTCGGGAGACCACAGAATTCATGATACATATTTTCTTTACCCATAATTTTGGAAGAGCATGCCCATTTTGTAGTAAACTGAAAGCTGGGTGATGATTTTTGAGAATATTTTGTTTTCTCTTTTCAGAAACAGAATTAAAAAGCACAGTGGAGAAGAGGTCTTCGGAGCTTGTCCAGTTTTCTCCTACTTCTTCTTCGGGCTACCCTCAGACCACTCCTCAAAGATCCCCTTTGTAAAGACACAAGTGACGCAAGACCAACAGTCTCCAAGGGCAACCCAATCGAGGCTCAAAGGATCTTGCTCTCAGAAATTATTTCCATTTCCCTAACCTCAGTGTGTTAGCTTTTATTTGGAAGACCTAACTTTAGTTCCATGTTTCCCAAGTAGATGAAAAGACGACTTTGGCACCACCTCTATACTTCTTCCTTGGTTTTTTTTTCCTCTTCCTCCTCATACAAGCCACATTAATCCTATAATTGCTTCCTATAAAAGCTGTATCTCCCTCATCCTTTAGGTTGCTCCTACTCTCAGTAACGGAGATGGAGAGGTGCTTACCAGGCTCTGGGTGTGAACCTCACAAGGGCTGCAAATCTGTCATTGTATGTTAGGAAAGCTTACCCAGTTGTCACAACCCATCCTCAGAGGTCTCCTTTTTCAACCCTTTAATCATCTTTAAATGGCTTTCTTTGGAAGTCTCTCTTAAAGTGTTCCCATACGGTAGAATCTAATCATTTTAGAGCTGGAAGAGACATTGTAAAGTCACCCATGCTTTTACAGAAGGGAAAACTGAGACCCAAAGAGGCTGAGTGACATGCAGCAAGTCTCCCAGTTGATTGCTAGAGTTTACTGATTCCAGTTTTAACTAGAAGTCATGGATTCCTATTCCTACGAAACATATTACCTGTACTGTTCAAGATCCGAGCACAGGCAATCTTTGCTTTACACGCAGTTCGGATATGAAAAAATGTCAATTACCACCCTTTAAATAACATCATCCCCAAACAACACAGTTCCAATTTCAGTTATCAGAGTATACTGACTAGGAGTAATTGCATAAAGTGCAAACCCTACGGCTAGCTCTTCAGTCTACAAATCACTATGTAAATAACAGCTGAGCATCAGGACCCGTAACCAATCACATCGCTTGTTTCAAAATCCGCTGGGGACTGGTCACCACACAGCTGTTATTTACACATAAACAGCAAAGGGTGTCGTGTTGTGTCCTGTGTCCCCGGGATACATACGTGCCATGTTACAAAAATGGAAATCAGAAGAGAGAACTAGCCAACAAAGCCAGAAAGAAATGCAAAGGGAAAATGCTGGAAGTGAAATCTGAATTATAAGCGGAGGTATAGAAGAAATAGCCCACAGTGGAAACAGTGACCCTGATGCTGCTCGAGATGGGTAATGTGCAGCCAGAAAAACTCTGAGAAGGCAAGCTTATCGACATAAAGGAGGAAAGGAGTTGTGACAAAAAGGATAAAGGTGACCCAGGGGAAATGATGACACCAAAAAAAATTTATATTAAAGGAACTCTCAGAGATATTTCACAACACTGAAAGCATGAAGGACAAAATATTGGAAGCTGATCCAAACTCAGAAAGGAGTATGACAATTCATCAAGACACGGGAAAAACGCTTGCTCTGTACCATAAGTTACAGGGCAGGAAGGAGATGGCAGGCTCTGTTCAAACTACTCTTGATAAGTTAAACAAAGAAATAGAACAGTTTGTTTCTCAATGTTTCTAATGTTTTAAATTACAATACGCTAAATAAATACTAGTTTTACTACCATTTGTCATTTCCATATATATATGCATATATATATATATATATATAATTGATAATAGGCATTTTTTTAATGTTTTGACAAAAAATGTTAAAAGGTCAAGGAACGATTATAATTTTGCCCATGATTATTAGTGGGGTAACCGGAAAAAAAGAATCTCCTTTTTCCTGTTGGTAGGAGCCAACTGAGACTTAGCTTATGGCTGACCAGCTCCTACAGTCTACAGGAATTAAAAGACATTATTATATTTCTTTATGCGGAAGCCGCCACCATATCCTGGGAGTCCCCAGAGTGTGCGAAGGATTATACTACAGGCCATCATGATAACCCTGTGAGCTAGGGATCAGGTGTCTTGCCCAAGCCACGTGGCAGAGCTAAAATCGAAAGCCAGTTCCTCTGACTCCACAGCCTATCCAGGTCCTCTGGTGGGAAGGATGGCCTCTCTTACAAAGGATGGCTAGTCCCACATCAGAATCCATCACCAACAGCAATGGCAAGTAACAAGGGGCATCTTTGTGGGAAGGCTGGCACAAGACTCTTAATCATAACTCACACTCTTCCCTTTTGCGGAAGAGAAAATGTGTATTCTGTATTACCTATACACCCTTGAGTGTGCAATTGCTCATTTAAAGACAATGCATATTTGGGCGCCTGGGTGGCTCAGTTGGTTAAGTGACTGCCTTTGGCTCAGGTCATGATCCTGGATTCCCGGGACTGAGTCCTGAATTGGGCTCCAAGCTCCGCGGGGAGTCTGCTTCTCCCTCTGACCTTCTCCCTTCTGATGCTCTCCCTCACTTTCTCTCTCTCTCAAATAAATACATAAAATCTTTTAAAATTTTTAAAGAATTAAAATTTAAAAATTTAAAAATTAATTTAAAATTTAAATTAAATATAATTTAGTTAATAAAATTAATTAATAAAATTAATGTAAAATTTAAATAAAATTTAAAAAATAAAAAAACAAAGACAGTGGATATTCTTTAAAACGATGGTCTTGGTCTTTCCTTTTCACTTCTGCCTGATATGCAGCTTCCAATGCCCTCCCAGAATAAAACAAAATTCACTTCAGAACAGGCCTCATTCATTTTGCTTGTCTGGGTCCTCTCTAGCATGCCTATGCTCCCACTTCTCATACCTATGGTTCTTTATTTTATATGGAACTGCTGGAATATTCGAGGAAGTTTCCTCCCGATCCTTTTTCCTCTTTCCTTTCTTATCTGTTTCCCCTTATCTGATATTTAAATCCCGATTCCTACTTAGAGTACTTAGGGCATTTTTACTTAAGAAAGAGAACCTCCTACATGTCACCATTGGTTCTGGTACCTGGTGGTGGGGAAACATGTTGTCTGTTGAAAACAGTGGCAGACTGCCAACTATCTGTGGAAAGGGATTTTCAAAGCCTGCACAGAATAGAAATATTGCTGGAGCACAAAGTGCTGCATTTTTCAATGATACCATCTGCAATAGTATTTAGGGCCATCTTCCATGTAACTGAGCAAAAAAAGTCATAGAGTAAGTTTTAAAAAAATCCTTGTTGTTGAGCACAAGGTGATGTCTGGAAAGCACTGAATTACTATATTGTACACCTGAAACAAATACACCACTGTATGTTAACTGGAATTAAAATAAAAACTTAAAATAAAAAAATAAAAAAATAAAAAAAAGCATCAGAATAAAAAAATACTCTTTTATCAATCTCCACTTTCGGGTATATAAATTATAAATATTTTATCACAGATCATCAACTGATTGTGGCCACAGATAAACTGTTAAGAGTCATCTTCATGGGGTGCCTGGGTGGCTCAGTGGGTTAAGGCCTCTACCTTCTGCTCAGGTCATGATCTCAGGGTCCTGGGATCGAGCCCCGCATGGGGCTCTCTGCTCAGCAGGGAGCCTGCTTCCCCACCCCCCCTGCCTCTCTGCCTACTTGTGATCTCTCTGTCAAATAAATAAATGAAATCTCAAAAAAAAAAAAAAAGAGTCATCATTCATGCACAGTCAAAACTTAAAACTCCATGTAATACCATCAGTACCTTAAGTTTGTATTAATACAAGTATATAATTCTGATTTATACGACAAACTCTGCTGTCACCCTTCATTCTTGAGCATCTCCCCCAAATTCCTTCTATTACAGCCGATATTTGCTGTATCTACTCACCTACAACTCACTGGACATAAAGCTCCTGGAAGATGGAAAGAAATCCATCCCCCCAAATAGCCCATGGAGAGTTGTCTAATGAGGATGGATCTCAGCCGGTGGACATGGGGCTGCTCCGTGGATAATTGCACAGACCATCAATGATTCCCGGATGGCTGCGCTCTCTGAGGATGCTACGGAAAAGTCAAAATCCGTGCTGAAGCACTCGGAAGACCTGTTTCATGGGCAGCTCACCTTCCTAGGCTTGGCCCAAACAGTCCTCCCGGTGGGCAGTCCCTGTCTTGGTGTGCCTGCGGATTCTGGAGAGTCACAGCCCAAGCTGGCTGAGAGTACACGAGAAGCAGAGCTACAGAGTCTGGCCCATTCTGCCATCAGAAGGAAGCTTATGTTCTCAATACATTATTTTGTCTGCAAAGAGTTAACAAATAACTAAGAATTTAGTAGATAGCCAAACTATATATTTATGAGCTTAGCACTTACATAAGATATTACATTTTTTAATGACTTGGTGGCTAAAATGAACTTCGTATATAAAAATTTGGCCAATGCTTATAGGTCAATAATCAGTATTCAACTGTGGGTGTGTAAAGGAGTTAGAACAACTTAAATCCAAATAAGAGCATTTCAGAAAAAAAAAACTTAAAAGTTATCACAAAATGTATCTCAATACAGTCCTAAGAACTGGTTAAAAATCAGGGCCAACTCAGAAGCTGTTTGGCTCTGGGAAGGAAGCTTAGAAGATGTGACATGAATTGATAACATTAATTCACTCAGTAGCAATAGTACAAAACCTTTGTGATACAAAACTTTGAGTCAAGAGCTAAAGAAAACGTAAGGCAAATTGGTCCTAGGAGGAGATGGAGTGGTTTTCCATACCCTATTTGGAAAACTTATAGAATGACTACATGGTGCTTTCATGGTAATTCAAAGCCTTGTCAATATTTTCAATATTACCCAAAGATTTTACTTCTAATCCAGATTTGTCTGCTGTGCTTATCCTGAGTCTCTCTAATGTATATAGTACTAACTTCAAAGCGGTTTAAGGCCAGTAGAATAAAAGGATTTTAAATGTTCTGTTCTCTTAGGTTGGAAGTAGCAAAACCACAGTTTTAGCACAATTTCAATGTTTCAAAATATTATTTCAGTTGTTAAAGATCTTGAAATAAAACCTCCTTTGTGCAGCGTCCCTTGTATTTATCATGAACTAAAAGAAACAAAAAAGCTGTTTCATTCCCCTGTCCCTGATTCTTACAAAGACAGAGGAGCATGTGTGCTTGCAAGTGTAAGGATGTGTGTGTGTGTGTGTGTGTGTGTGTGTGTGTGTGTGTACACGTGTGTGTGGGGGGGGGCATACACAGGTACTTCACTTTTCCTCGTAATTCTGACCTCTCAGGTTTCTATGTGCATTAAGACCCACCCACCTGGCTGGCAGACCTAAAAAAATTTATATATATACTATATATATATATATATATATATATAGTATATATATTTTTATATATTATATAAATAATATATATTATATATTTATTTTATATATATATATATATATATATATATATATATATATATATATCAGCACAGTTTGAAACAGTGACAACCCTATGGAGTGCTGAAGAGAAAGAAAGGAACTAAGGGGGAGACAGACAGACAGACATGCTCAAGAAAATCACTTCCAACCAGGGTCTGGGGCTATGTAGCTAATCAGGCAGGTACTCAACTCCTCACTTCTGCAGACTTGCTCAGCATTGAAATCGGCTGTCTGCCCAGGAGGATGAGGTAATGTCTAGGTTTAATGCCAAAATCTCTCTAACTGGCAGGACACATCGGGTAAATATTTCTACTGCAGGAGACCACATTCATTTGATGCTGCTGCCAGTTTTATTATTGTTATTATGCTCATTAATATTAATACCCAGCCATCATACCTGTTTAAGACTGAATATGGAAAGCCAGGGTTTTTGCTGAAATCACATTAGCAGGTATGGGAGAGGAAAAAGCAAGCCTCCCACTCTGCTCCCCGCCTCCCAAGCTTCCCCTAACAATGACAGTCACAGCACTGACCTGCAATCCCTTTTACACACCCTGGGCTGCACTAACTGTCTCTCCCAGTGGCTGCAAATCTGGAACCATCCTCGGGTTTCCTCCCCTTGCACCCTGTCAGTGAGAATGGGGGAGGAGGTCATCGGTAGGTGGGGCTTCAAGCCCACTTCAAGCTACCTGGATAGTTGTGACATTTGAAAACATAGTAGATTGCCAATGGTTTCTTCTTATAAGAAAAATTCCAAATTTGCTACCCCATCTATTTTTGATGACCTGCTTTATGGCCTCACAGATTACGGGCACCCTTGTGCTGATACTGAACAGGTCCCATAACTTGTTCCCTTGATATCTGTCTCTGTGGTAACTGTCAACAATATACATTCATGTCACAGCATATGATCCTACAGAAGCATTTACAGAAACGCTCGGGGCTCCTTTAATTTAGAGTTTCCCTGTTGTTACTGGATGAGTCCTCTGACATCAGCCTTTATTCGGTTAAAAAGATAGGACTTTTCGTTCAGGGAGTCAGCAACTGAATGTCCAACTTCACATGGGTTCATGAAGGATCACCTACAAGGGACGGTCCAACTGTCACCAATCTTATCTTCTCTCACCCAAGATTTGAAAATAATGCTTCCCTCTCCCAGGCATTATTCCAGTAAAGGGCAAGAAAGCATGATGCCAAGCAAAAGTCTTCCTGCAAAAGGTGCCATAAGGGCAGTAAGAAGATCTGAAACCCAACATCATCCTGCAACAAGACGGAAAGAGGCACCCCTGCACTCTGACCTCACCTACATCATCTCACAGGGAAGGAGGAGCTCTGAAGAATGGAATCAGGAGGCAACTCCTCCAACATGCCAAAGATGGGAAAATGGACAGACAGACTCTATTCTTATGCTTGGTTGGGGCCAGCCCAACCCAGCTGCCTGCTAACATCTATACCCAGTGACTTCATGGGGTTAGCTGAATGTTGTTTGGTTTTTGTTTTTGCTTTAAGATCAAACAACCCTCCATAAGCAAAGAGTTTCAACTTATTCCTCACCTTTCCAAATGTCAAAGTCTCGGATAACATACACGTGCTTCTAAATGGGAAACCAAGATTCCCTACGAATCAGGAAAGTGATTCACTGGACATGAGAACTGGACATGGAGGTGGAAAGGAAATGAGACAATGGTGAGGTCTCCTGATGTTAGGGGAGTGGGGACCTAGTTGCTTGACCAAGAATAATACCGGAAGGAGAGATGAGAATGAAAACGAAAGGGGATCACAGAGATTTTCCCCAACTGGGGAAGGCATAAGCTTGGAAGGATTTCTTCAATGTCATCCTCACCTGGGCGACCTCCCACTGTGACAGCCGAAAGAAATATTCCTGTTTTCCCTCCCCACCAAAAATATTTCATCTTGCTGTAGCTTTGCTTTTTTGGAAGTCATCCTTCTTTCTCCCCAAAAAATCCCAAAATCTCTCTAACTGGCAGGACACATCGGGTAAATATTTCTACTGCAGGAGACCACATTCATTTGATGCTGCTGCCAGTTTTATTATTGTTATTATGCTCATTAATATTAATACCTAGCCATCATAGGTATTAGGTGACCTTTGTCACCTACAAGAAAATTTAGGCTCCCCAAATGTGTTTTGATCTGATATTATGACATGAAAGTCACTTGTATCTTCTTATAGGGCTTGGTGAGCTGCTTTTGAAAAATGGCAATAATTAAGAAAGACTGAAAATGTACAGTAGTCACCCTTTTAGAAATGCTAAAAGGCCCTTTTTTAAGCTGTAATAAAAAGAAGCTAAATAAAATTCGCAAAAGCTAAGCAGTCTAAATTTTATTTAGACTGTAGAAAACGCTCATTATGAGTTGGGCAAAAGGCTGAATGGAAATTACTAATTAATTGAACATTATAGCCTTAAATCTCATTAATTCATCTTACTGCACTTCCTGAATACATGCACATTTTTTATGTTTTGTTAAACTAATACAAGAAAAAAATTTTTTAATTAATGAAGAGGGTCTAATCCTTGTGCTACTTGGTTATCTATCTTTAAGTCCACCAAGGAGCGGGTTGCAGGGTTGGCTGCCTTCAGATTTGCTGGAGCAAATAAATGTGTGAGCATGACATTTTATACTCTGTGCTTTTAATTTTGGCTTACATTAATGCAGTGGTTTGGTGGTAACAGCCACAAACCTTGAAATCACACCCTTTTCCTCCCACCTCCCTATCCCTATTAATCCTTATTAATCTCGACTATGGGAGCCTTTGACTCTAATACCAAAACCAAGAGTCAAGGTGCTGTGATATCCCTCCCTGAAACCACTGAATGATGCGACCCACATCAGTGCCGATTCTTGAGGCTCCCTAAGTCTAAACGCTCTAAATTTAACTGGATCCTTTCAAGGTTGAATTCTGATCTCCTCTGCTCTTCATCCCCAGTGGGAGCATGGCTTAACTTCCACAGGAAAGATTTAGGTCAGATGAAAAGATGGTATTAATATCTTCAACAAAAGACTTGTTAAGCATTAGACTGTGCTACTGACTGTGGAAACCTCATCCCCTGCAAATCTTTTAATAGAATCAAGAGGAAGGATGGGAGGTCATCCGGTTTACCGCCCTAACTTCAAGCAGAGCCCACTAAAATCATTCTGGGCAGCGAGGCTGCCTTATTTTGAAGGTGTGCGTTTTGTTTTTCCAGAGAAGCAGATTCCACAATCTTCCTTAACAATTTACTCTAGTTCCTGACAGTCTTCATGACTCAGGATTCATTTCCTTATGCTTAACCTAAATCTTCCAAGCTGCCACTGGAGCTCATTTCCTCCCGTGTTCTCATTGGTACTGATGCAATGCCTGTCATCTGCATAATAACTCTTCCTGTCCCTCCAGACACAGCCAATCTCCTCCAGGCCAAGCAGGGGAGTCCAGAGGAGTGCCAGAAGAGCCGAGAGAGCCTGGGGTTTGTTACAGAATTAAAAGAGGGACCTAAAAAGATGGGGGGAGGGTAGGGGAAGGGGGTAGGAATCACTAGGAAAAAAAAAAATTCCACAATGTGGCTGGCAGTGGAGGCAAAGGCAAGCTGACTGAGTTAGAAGATGAATGAGATCTTTGAGTTCACTTAATTTTATAAAATAACAGTGCTTATGATTTTACTATGGGATCTAGGTAGAGAATATAATCCCTTTGAGTTTCAGCTGCTATCACAGTATGAAATTAACACCTTAGTTACCTAAAGACAGAGGCTAGGCCCAATGACCTAGAGGTCCTTTCTTGTTCTAGAATTTGTCATTTTATTAACCTATTCCTGACCCATCTTAGCCACTTTAGAGGTTATTGGCCCAATTCTGAGAAGCAGCTAAGGGAAGATTAAAGGATCTTCAACGTATTTCTTTTCCTTTCTACTAAGCCACATTATTAGTAACAAGCCCCTTTCAAGAACTCCATCCCATACTTCAGTAAAGGAGAAAAATACACCCCTGTATTTCCTCTAAAAGATAAATACATCGGCTTTGCTGCGAGTGTCAGAACCAAAGCTGTTTCTTAGGCTGACGAATAGAAAACATTTGTTGACTGAAGGCAGACTTAGGGAAACAGATGAGATACATTTACAATTTCATTTGTCAGGAGAATTTTAAGCTCTGAGATTTGCCAACTAAAGAACAAAAGCGATCTGGGTTCAATTCCTTTCTCCTTCCTCCCAGCTACATTCACCTTTTTGACACTGGAATTGAAACTGTTTCCCAATTTACAAAATGAGGCCACAGGATTTCTAATGATTTCTAATTTCTCTTCTACGACAAAACTCTGTATTTATGGCTGTAGATTGGAATTTTAATTGTCTTTCCTTAGAATCCCACCACATAGGCCCTTTCGAACAGTCCCACACATTTACATTTAGAGGTCATTTTCTCAGACAATGAGTTACTCACTGTGAAAACTTGGTGAACTTGAAAATGGAGGCCAATAAGACCTTAAGAGCCATCCTAACCACCATGCCAGGCGGCCGAGGGTACCAAGGTCAAGGTATTAGCCCATTAGGTTCACTCTCACTATTGTAATAACAGGAAAAGTGACCTTGAAGGACAACACATACAGAGAGAAGACACTGAATTACAGATTAACATTTTACAAGACTTGTTTAACGATACTTAAGAATTCACTGATAAGGCCTATATCCTGGGAAGCTGGGGGGGGGGGCACCCAAACTTCTTACAGGTCACATATTGTCTTCAAGTTCCCACTATAAATGTCATTTATTTAATGTATTTTCTATATTATAGGCATACAGTCAACATGTAGTATAAGAGAAGATATATTTGACTTGTTTTCTAAAACTCAGATAGCGACTTGAGAGAAATCTCAAGAGAGAATTTGTTTCAGTGGACACACTGCATTGTGAACTCACTAAGAAAAAGCTTTCACAGACTTCAATAACTAAATTCTTCAACAGAGGCCACGCTGGAAATGAATCATATTAAGCTCTCTCTCTTTTTTTCAACCGAAGCCCCTTGGAGCAGAAGTTAGATGAAGATTTTATTTCCCCTTTCAGCGAATATATGTTTTTGTGTGAGACAAGCCAAAGGCTACCACAGTTGGAACACAGTACATGTCAATATTTAATCTGTCCCTTCCTTTTCCATTTTTAAACCACAATACATCATCTCAGCGTGATTAATAACAACCGTCTCACTTCTCCCTGCCTGACTCCAGCTTTTTTTGTTGCTAGGTAATGTTTGCCGTCAGCGGTCCTCCAAACACGGGGAGGATGGACTCCTGGTAGCCACTCCATCATATCTGAGGACAGCAGTATGGCAGCTACTGTGTCCAGGGCCACACGTCTGCCTCTGTACTGTGGGGCACCGCCAGCACGTTCTCAGGGAGCGGGTACCCCTCGGATTGTCCAGCATACGGGTAGGAAGAAGCAAGGGCCCCTCAGGGGCTGAAGGAGGCCCAACCTAACAAGTGTTCTTCTTCCTAAAGACCATGGGGACCAGGGGCATGGGTGGGTGTGACTGTGGCTTTTACCTCTGCCCCCCTTTGCCTGCTCTGAGTACTTTTGGTCTCAAATAGAGAGAGGCCCACCAGTGGACAAAGTAAAGAAACTATGTTCTGCTCTGAGCCCTGCATGGGATTTCCTGGTGCAGCAGAGAGAAAAATCACTGAATCTCAGTCTCCTTCAGTTTCTTGCTTAAAGAAAAGCTCTTATATTATGAGCCAGGCAGAGTGTTCTATGATTGAATGACAGAATACTATTCGAATATTGGAAAATATTTCCAATGTATTCCAAGCCATTCCTGACTAGGAATACCAGAGGGATTCTCAGGACATTAGGAATAACATGAAGCAGCAGGGGGCGTACAGTGCAAAAAGAGGAAAAAAAACAATATATTTGTTTTGATATAAATTCTCTTTAGTGATAAATACTTCCAGGATCTAAATTTCTCTCTTAATTTTTTCTAGCTCTAAAAGCTGCTTCTGCGATCTAACAAAAAATGCAAAAAGAAACTTCACGACAAACCAAAAACTAAAAACCACAAAACCATGACACGAAAAAGACTCAAACAATTAAAAAGACCAGACTGTCAAGATGAGCCTCCAGATGAAGGGCAGGCACATTCCCAGAATGGGCACATGTGTACAAAATGGCTCAAAAATCGTTTGAAACAATTAAATGTATTGATTGCAGGCAACATGTCAAGCTATTTAGAAGATAGGGGTCACATCTTAGATTCCCCTCTATCATACCATTTTGCTAGGGGAGAGATATTCAGAGACAGCAGGAGTGGGGGGGGGGGGCGTTGGGATGGAGGAAATGAAGGGTGGTGCGATGGCCTGGCTGGTGCTCTGACAGTGTCAGCCAGGGAGAGCTCAGTCTTTGGGGGAGCAGTGAGAGCCTTGCAGGGTACCTCGAGCATCAAGGTTCTGGGGGCGCACCTTGCTCTGGTGGGCTTTGTGCACAGAGGCTCGGGGGAGGGTCAGTCCACCACAGATCCACAGTCCACAGAACCCTCTGGAGATCCCCAAGGCTGCCCCAGTCTGTGGAGACCCTATTGCTGCTGCCCCAGTCTATGGAGGCCCCACTGCTGGGTAAGGTGAGATGATGCCCCTTAGCCAGCCTATGTCCCCTTCAGGGAGGTGGACTGTCCTGTTGGGCCAAGGGAGAGCCATTTACTAAGGAATGGCTGCCTCCTGACAGATGACAAGAGTGAAGGAACACGAGCAAACTGGGAAAAGGACACAGAGGGAAGGGATCATCCCTTCTGTTATACTAAATAATACAGACATTCCATATCCTCGTTACCTTTAGCAAGGCGAAGACACAAGCAAAATCCTAGACACCAAAAGGACGTCACCTCAGGCGGAGACAACTTGTGACTAGAGGGAAGACTCTTCAGAAAGGCAAGATCCCATCAAGGGCCCTGAACATGGAGGAGAAAGACCCGAAATTTACCTTCCCGGATCCCTGGGTTGTGGAGAAGCCTGACAGCAGGCCAGTTGCATATGCACCTCCATATGTCTAAGTCCTCACAGTGTCACCTCATGGCCTCAAGCCTTTCCCCAACATTCAAGGGATAAACATGACCTGTGTCTGGCCAGGCTGGCCTAGGGCGGCATGGGTCTTAAAGCACAACAAGCTTCCTTTTCCACTCCCGCCCAGATGCCTGTCCACCTATAAAAGCTCGGTGGTGGGCCAGCAATGAATGGGGGGTGGGGCACAAAAACTCTATGAAAGCAACACAAATTATCTGTATTTGTATTAATTATACCCATAAAATACAGTATTACAGTTTTAGATACGATGAAGCAAGTTTACACTTGATCTTAGCCAAAAGGCCGAGAAGCGATTCGATGAAGCAAGTTTAATTGCCATCCATAAACTGATGCTAGAAACACCTGTACTTCACCTTTAGTGATCAATGTAAGCCTCTGTGAAGGCCTGCAAATTCAGGGATCCGACAGCACCCATGTGCGGAACTCTGGCGTGACAAGGTACAGACCTTCATCCTGTGACCTACTGGGAAAGGTACTGGGTGGAGAAAGAAGAGACCTGTTTTCTGGGCCTCTAGTTCTAGATCTTATTCTTTGTCTGTAAAGTATGTAAAAAAAACTCACTTCTGGGCCACCTGACATTAACTTCATTATTGCTTATATACAAATATCCTTGCTGTACTCAAGTGCTTCTTTTGCTATAAACAAACGTTAGCATCTTAACTATGGGCTACTAAATTACATTGACCAACACTATCTTTAAAGAAAAGACGCAAGTTAGGTTCAATGGTACCAGCTATTAATTATTTCGAATATATATAGTATCTTCAAAAACAGTAAGTCAAATTTACTGTCATTCAACTTTAAATGTGTCTGTCTCAGGGCATCTCTCCAAAAATCTGTCTTTAAACTGGACACCCATACACAAGTAAATATACCCAGTGACAGAGACAGTGACCACCAGACATTAGACTTGGGACCAAGAGGTCATCAGCTACAGACAGAAAAAAAAATTCTAGGGATGTCCTCATTTTTCCAGTTGCCTTACACATAGACATTTATAATAAATTATTTACAAAATACTACCGTAGAGGAGCACTTGGGTGGCACAGTCGGTTAAGCATCCGACTCTTGATATTGGCTCAGGTCATTAACTCAGGATCATGAGTTCGAGCCCCACGTCAGGCTCTGTACTCAGTGTGGAGTCAGCTTAAGACTCTCTCTGTCCCTCCCCACCATGTTCTCCCTCTCTCTCTAAAATAAGTAAATTAAAAAAAAAATCTTTAGGGGCGCCTGGGTAGCTCAGTCATTAAGTGTCTGCCTTCGGCTCAGGTCATGATCCCAGGGTCCTGGGATGGAGCCCCGCATTGGGCTCCCTGCTCAGCGGGAAGCCTGCTTCTCCCTCTCCCACTCCTTCTGCTTGTGTTCCCTCTCTCACCATGTCTCTCTGTCAAATAAATAAAATCTTTAAAAAAATTTTTTAAAAATTAAAAAATAAATCTTTAAATAAAAAAAAAAACACTACCATAGGAATGTAGCACATCTCAACCCCTCCTCATTAAGTATAAAGGACTCTGTATGGTATGTAGCACGTTGAATAGAGTCTGTCTGCTGCCTTTTCCATAATGAGTCTAGATGGCAGCAGAGTGGGCCTTTCTCGCATGAATAGGAACGGAGACTGGCTGGCCATCCACCACGTCCAACTAAATCCCTCTCGTGGCCCGGGGATTCACTCCCCTGCCCATTTTCAACCTCTGAGAGCTTCAGGACAGAGTCACAGAAACACCATCACTAGAGGAAGGAGGAAGACTGTCTGAAGGGAAAGGTAGTACAGCAGCTTCAGCCTGCCTCCCCCTGCCCTGCACAATCTCTGGCACAGCCAACTTCTGGTAAACTCCCTGGTTGTACAATGAGCTGAAACCCGCTACCTCACATCCTCTAAGGACAAAAGCACGGCCAGGTGAGGCTATTTCCGTTCTAAAGAAGGGATGCACTTCCCCTTCACAACATCACAGAACAGGGATGGTCAAGAGGCTGCCCCAGTCCTGTCTTATGCCCCAGTGTCTCTTTTCACGCAGCCCGGGTGGTCCTCACACCGAGCAGACCCTCATCTGCACATGCTCACTGCTTCCAAGCTTCCAAGCTCTGGCCACAGCCTAGATGGCAAAAATACGCCCTCCATGACCAAAGTCACACCTGTACAGGGACACGGAGGAAAGTTCACTGTTTGCTTTAATATTCCTTTCTTTCCTTTCTGAATACCTGATGGAAAACTTCACCTAGAAGCTTCTATAAACCATACGGTGAGGTAAAACTTAAAAGGGGTTTGGGCTGTAATTAAAAAAAAATTGTAATGAGGTATAATGGAAAGCACACATATCATCAGTTACTTTTTCAGAAACTGAACACACCCCTGTAAATGTTTTAATTTGGGCTGTAATATTTTGAAATAAAAATCTCACAAAAGGATACATGAAGTGGAAAAAAAAAGGTTGGATTTCACTTCATGTATTTGAAATTCACTTGCTATTATTTCATAATAGACGGTCACAAAGTTATTAACAAAGCTTAAGGGAATATACTCAGTAGACCACATCAGGTCACAGTAGATCACTTTGGGTTCGTTAGCTTTATATCCCATAACACTGAGTTTCTGGCTGTTAGCACTTGGGGACGATGGCATATCCAAGACAGGAGTCTCCTGGTCTCTGAAGAACTAACCACAGTTTTCTAAGCATTGATGGAAGTTTAGGATAAGCATTTATTTCTTGGCCACATCTCTTCCAAGTAGAGAAGACCTGGATTTTATTCACTTTCATCATGAGTTATGTACAGAAGGAAAAGAGATATATATAATTTTATTCATCTTTTAGCCATTTTCCTTCATGCCTGGCACACAATCCCCTCCCTTCCTCTTCAATCCCAGGTTCCTGTAAGTCACTCACATTAAAAGAAGCAGACACACCACAGGGGCATTGTACCCAGCAGAGATGTGACTCTAACCCACACGTTGGAAAGGCTGTTGCTATGACACAATTACATGGCTGTTGGTGTCAGGAATGGTAGGCTGGGGAGCCTCCGTCCCCTGCCCTGCTGCTCTTGGAACCGAGGTACCGTGACTCAGGAATCCTGACCAGTAATTCCAATCTGTGTATCTGCTATTGATGTGATGGGGGGTTGGTGTTCATGTGTGAGTATGTAGGCATGTGTTTATGTCTGCAGAGCAGGAGACACAGGACACCAGATCAAGAGCCTACCAACGAGTTCTGAAAAATAAGGACCAAAAATAAGGATGATTCTGTTGCAATTAAAAATGCCAAGAGGCAAACATCAATCCAGTGTCTCCAGAGGTCTTGCACCCCCTTGTGCGTCCATAGGAGGTGCTCAGCAAGGAATGTCTTGGGCTGATTAAGCCCAATCAGTGCGGCCCTCATGCAGCCTACATACCCCAGAAATGCACCTAGAAGGGTGGCAGGGAGAAGGACCACATGGATTTTAAGCCCCTGCAACAGTCAGGGCATGTTTCCATCTTAATCCTCTTCCCTCCAAGATAGCGGGATGTAGAAGGCACCGAGGGGCACTGAAGATGTCAGCTTTGCCCTGGGACACGCTCGCCACCAGGGCGCAGGTGTAGGGGACGAGGACCCAAGAGCAGAAACTTGAAGTGGGAGTAATAACGCACAAGGCCAGGGTGGCTGATGTGGAGGCAAATGGGGCAAAGAGGGCAAAGCTGTCTCTTGAAGTCCCTGATGGTCTGGGGAAAGGGTGAGCTTGGAGTGGGGCAGGTATGCTAGGAGCCAAGGAGTCTGATGGTTCCTCTTCCATGATGTAGGCACGGTTATCCTTTAAAAACCCCAATCGGCTCATGTTTTTCTTGGCCCGAAGCCCTACTCTGCCTTCCCCTTTCACTTGGAGTAAAATCCAAGTTCCTTACCAAGGACCATGAAGACCTAACCAGGCCTCTGACCTCAGTGCTGCCCCTCCAGCCAAAGCACGCTCCTGCCTGCAGCTTCTGAATGCCTCCTTCTTGTGCCCGGATACTCTTCCATCAAACGGCCGGCCGGCTGTGGGTGCTCCCTCACTCAAAGATCTTCCCCACCCCCGCTGCCACCACTCTCCAGCCCCGCCCCCACCGCTTCATTCTTCTCCAAGGTACCTCTAATCACATGATATTACATCATATTTTTCCTGTTTTTTTCAGTCTACTAGAAGGCAGGTGCTTTATTTGGTGTCTTAGCCCCAATGCTGAAGAGACAGCGGAACTCAGCGGTACTTATTGTATGAAATAAAGAAGAAATTAACAAATTAATTCACTAATGCAGGCAAGCAGTGTATGGGTATTAAAAACCCGGACAAGGGCGCCTGGGTGGCTCAGTCGGTTAAGTGTCTGCCTTCGGCTCAGGTCATGATCCCGGGGTCCTGGGATCGAGTCCCGCATTGGGCTCCCTGCTCAGCGGGGAGCCTGCTTCCCCCTCTGACTGCTGCTCTCTCACTCTCTCTCTCTGACAAATAAAAAAAAAATAAAATCTTTAAAAACCCGGACAAGGAGAGAGAGGAACAGCAGCAACAGCAAGAAATGAAGTTGATGTTGTGACTGCCTCTCTGCAAAGGTTCTGGGCATTTCTGTCCACATCGGGCAGGATGGCATCTCCACGGGTCAGGCTGGGGAGCCAGGCTTCTTCCTCCATCACCCTCTCCCTGTCCTTGCCATTTGGCACAGCCAGTAAGTCATGAAGCTCCCTGAACTGACATGCTTTGTAACTCTTTCTGACCATATCCCCAACCAAACAGCAAGGACAGACCTAGCCAGACAGGGCTCCTGGCCACCATGGAGGACACTGTGCCTTTTGCTATACTGGGGAGGGGGGGAGGGGAGGGAGACAGATGCCTTCTGTTTCTAGAACTGGACTACGGTTGGCGAATGAAAGAGCAATGATCTCCCTCACAGAAATTCTACTAAGGAAAAAGAGATCTCTATTTAAAACAGAATTATGAAAACTCAAAATGATAAACACAAGGAAAGGTCACAGTCATCTAGGAAATGCAAATTAAAGCTTCAGTAAAACACTACTACCCACCCACCAGAAAGAGCTGAATGAAACAGCCCGACCATAGCCGAGTACTGTGGAGTATGTAGAGCAAGGAGGACTCTCATAACTCTGCTGGTCACTGGCTGGAGTGGAAATGGCCCCAGCAATTTCACTCCTACTTTTCCAATAAAAAAGCAGCTCACGGGAGCTCTGTAGGTGGGGACGATTGAAAAAAAAAAAAAATACAGTGAATCTTTGACATATGCACTTTTCTAATGTACATACTGATGCAATAAAAATTTTAAAAAATGGAATGACAGCATAAAAATGAGATCTTTTTTCTTCCCTCCATTCCTCGGAAGAACATCTGTTTTGTAAACAGAGGAAAGGTGTGTGTAGCATCTTCTCTTTAGCCGTCTCTGTGTGGTTTCTTCTTTCTCCTTGGTGGAAGGACCTCTGGCCACTCTGCTTACATATCATCAGATCCCTTCTGGATGGTGTAGGGTTTTCTGTGCATGTGACAAAACCCATCCCCAACCTTTCCGTGGCTTTAAATCATACTCTGCTATTTATTTTCACGATTAGCCAAGCTAATACATTTCCAAACCTTCGGAGAAAGGAACTAAGGGGAAAAGTCATAAAGAAAGTAATAATAACAAAAACTGAATGTGTAGAAAATTATTTTGCACGTGAAAATTACGTACAATGTCACATATCCCAGGGAACTACGTCTGCAACAAGCAAGTGCTTTTCATACTTAGCACTCACCATGCTAACGGCGCTCAGGGCCCTTGGAGAAATAATGGTGTGTATTTAGTAACTATTTCCTCATTAGATGGTTTCTGAAGCCCCATCTCATTACTGTTTGGAGAGTAGATAATGGGGTTAAAATTCAGTTTTCAGGATTGCTTCTTAGTTCTTGATATTTCCAAGTAGCTGATGCATCCCAGAACTACGGGTAATTGTCAAAAATCCATAGCTTCTTTAGCTGAAGCAGCTTCCAGATTACTATAAAACTAAATAAACCAGAAGAAAAGAAGGGAAAAGGCCCCTTTTAAAGCAATTAATAAGGCTTTATCATTTTGAATTTTCAGCCACAGTTAATGTTTTGTTCTTATTTTTTTGTGGTGATATTACTTATTTATCCTGATGCCATATATAAAAATTATATAATGCAGGACTCAATACTCTCTGACATGCGGGGAAAATGATTAAATTACTAAAATTGAAACACCTGAGCACATCCGTAATGAGACTCTAGAGCGTGGGCAGGTGACCCTGGGGCCACGCACTGGGCCACGTTAGCCCTCAGACAAGAGCAGCCGCCATTATCACACCATCTGTACTCTACCCACGACGTGGTCAGTTGTGTGGCCAAGCTTTCTTGGCCAGAACTGCTGGGCCAAGATTCAAATTTGGGCCTTACTGATTCCCAGATCTGTGTTTTTACTGCCCGCTACACTGCCTCACACCAAGGCAAGATGTCCGGAGAACAAAAGCATAGATAAGAAATGTGAGTACTCCCCCAGGAGGTTTCGGTCGGCTGTGAGAAGGTAAGCACTCTGACAGCCACTCTCAATACACGTGGAAGTGTTTCCAGGGATCCCAGCGAGACTGAAGAAGCAGATGCTCATAACCAGAAAAACAGGCAGTGAGCAAATCCCTGGGGCTCCTAGACAAAGGATGTTGTATAAGCCCAGCGTGAAAAACCAGCCAAAGGTGCCACCCAGGTCTGTCATTTGACCTGCGCAGACCAGCTGTGAAAGCTCTTACAGAGCCCAAGTTCTGACCAATCAGGAGGAAGTGAGGGATAGCTTCCAGGCCAGTCAGGTGGTACTCTATCTACCGTCTATAATAAGCTTTGCTGCCTCCTCCATGAAGCCCTCCTGACTCTCCCAAGAAGATTCAGATACCAGGATGAGACTTCATTACACCGGGCGCCTGTCATCACTGTAGTAATACTTACTATCTGTTCTCATGACTTCTCCCACCAGCCTAGGAGCTCCCTTCTAGGAGGTCTTTTCATCTTTAGATGCCCAATACCTACCAAATAATAGGTGTTTAGTAAATACTGGCTGAATATATGCTCCAGGTATAATATTTCTCCAAATATGTAACTGGTGTCTTAAAAAAGATAGGTATTAGTTTAAAATAGATATAAGGGGCAGGTTTGGCCCAACTCTGCAAAACCATATAAAGGTTACCAAAGCTCACTGTTTATTAGTAATGCCAAGTGTCCTGATTATTCTGATATAAAAAAAACTACAACCTGAACCATGAGAAAGTACCCAGAAGACCTGCACACTTTGCAACAAATTTCCACTTAGTGATTTCAAAGGCAGAAGACTTACTACTTTGAGGGGCTGTTTATCTTGTTTATCTGAAACCGTAACAGTTGTGATTGTTTTGAAGGGCTCTAAATGGTTTCAGAATTTGGGGACAGTAATTTGGCCTTTTGTAAATACATAAATTTCTGAAATATAACTCTGAAACAAGCACCTCTAAAATAAAAAGCAATTCTTCCTTCCCTCAATTTGCCATCATTCCAGTTATTTGCCTTTCAAACATCTCCGTGCCTAGGGGTCCTCCTGTAGAAGACAGACAGACATCCTTTACCCTTAATCCCTGCTCACTACCTCAGACTCATACATCCTTTAAAGTACCGACCAAGAGACTTCTTTCATTTCCACTCCAGCCTCTCCCAGGTTCCTCTCCTTCCTTCTTGTCCATAACTGATTCCCCGTCTCGTTAGGCTACGTAGGTACTCCTGGGGCTTCAGGGCTCAGCTTTCCCTCCCTGTGAGACCCGGAGCTGCAGCTCATCCCTCGGGGCTCACTGGGCACAGATGGACACTTCCGCCAGGAGCGGAGGGTCGATATCAGCAGCCCCGACCCAGGCTAATTATCACTGCTCCCACAGGAGGTGGTGACAAGCACTTCATCACCTCGAGCTGCCCCACAAACCCATCAGACACTGAGCAACCTTAGTCGGCTCGTCACCAATCACCTTCAGGAGCCATCAACTCGCTCACTTTATGTCCCACAATTTTCCACAATGTGCAAACCAGCTAGCCTCAGAGTAGCACTGCCTTGTAGGCAGCCCAGGCCCTGGGCCCCCACGGGACACCTCTGGCCCAGCACCACACTCAGTTTCCCCACGTTCCTTCCCCTTTGTGTAACTTGGCAAGTTCTGTTTTTATATTTGAAGGGAGATGGGGAGAATTAAGAGATTTAAGTCCTTATAATAGTCTCTCATCCAGTTGCTCAGTAAGAGTGGCAGTTTGTGCCAAGCAAAAGAACTTACTTATAATCACGTTCCTGACAGGAATCTGTGTTTTGAGGATAGTGGCAGACTGGTGTTCATAAAAGACAATGATGTGGTGCGGTAGAGCTTCCTGGACCCATCCATCATGGGTTCTCCCCTGAAATGCCCCACTCTGGCCCTCCTCTGCAGGTCGCCGGTTCTCACTGTGGTCCCGCTTCCCATCTCTCTCCTGGAGCAAGCCATCACCATCTCTTCCCATCTCTCTCCTGGAGCATCAGCTCATCACCCTGAGCTTGCTCACGTCCACCCCTTCTCCACCTGCAGCCGCAGAGACCTCTCACTCTCCTTCCTAGACCCCTAGGAGTCGGGTCTCTCCCGCCTCGCCCCTGTCACTCTGTTCGACCCCACTCCCATCCCTCCTCTGTACTCTGCCCACTCTCTCCCCTTCTCTTTCCTGTGGGATTCCACATGCCACTGTCTTGCCCTCAAACTCTACTTACCTTTCACATCCCAGCTTAAATGTCATTCCTCTGGGAGACCTTTCCCGACCCTCCAGTGGAAGCCCCTTATTCAGAACCCTCTTATCATTATTTATCTAACTGCCCACCTCTTCCACCAGATTGCAAGCTGTGGATGACAGATGAGACTTTGCCTATCCTAAGCCCTGCAGAATCCACACACTTAGCACAAACCCGACGTAGGGCAGGCATTTAATAAAGATTTTTGGAGGGAACCAATAAATAAATGGTGGTGCCCAGGGATAGAACAAGGCTGTACCTGGAAAAAGTGTGAGCGGTGGGGTAAGTGCACAGGACTGGTGTGTGGCGGGAGGGGGTGGGGGGGGTGGGTGTGTATGCCAGGGATAAGAACTATGACAACAGCTCAAGGGCCACTAGGGCTCTTCTCAGCAGATGGGGACACATGGTCAACCTTCACATCATGTCCCCCCAAGAAATCAAGCCACTGCTAGAGCAGTCAGTGTCAACCCTCAGCCTCCATCTGTAGAGAAACCTTGCCTCCTCGGGTCTGAGCCTGAATCACCCCGTCTGCCCAGAAAGCAGCCATGGAGTTAAGGGCTTCCAGCTGCGGGAGGGAGGGAAGCATCTGGTTGGTGACTCTCTACTCCCAGACACTCTCCTCGTTGACACTTCCTCAGCCAGGCTACCTCTACCTGGCAGGTGTATTCACTCTCGAGAGCCAGAGATCTGCGATCTTAAGATGACTGCAGGAGGCAGGAGGACAGCTACGAACGCTGTCAGTGAGGCCTGAAGCCACTCCAGCCCATGCTGCTATGTCTGTCTGTGGCCCGAAGGCACACACGTTCACAGCTTCCAGATCCGATCTCCTGGGAAGACTAATCGGGCTTGGCCAGGAGGCTACATTTTTGCTTAGGTGAGCCTTACCCGTTCTTTCTTCGATGCTGCGCTGGCCATGCCTCCCTCTCTGGCCGACATCAGGGACAGCCTGAATGTGGGGAGCCTGGGTGATGATGTGGCTGGAGTGACTTTTCTATGCTCTGTTTCAGGTCATTTGTTTCTGACACATATCGTCATGGCCCAAATCTAACTTTGAGAGCATTCTCCTATATTATGAAGCTCTATTTAGGATGTTTTTAATGAAGGGGAAAAATCTGAAAACACTGAACATTTACACAAAAGTGTATTTCTTTTTTTTTTTTTAAGATTTTATTTATTTATTTGACAGAGAGAGAGATCATAAGTAGGCAGAGAGAGAGGAGGAAGCAGATTCCCCGCCGAACAGAGAGCCTGATGCAAGGCTCGATCCCAGGACCCTGAGATCATGACCTGAGTTGAAGGCAGAGGCTTAACCCACTGAGCCATCCAGCACCCCATAAAAGTGTATTTCAAAATCTTTTTAGTAATTTTATCCTATTTGCTGTAAGTTACTATACGATTCCCTCCTTTGCCCAAATCAAATAATTCCCTAATGAGAAAAAGCAAGCCTAATTTTCATTCCAAATTAGTTACATAGTTGCAGATTAGACTCATTTAAGATAGAAATCAATAACCGTAGCAAGAACACAGAACACAGCACCCGGCACCCTAGCACGGTGGGGACACTTGGCAGAGAGCACCCTGTGGGGGGCGACCTTCTACCACAGCCAACTGAAGAAAGACACAGTGACAACAGTGCAGGTAGTGCTTACGTGATTTAACAGTGTTTCACTGCGAGTTATTTCAGAAGCAAGATGGCAACATAATCTCATTATGACAGATTCATCTTCCCTAAAACGAAGAAGCCAAAAGCACCAAATCATGCCTGTTAGAACAAACCTTTAGTTTTTTTAAGACCTGTTTTTGTTGATAAATCCTGAAAACTATTATATGATATCCGCTCTTTAAGAAAGTAACTCAACTTAATACCTACTGCGCTTGCTCTCATCTCCTGGGAGTACTTACGCTTCTGTGCATGGATCCCTTCCACACCTTTGCTTCTGGACTCTCTCAAACCTGCCTCATATCAACAGAGAAATGCTTCACTAAAGCCTCTGCGTGCACTCGGGGCTCTCCCGTCGCTCTTTCTTTCCTTCCCCCGTGCCCTGGCTGAACCTCAATTCCTGAGAGCGGAGTCTGACTACATCCTTCCTAAAGCTTTGGGAGCAGGGAGTAAGAGTTCCCTTCCTTCCCCTGAGGCCCGTGAGTCCAGTTTCTACCTCTAAAAGGGCAGAGTCAGAGGGAATAGGTTTAGATCACAGTAACAGGTAAGACATTTATGAAGAACTTGCCAGAATCCCAGGGATCTAGCGGCTTCAGATGTCAGAGCACTGGGGCTTTGTCTATCCTGGGTCAGCCACTCAGACTAGGATTTCTGAAACACAGGCCCACGTCACCAAGCACTGTTGTCTAACATTCTTCTCCAGAAGTGTTTGAAAAGCACGAATACCTTCCCAGGCAAAGGGATCTAGCATCTCAGTGACTCTCAAGCTTCTCTTGCTTGAAAACTTAATGTTCAACTCCAGGTCTAAAAGGGAACCACGACTGGTGCTCTTTTTTAAATGGCTCGCTTACTATCATTACTATCATGAGAACTATCATCACGCCATTGAAGCAGCCTGTTAACCTACAGAATACTATTCCTATTGAGCTGAGGCCCCCTGGTGCCCTTTTCCACCACCATTCATTCACTCAACCAACACTGGCATACTGAGAACCTACTTGTGCCCAGCACCACGCTGGGATCCCAGCCCGCCCTGAGGACCACATGGCGAGCAGGCATCGGATGCACCATCGGTGACGTGGGCACACGAGCCTGGAGATGACACGAGGCTTCACGGAAGGAAGTCTGAGCAAAGCCTTAAAGCAAGCACGGGCGTTGAGCCAATTGGGTGGAGGGGAGAAAAACACTCAGGAAGTGTGGTTCAATGCAAAGAACTCAGGAGGTCTTACAGAGGGGACCAGGGTTGCCAGGTGGTCAAGTGGGGGCTAGCCTGCAAAAGGGTCTTGTGTCTCCTAAGCAACGGGGAGCCGAACAAGGATTTTAGGCAAGGAACTGACATAGCTAGATTTTGGTTGTTTTTGTTTTTTGGGTTTTTGTTTTTTTTTTGAGGGGGGTAGAGGAAGAGGGAGAGAGAGAGAACCTTAAGCAGGCTCCAAGCCCAGCGTAGAGTGTGACACAGGGCTCGATCTCACGACTCCAGGATCATGACCTGAGCCCAAATCAAGAGGCCGACGCTTAACCAACTGAGCCACCCAGACACCTCAGCAAGATTTTGTTTTAAATCAGAACTCTGGCTGTTGTTTAGAACGGAAGGAGAACAGATGCCTAGGTGGAGGGAGGGGGAGTATCTGGGGCAGCATATCTCAACTTGGATGTGCACACTCATCACCTAGCAATTGTGCAGAAGTGCAGTCTACACCCCAGTAGGTCTGGATGGAGTCCAGGATTCGGAATTTTTAACAATACCCCAGGTAAGGCAAATGCTGTGGGTTCTCAGCTATCGAGTTACCAAGGTCTTAGGGAGAGAGAATGAGGGTCTGAGGTCAAGCAGTCGGTGGGGAAGGGCCAGATTCCAGAGGCAGGTACATTTTTCTTATCATTGTTCCACTGCGTCTATCAGAATTAGGTCCGCTACAGGAAAGGAAATAGATCAAGGGTCAGTGAATGGATGAATGAAGACTGTGCCTTTGGCACCTTTAGTTGACTTGAGATGGGTCATCAGAGCCAGGGACTGAGGATAAGCTGCTGCCACCTTTCCCCTGACCAGGGAGATGTGCCTGCTGGATTTTTCCTACAGCATTGGTCCTTTACTACATCAATTTGAAGGTTCTATTTTACTGCCCATCAGCATGGGTGTTTATCTCCTGTGTAGTTGCTTTTTCCTTCCTAAAAGTGAACATAGCTTATCGAAAGGAGCAATGACTTGGGGGGCACATAAGTACCTGGATATTCCCTGGGCTCATCATCTCGCTTTCTAGGTCACAATTTTTCTTAGCTACGAAAAGAAGGATTGGACTAAAAAATGCCTACAGTCCTCTTTCCATAATCCTATAACCTGAGCTCCACCCTCAGCCTTCTATAGCTGTCTCCTTTGTTCCCAAAGATTTACTCGGAGGCTCTCTACCTCCCAGAGTTGGGCTTTATCCCAACATTCAGCCTCCAGCAACGACTGAGGGAACATGCAAATAGTTCACAAAAGAATAGCAGTTTGGGGAGGCGTTTTCTAGAAACACTCCTACCACTGTTTTCATTTCCTTGATTGGTTAAAATGATTGATGGGTGGGCATGGAAGAATTGCAGTTGGCTGCCTTCTCAGGCAAGCCTGTGTTTCCCAGCAAGCGGACATCTCTTTCAGCTTGTTCTTCTGACCGTGAGTCCCAGCAACATGTACCTCTTCTGGCCATTCAGACTGAGGAAAGGAAGTCTAACACAGTCTTGCTGGAAGGGAAACTGAGGTATAAAAGAAGTTCCCCTCTTGGAAAAGGGCACAGTCAGGGTTTCTTACTCGTGGTGTTCCTTCTTTTATTCTCTACCTCAGAAAATTCCACCAAATTATTAAATTATTCATTAATATAACTTCAGTCTCTTAAAAGGCCTAGTCCGTTGTGGAGCCAAATTCAAACATGTTTGTAAAAACTGATTTAAGTAACCTTTTTTTTTTTTTTAAGTAACCTTAAGTAACCTTTTTTTTAAATCAAGATACAGTTGACATTAACATTATATTAGTTTCACATGTTACAACATAATGATTCAATATACGTTATGTGTGGTGAACGATCCCCATAGTAAGTCTAGCTAACATCCATTACCACACATAGTTATATGTTCTCTTGTGGTGAGATCTTTTAAGATCTATTCTCTCAGCAATTTTCAAATACACGACATGGTATTATTAATTATAATCGCCATGTTGTATGTTACATCCCTGGGGCTTATTTTGATTCGACACCTTGAACCCTTTTGTATAAGTAACTTTTCTTGATACATCAAAAAAGTTAAGACCAAAAAATTCTAGTGGAGGACTTTTTCTGATTTAAGGCCTAATCTAATTTAATTTAAATATTCTCCACCTCACTCCATCCTCTTGTTTAAAGATATGGGGCCAGGCAAACATTTGTGGGGGACCATACCTAGGGCCAGATGCTCTCACCACCAGCTGCGGAGCAGGTGACGTCGGTGAGTAAACTGGGCTGGATGGAAAAGACAGGGAGATATAGTCACACCACCACAAAAGACTCTTGCCTCTTTGTGAAGGAGACAGACAGCAAGGGCCATGGGGAACCACCAAGGACCACCAGCAATGCAGGACCAACTGCCACCACCCCTTCCCAGTTCTTGAGAGAGAAATTTGACTGGATTAATGTGAAGTCCCCTAATTTTTTTTTAACGCTGGCAGCGTATTCATAATTTCTAAAACACTGGGAGACAACAGTGTATCTGCCAAATCAAACACATGTCTGGACCAGATGTGACCCGCTACTGGCAATTTGCAACCTCTCACATACAAGGTACAAAGCAACCCTCCCATCCCCAAGGAACTTACAGTCCGTGGGTTCATAATCAAGGCTCTCACTTGCTTCCATATCAAGTGCTAATGCTGGCACAGGTTTAAAGATCCTTCATTGTCTGGTCCCCCGGATTCATCCAATTTATAGTGCATATTCCTGACAAACACTCAATTCTAATGAAAACACTGCCCTGTATCTGCATGATCGTACCATTTTCATTTCCATCTCTGTCGCTTTGCCTAAGTTATTTTACGTTATTTCCCAACAATGGCCTCTCTTCTCCTGTCCATTCATCACATACAATTGCATCCTCTCCACCCCATTTTCCTTTATACCTCTGGTGAATGTGTCTTTTATTGTCAATACCACAGTTTAGCAGGTCGTCATACACGGCTGTTATTGTGAGTCAGCTGTTCCATATACATTTGTTATTTCAGGCTGGGGGAAAGGGGCAAGGTCTTGTTGGCTACTCATAAGATCCTGTGTGTTGTAAGCAGGGTCACAGAAGCTCACACATACCATAAGATATAAAGGCATGTGGGACATCAGCCACAAAACACACTACATTAATTAAAATAAAACATAACAGCCACTCCTAGGTTGGCATTTCTTACAGTGGAAGAAAGAAGAGCTACCCAGCCTAAAACGGTCTAGTTAAGAAACAGTGCAAAGTTAGAACAGAAAACAGCAAACGAATGTTCACAACCTTGAATTCACCAGTCTACTCTATTTCCCTCTGGAGTCAAGTGAGTACTCAACTGGTATTAAACCTTACTTGGGGGTTTTCTGGAAACTGGAAAGAGACATACCAGACCCAGGGCAAACTCAGTTCCCAGACTGTAGTTCCCAGGAGACCATGGCATTTGTCTCTGTTCCATGAACCATTTTAACCCCACACGAAACAGGACCCATACTCTTGTCAGTGAACTTATTCCAAGAGGAATGGGGAACCAACCCCTTGCTTGGACTCCTATGGCTACACACTTGCCTATACATTTCCTGAGTCCTCTATAACTGCCACCAGCAAACTTTGAGCCAGACAAATCCAGCCTGACCTCAGGACTCCAACAGCTGCCAACTGTTTGAATTTGCCTGGCTGGGATATAGTATTCATTCAGAAACATCTTGACTATGGACAAGTGCCTACAACAACTAGAGAAGTTAGAGATGGCAGGCAGAGGCCAGGCAGCGTGCTCTCCCTTTCCTGTCTAGGACTATGGTCTGGGGAAGATGCAAACAAATTTTAATGTCTCCATTTTGAAGAGAACACAACTCACCTGGCATATGACCATTAGGCTTTAACTAGGTTTGCTTCTTCTGTGAACGGTATTCTGTGATCAAGTGTTTAAACCCATCTGATGTGCTGAGGGGAGGGGGGCACTCATAAAGTATTTTCATTTCAGTTGAGAAGCTTAATTAATGTTGACTTCTACAAACAAATGCTGTTCAGAGAATGATACGGACATACTGAGATTATGAGTAAACTGAAAATTGACACGATCTTTGAAAATCTATTTAAAAGACATGTACCCACCCACAAAATCTCTACATACTACCCAAGGAAAGTGATGCATTTTTGCTCATACATGACCACTGTGAATTATGAAACCTGCCCCTTTTCACCCATTGAAAACAAAGATGTAATAGATTCGCAGAGTAAGATTATTCATGAGATAATACAAAATTCTGTAGTGCACCAACCAGGAATCTGTGATTCAAAAATAAAATCATTTTATTGCACTTGACCTTAAACCTTCTCTCCATGACCTTCCTGCTAACATTAAGGCCAGGCAGGTGCAAATTAAGGTAACAAGACAGAAAGGATGGGGGGTAGTAGAATGAATCGGATGAAGGAGCCTGTCAGGTGGATTTTTCATTAGCTCCGAGGACGCCCAAATCCTCAGACTTGGCTCACAGCCTTGGCAGGGTCAGGATCCCGCCGACTCCACAGTGCTGCTCCTTTGTTCATATTCTAATGTGTTTCACAGCACAGAACAGAAGCTACACTGTTATGTTGGAACATTTCATGAACCTCAAGTCTTTTATCTGAAACTGAAGCCTAAATGACTCCTTTTATCTGCCCCAGTTGCTGGCCATTCCCTTCAAGTACCTGAATGAAAACAAGGAAAGCCAGTGCTGTCACATTTCCAGGTTCCAATGAACTCCACAGCATCTCGGAGGGCAAAGAACTGATTTGGTTCGTGGTACTTGGGAAGGGCACTCTTCAGAAGATGGCAGGGTGTAGGAGAAAGCACACCGTCTGTAGACTGGCTGGCTAAAACAGCATGAGGCCTCATCCGACAGGCCTGTCGCTCTCACCCTCTGTCCTAGCGGGCTGCTGGTGGGTGAGAGGCTTAGATTTTAGTGGTATGACAAATTCAACCCAACTAAATCCTTTGCCTCAAGCCACAAATCCAGTTTCTCTGAGTAGAAAGTCAAAATCCATACTTTTAGGATCTGAGTTTTCTTCTCTTCATGACTTTCTCTTACGAGAACTCTTGGAACAAGAAGGGAAAAATTATTTAGTAAATGTCTTCTGTAGTGCCAAAAGCTCCATAAAAGCCTTAAGCAACAACAATGATGACATTGTTGTTCAAGAAAAATGCTGCATCATCCATGAGTGATTAGCAAGGAGTTGGGGAGCACCTAGTTTATCTAGATCTGGGGGCTGTGTCAGGCACAGCTGTGAGGTATGCAAGTCTGCCTTGAGCCTTCTTCTCCACCTCCAGCTGCCCCCAACACCTGACTCTGCCACATTCTCTAGGGCTCTTAGGTTGATGAGTCTCAATGCTGCAGCAGCACCAGAAGTAGCTGCAAACTTAGAGGAAACACAAACTCTCTGAACACCCCAGGACTTCTGCATCTCAGAGGATAGAGTGATATCATGCACAAAAAAATTGGACAATCAGCGCCTGAGCCTTTTTCTCCCTCCTCCCCAATAAAAAAGAAAAACAGTGCTTTGTTCCTTTCTGATGGTGATGGCAGTGCTTACTGTGATTGAGACATAGGCTAAGTGTTTCACATTTTTACCACCATCATTGTCCCTATTTAGCAGATACACAGCGACAGGCTATGATGGTGAAGAACCTGATCAGTGTTCACTATTATTATTTGCACATCGCCTTAACCAGATCAAGGTTATGAGTCTGATTCCTACAGATGTCTAGTTACACTGGGTCACTCTGAGGCTACAAAGGGAAGTCCTCAGTCTGAGACAGACATCAGTGTGCAGCCCCTTGGAAAAACCAGTCAGAAAGACCATGAAGAGCCACTGGGGCACCATCAGTGAAAAGTGCTGCATTCTAATTATGACATCGGTAATGATACCTATAGGACTTCACAAAAATATCTCCAAGTGTGCTATTTCTTTTTTTTTTCTTTTTTAAGGATTTTATTTATTTGTCAGAGAGCGAGAGACAGCACAAGCAGAGGAGTAGCAGGCAGAGAGAAAGGGAGAAGAAGGCTTCCTGCTGAGCAAGAAGCCCGACGTGGGACTCGAACCCAGGACCCTGGGATCATGACCTGAGCCAAAGGCAGACGCTTAACTGACTGAGCCACCCAGGCATCCCACCAGGTGTGCTATTTCATCCACATCAGTGGCATTCCAACACACTGTCTGCAGACCAGATTCTTTCCCTAGGTTGGCCTGGCCATTGAGAAGTGGGTGTGGCTCTACAGTCAGCAGCAAGAGGAAGAGGGCAATTGTGACGGCCCACACACATCATCAGAGTGCTCTCGGGGGTGCTCTGGTTGGGAGAGATGATTGAGGGCAGGGCATTAGTGAGGACCACCAGGTGCCTGTGCAGCCAACAGGTGAGGAGGTATCAGTCTAGGGAAGGAGAAAACAATCTCCTTGCCCCCGGTCTTCCTACACCCTGCACACCAGATGAGAGCAGCAGGAAGGCTACCGGCCCCACTTCAGAATGAGAAAGAGGAAGTGTCATCACTAGAGATCAAACACCCCATTACTTAGAACGCGTTCCTAATTTCAAAACACATTCTTGAAAAGCAACACTGTACAGAAACACCAGAAGCGCTGGCAGATTTAGGTCTGTGATTTTAACTACTTGAAAGTGACCTCCTGGGGCACCTGGGTGGCTGAGTCGGTCAAGCATCCAGTTCTTGGTTTTTGGCTCATGTCATGATCTCAGGGCTGTGAGATGGGCTGGTTCCAGCTCTGTGCTCAGCAGGGAGGCTGCTTGAGATGCTCTCCCTCTGCCCCACCCCACCCCACACACATGCACTCTCTCTCTCAAATAAATAAATCTTAAAAAAAAAAAAAAGAAAGAAAGTGACTTACTGATCCATTCATTCAAGGAATATTTCTAGAATTCATACTCTGTACTAGGTAGGATGCAAAATGACTTCATATACATCTCACAAAGCTTATGCTCCAGTGGTCCAGGCCATTTGCTGTTTTGCAAATCTGGACAAATTTGAGTCATGAATTGTGAAGTCTGTGGTACAACCACTAGGCTGGTGAGGGAGCCAGCTAAATACCAAAAAGTTCATTTTTTCATGAAACATGACCATTAAGCTTGAGGGTGAAGAAATAGATAGTAAGCACTTACTTCTCTATATAAACATGATTCTGGAGAAAGCCAGGAGATGTAGCTTCATATTTAAAGATCTGCAAAAGTTTTCACATGCATCCCTTTGAATATAAAGGATCTACTGACTATTACTTTCTTATCATATGTAATCATAACAGAGAAAGCCTATTACTCAATCTCTTCCGATCCCCAGAACTGTAAGACTAATTCTGGAGAAGAAAAAATAAAACTCAACATTAATTCCATTATATTTTGGGGGGATAAAATATATAACACATTTTGCCATTTAAACCAGCTTAAGTATACAGTTCAGTGGTATGAATTATATTCACAGTGTTGTACAATAATCATAACTATATGTTTCCATCTTCTCCACCACCCCAAACAGAAACTCTGTAACCAGCAAGCACTAAGCCCCCATTCTTCCATCCCCACAGCTGGTAACTTCTAATCTACCTTCTGTCTCTACGAATTTGCCTTTCTAAAAACCTCACATAAGTGGAATTAAACAATAATTGTCCTTTTATGGCTGGCTTATTTCACTTATTATTATAAAGTGCTTTTGAAGGTTCATCCATATTGCAGCCTGTATTAGAATTTCATTCCTTTCTATGGCTGAATAATATTCCATCGTGTGGCTATACCACATTTTATTCACCCATTCATTAGTTGATAGACAGTTGGATTATTTGCACCTTCTGGCTGTTGTGAATAATGCTACAATAAACACTAGTGTATAAATATGTGTTCAAGTTTCTGTTTTCAATTCTTTGGTATATATACGTAGGGATGGAATTGCGGGATCAGATGGTAATTCTACATTTAGCTGTTGAGCCTTAACAACAAACTATTTTCCACAACTGTACAATTTTATATTCCTACCAGGAATGCCCAAAGGTTCCAATTTTCCACATCCCTGCCAGTGCCTTCTGGTTTTTATTATAGCCCCCATACTAGGTGTTAAGTGCTATCACATTATAGTTTTGATGTTTTCCCAATGACTAAGTATATTGAATATCTTTTCATGTGCTTTTGGCCATTTGCATTTCCTCTTTGGAGAAATGTCTATTCAAGTCACTAGCCCATTTTTTGGGTATTTTATCGATTTTTATTTTTCAATTTTTTCCCAGTTTTATTGAGATATAATTGACATATAGCACTGTATAAGTTTAAGGTGTACATCATAATGATGTCCTTCACATATACTGTGAAATGAATACCACAATACATTTAGTTAACATTCATTATCTCAAAAATTTACAAAAAGAAAAAGGAAAAAATGGTTTCTATTCCTTGGGATGAGAACTCACAGGATTTACTCTCTTAACAACTTTCATATACACCATACAGCAGTGTTAAGTATAGTCATCACGTTGTATATTTCATCCCTAGTACTTATTTATCTTGTAACTGGAAGTTTGTTCCTTTTGACTGCCTTCCCCCAACTCCCCCCAAACCCCTACCTCTGGTAAACACAAATCTGATCTCTATTTGAGTTTTTTTCTTTTCTCTTTTTTAAGATTCAACATATAAATGAAATCATATACTATTTATTTTTCTCTGGCTGATTTATTTCAGTTAGCATAATGCCCTCAAGGTCTATCCATGGCGTTGCAAATGGCAGGAATTCCCTCTTTTTGGGTGGCTGAGTAATATTCCATCCAACACACAGAGCCCACATTTTCTTTATTCATTCATTCATCTGTTGATGGACACTTAGGTCGTTTCCATGTCTTTGCTATTGTAAATAATGCTGCTATGAACATGGGAGCACGGATTTCTCTTTAACATAGTGTTTTTATTTTCTTCATATACAGCAGCCCTCCCCTGCCTTTATCCACAAGGCATATATTCCAAGTACCCTAGTGGACGCCACAAACTGTGGCTGGTACCAAACCCTCTATCTATCATGTTTTTAATACTAACATACCTACGATAAAGTTTAATTTATAAATTAGACACAGTAAGAGATTGATAATAATAACTCATAATAAGATAGAACAAATTATAACAATATATTGTAATAAAACTTAGGTGAATATGATCATTCTCTCTCTCTCTCAAAATACCCAATTGTACTGTACTCACCTTTCTTCTGGGGATGAGATGAGATGGTAAAATGCCTACATGATAAGAAGTGAAATGAATGATAGAGGAATGTGACAGTGTTGGGCTACTGTTAACCTTCTGATGATATGTTGGGAGGATCATCTGTTTCTGGACTGCAGCTGACCACGGGGAACTATATTTGCAGAAAGTGAAACTGCAGATAAGGAGAGATTACTGCATATTTCCAGAAGCGCAACTTCTGGATCAGATGATAATTCTATTTTTAATTTTTTGAGGAAGCTTCACACTGCTTTCCATGGTGGCTGTGCCATGGAATACCACCAACAATGCACAAGTCTCCACATCCTTACCGGCATATGTTATCCCTTGTCTTTTTGATGACAGCCATTCTAACAGGTGTGAGGTATGTCACTGTGGTTTTGACTTGCATTTCCCTTCTGATTAGTGACACTGAGCAACTTTTCATGTACCTGTTTGGCCATTAGCATATTTTCTTTGCAAAATGTTTATTCAGGTCCTTTGCCCATTTTAGAACTTTTTTTTTTTTTTTTTTTTTTGCTATTGAGTGGTATAAGTTCTTCATATATTTGGATATTAACCCTTTGTTGGATATGACATTTGTGAATATTTTTTCACATTCTCGAAGCTGTCTTTTTATTTTGCTTATCATTTCTTTTGTCATCCTTTGTCCATTTCTGAATTGGGTTGTCTTTCTGTTAAATTTCAGGAGTTCTTTATATATTCTGCATATTAAAACCCTTATCAGGCATATGATTTGCAAATATTTTCTCCTATTTTGTAGAATGTCTTTTCACTTTCTTGATTATGTCTTTCAATGCACAAAAGTTTTTAATTTTGATGAAGACCAGCTTACCTATTTTTTCCTTTGACTGCTCATGCTTTTAATATCATATCTAAGAATCTACTACCAATTTTATGGCCATAAAGATTTCCCCTTGTGTTTTCTTCTAACAGTTTTGTGGCTTTAGCTCTTATAATTAGATCACTCAACTATTTTGAGTTAATTTTTGTATCTGGTATGAGCGTAGCATTCCAACTTCATGCTTTGGCATGTGGAAATTCAGTTGTCCCAGTACCATTTGCTGAAAAGACTATTCTTTCCCCACCGAATGAACTTAGCACCCCTGTAAAAAAATCAGTTGGCCAAAGATATATATTTCTGGACTCTCAATTTTATTCCATTGCTCTATATGTCTATTCTTAAGCCAGTACCATCCCGTTTTGATTACTGTACCTTTGTAAGCTTTTAAATTATGAGTCCTCCAACTTTGTTCTTTTTCAAGATTATTTTGGTCATGTAGGATTCCGTACAATTCCATGTGAATTTGAGGACTGGCTTTTGCATTTTTGGGGAAAAAAAAAAAAAGGCTGTGGCATTTTGAGAGGGATTGCACTGAATTTGCAGATCATTTTGGGTCGTATTGACATCTTAGTCTTAATATAAGTCTTCCTACCCACAAATATGTGATATCTTTCCATTTAATTAGGGCTTCTTTAAATTTCCTTCAGCAATGTTTTGTAGTTTCCAGTGTACATGTCTTTCCTACTTGTTTAAATTTCTAGGTGGTTTATTCTTTTAGATGCTATTTTTAAATGTTATTAGTTTCTTAATTTCCTTTTCAGATCATTAATTGCACATGTGTAGAAACATAATGGATTTCTCTGTGTTAATCTTCCCTGCAAGTCCGCTGAATTTTACAAATTAACTCTAGCAAGCTTGTTTGTGGAATTTTTGGTATTTTCTATACATAAAAGAATGTCATCTGCAAATAGGGACAGTTTCGTTTCTTTCTTTGCAATTTGGATGCCTATTATTTCTTTTTGTTGTCTAATTGCTCCGGCTAAATTTCTAGTACAATATTGAATAGAAGTGGTCAAAGAGGGCATCCCTGTTTGTTCTTGATCTTATAGGGAAAGGCTTCAGTCTCCTACCACTGAGTATGGTGTTAGCTATGAGTTTTTCATAAATGTCCTTTACTTTGTTAAGGAAGTTCCCTTCTATTCCTGTTTTTGTTAGTGTTTTTAATCATGAAAGGATGTTGGATTTTGTCAAATGCCTATTTTGTGTCTATTGAGATGAACATATGTTTTTTTCCTTCATTCTATTAATGTAGCATATTACTTTGGTTGACTTTCTTCTGTTGAACTACAATTTCATTATTTTTTAAAAGATCATTAATTGCAAATATGTATTACTATACAGAAACTATGCTCTGAGCATCATTTTAAAGATTAGTTCATCATTTCATTCATATATTAATTATACTCCCAGGCTCTAGTCTATGTACTGAGGGTACATCACACCAGTGAGCTAAACAGACATATCTACTTTCCTGGAATAACATTCCGATAAGTAAAATATAATAAGCAAGATAAGTAAAATATACAGTATATTAATTAGTGGTAAGGGATAGGAAAAATAATAAAGCAAAAACAGGGACAGAGAGTATGAAGAAGTTGAGATTTTAGTAGAAGCCTATCTAACTTACAGCATTGCAGTTTATACACATGTCCATAACTTAGCACTGCTGTAGAAATAAAGAAAAACACTTTTAGTGAAAAGGAAGAAATTGTCTAAATGGACTTAATGTCTCCCACAAAAATCCTCTGCCTAGCCACAACCCCTACTAGGAAATCCCATCTCCTTTTGGCTCCATGTCCTCCACCAACAGATACTGACCCTGATGCCAAACGTAACATGGTTTTTAGGTGTTACGAGCCACTGAGGGCATAAATGGCACCAGATATTGCCCTCTTCAACCAGAAAAAGGCTACAGAACCCATCAAATGATAAATGAGTAATAGTCCAGAGTCAAATGCTTCAATACACCCACCTTTTCCAATTTTCATCCCTTTCATTCATTTTGACAGCTGAAAATATTCAGGACTGTGCATTTGTCCTTAACTCTTATAGGCTAATTTCTCGATATGGTAGGGTTCTTTGAGTTATGAAAGGTTACAAGGTCTTTTCATTGCTGACTCCAACACGGTACAGAATTTGAACATACTCATCTAACTTTGAGAATAATGAAAAATGCAGCATGAGAACAAAGAGCATGTGTGCTATTTGATAAACTGACCACGTACATAGAAGCAACAACTGAATGCCACTTAACTAAATCACAGAAATAAAATACATCCAGGTTTTTAATTTTCTCTTGAGTAGGCTTCACACCCAGTGTGGAGCCCAACACGGGGCTCAAACTCACCACCCTGAGATCAACACCTGAGCTGAGATCAAGAGTCAGACACTTAACTGCCTGAGCCACTCAGGTGGCCCGATACGTCCAGGTTTTAAAAACCCGTTATTATGCATGTTAAACACCACTTCATTTAAATGACAAAATAGCAATATCCTTATTAATAGCTATGTAGATTTTTAATAAGGAGCTTCCTAGAGAAAACAGTCATTTGACTTTGTATCCAAGAGGCTGCCTGCCGGTCACGGGCTGAGTGATGTCTTTCAGGCCGTTCACCTCACTCGCCTTTCTCCCATCACAGCAGACAGGACGCACTGTGTGAGCAACGGGAAACCTGGGCTTCCTAGTCTTGTGCCCAGGCCAGCCAATTAGCATGTCACCAAGAGGGGCAGATGCACATGAATATGGAGCACAGAGCCTCATTTTTCTCTTCAGTCTATCAAGCCATGAATTCACTAATCCAGTTTTATCCTAGAACCTTGGGGGTGGGGCTGAAGGGAAGAAGGGTTTCCCAAGCCCCATCTACAGGGATGTGAAACTCGAAACAGTCAGGCTCTGTCAGCCCCAAAGGGTATTTCTAAATGCAGTGGCTCCACCTTTCTATACCCAGGTGCACTTCCTGGCAGCAGGTGCTAGGTATACGGTGACCACTCAACTATTCTCTATGGTAGACAGTCTTGTTGTTACGTCATTTTATATAAAGAAGAAGGAAGGCTTGCTATAAGATTTTGCACCTGAGAGGTAACGGGCATAACCAGACATTTAATAAAGAAGACCAAACATTGAAATGAAACTACGGGTTGCTGTGATCTCAGAAAAATGTGGGGGAATGAAAATATGCAATGATTAATTTTATTTATTAGATTAGATCAATTTCTATAGTGAATTACCATTCTTTGCTCATCAACACAGTTTAAGGCAATGCAAACACGTCCCTATTGCTATGTGCCCAAATATTTCTCTGCTGAGCTATTAGCCATAGTTTCATTTTATAAAAACCATAATAGAAAATGTGGCCAAACAGCTAGATGGAGTGTTCTCAGCAATATGGAAAAACAGTTGTGTTTATGCAGAGATTAGTCTTTCAAATTGAGAGATCTCCAAAGCTCCATTTGTACTTAAAAGGCTTGTCTTTTTGTTACCCAGTAAATAGCTCATTCATATTCTACAAAGAAAACCCTCTAAATTAGGAAAAATAGCCATATTTAACATTAGGTAAGGAAATGGGGCTGAAAGCGAGAAAATAAGTCTATTTCCCCCAGTTTCTTGGACTAGATTAAAGCCTGCCTTTATAATTTAAAATAGCCTCTGTTTTTTTTCCACATACAAGAGGCAGAAATTTCATGAAAGGCTGAGAAGTACTATCCATAAATGTAAAAATTATGCCAGAAAACAAGAAACACATTTTTTAAAAGAAATCTTGGGCCCTCTTCTCTTATTCTGCAGCACATATTTCTTAGCTGCTACATTTCCTCTGAAGAGGGAAGGGTAGTTGTCAAGATGGTCTGAAAAGGCAGCATTCTGCAACACGTGTTCGTGCCAGGGCCGTCCTTCCTACGCACAGGAGTGCCCACGAGAGTATTTTGGGACGACTTAAGCACGACCTGAAGTTCATTTCTCAGAATTAAGAAAAAAATATCAGAATGGTGTGGGCGGCACGTACACTATGTGATGCAAATTAGAGCCTCTGGAAGGCGCGAGGAACACTGGTGAAGTCACTATCTCAAAAAAAAAAAAAAAAAAAGACAATTTGAGAGACGAGAATATGTGTTAAGAATTGTTTTTAAGTCTGATTAAGTATTAAAAAAATACAGAATGGAGCTACAACACTGAGAGGCGACAAAGGCAGTGTGTCCTGTCCTTCATCAGTCATGTGTCTACAGGCCGCTCACTGGTCCTGCTCTTCCCAACCCCAGGGCAGCAGGCGGAGGGTGCAAAGAACTGACAAGTGGAGCCTGACAAGCAGTGTGCCCTTCCCAAGAAGGAGAAAGGATCGCTGTCAAAGGAAATGGAGGAGAAAGGAGTTGTCTTCAGACACACAGAGGGCTGGGAAAAAGGAGAGAGCCTGAGAGTCTGTCCTCACCTGTCAAAGCCCAGGGATGCGGCCACACTCAGGAAGACGTCAGCATTCACAGGGCGGCCCTTCCCTAAGTGCACATGCACATCATGCCTGAATCTAGAAATTCTGTGTGGGAATCACCAATCGCTTCACAAAGATTCTACAGCCGTCGGTCCCTAAGAATAGCAAGTCGGAAAACACACCACTCCCCTTAAAGCCATCCCTAGTTAGTGTGGCTGAAGGGTTGGACATGTCTGTCAGCAGGAAGTCTCCATGGCAAGCCCACCCAAAGTGGCCAGATCGCCCCAAGAACACCTCTTTGCAAGAATTATGATTCTCCTTCTGAGTCTGGGCAGCAAGTTGTTCACCAAAAGATCGGATCCATCTGGCTCCTTCATTATAGAAAAGTTCCTGGATGGGGCTTTGCTTGGGGTCTTTGCATTTCTGGGCCAAGTCCTTACTGTCCCTGCTCTACCCCTTATAGCCACCGCGACTGAGCCTCCCTTGTTCTTCTGGACCATCTCCCTGCCGCACTGACACGCTCCTTTCTTGGAGAGCTTTTCAAGGCTTGGGCATAGAAGACTTCTGCATTAATTAAGAAGACATATCCCAATTACATACCTCCGAGATTTCTTTTTTATAATCACCAAAATCAGTTCCAAGATCTAACTACTTATAGGACACTGAATGTCTCACAGTCCTATCTAAAATTCAGCTTATCTTACACCAAACTTGGCATCTTTTCCGGAAAAGCACCCTCCTCCCTGACTGCATGGTTTGATGAATCACACCTTCATTCACTTGATGCCTGAAAGCTTCCCCTGGGCTTCTCTCCCACCAGCTCCACAGTCCTTTGATTATCCTTCTTCACTTAAGTTTTGAGAGTATTCGCCTTGACTGATTGCTTCCTAGTCTTACTGTGACTGTCCTATTCGGACCTATCTCATACCCGGCATGCTTTATTTCCCGTCGGTCCCTGCAATGGGCCTACTTTGGGGATGGTGAAGGATTCCATAAGCATTAGCCGTGTTCCACTTCTGTAGCTGTTATTGCTGTCATCGTAGACATGATGCCAGCACACTGCTCAAAAATCTGCTGTAATTTCTGTAGAATGAATCTCAACCACAACTCACTGAACAACTGACCCCAAACTCCTTCTTTGGCATAATCTCCTTTCCTAAAAGGACCCATAAGAACCTTCCACTGTCCTTCAAGTAAAGTCAGTGTCACTGTTAGTGTATGTGACCTAAGGCAGAGACTTAGGAAATGCTTTCTAAAGTGAAGTGGCTGGGCTAAAATTTGTAGACTTGAAGTGAATGTAAACGTCCATATTTCTCACAGAGTATAAACACTGAGAAAATGTAGCGGTAGAATTTTTTTTCATTTTTTTTTTTAAAGATTTTATTTATTTATTTGACAGAGAAAGAGATCACAAGTAGGCAGAGAGGCAGGCAGAGAGAGAGGGGGAAGCAGCCTCCCCGCTGAGCAGAGAGCCTGATGCGGGGCTTGATCCCAGAACCCTGAGATCATGACCTGAGCCAAAGGCATCCATTGAGCCATCCAGGTGCTCCTTTTTTTCTTTTTACTTAAACAGTATCTTTATATACATAAGACCACGTATACTAGGTTCCCTACTGCTGCTTAAAGAATTACACAAACTGAGTCATTTAAAACACAAATTTATTATCCCGCAGTTCCGAAGGTCAAAAGTTCGAAATGAATCTCACTGAGCTAAAATCAGTGTCAACTGGGCTGCATTTTTTCCCAGCAGCTATAGGAGAGGATGTTTCTTTGCCTTTTCCCTCTTCTAGAATTTGCCCACCCTCCTTGGTTCAAAGCCCCTTTTCTCCCTCTTCAGAGCCAGCAATGGCAGGCCATGTCCTTTTCAAATCATATCTCTCTGACCCTTCCTCCATCATCATATCTCCCTCTGACCACAGCTAAGAAAAGCTCTCTACTTTTTCAGGCCCGTCTATTTGGGGCTATCTGGACAGCCCATCATCATTCCTGCAACTCAAGGTCCTTAGCATAATCCTATGTGTAAAGTCTCTGTTGCCACGAAAGGTAATACATTCATAGATTCTGGGGATTAAGACATGGACAACTTTGGGGGGATATTATTCTGCCTACAACGCCTAAGAAATTAAGCAGAGAGACAAAACCATGCAGTGATTATTTCAGCATATTTGCAGAACTGCTCTCATTGGATACAGGTTAATTTTTACGTGCCATGCACACTCCAACACGGCCACAAGCCTGCTCATGGAGGATGCCCAGGATGAGACTTGCATAAATGATATGTGCCTAAATGATAATACGTGCGTAAGACCCATTCTCCTTCCCCAGCCAAAGAAGAAGAGCTAAGTCTTAAATGTCACATGCTAACAAACAGCACTTTTAAATTCATGTGCAGCTTTCCTTCTTAGTTGCTAATTTTTGTTTTCCCTGAATGGCATTTTGAATGCCTTGTCATGTGGAGTTGATACAACGTAGATTTGTACCACTGTTCCTGCCTTAGAATGAGCCACCAAGCTCTTCCCTTATGCTCCCTCCCTCCACCCAGGACGTTCCTTAGTGATGCTGTGTTCTTGATCCATTTGGAAGACTTACTATAATTACACTCCTCGACAGGAAATGAATGAATTTACAACTCTCGTCAATAGTAAAAGACAAAGAAATCATCGGAAAATGTACGAATGACCAACATTATGGTGCTGGAATTTGCTGTTTTTTACAAAGATTCACGGCTTTGTTCACTTAACATTTATTAAGTACTGTCTTTAGGGAGCTTATAACCAGGAAGGCCAGTAGGGTAACCACTGAAGTAAGGAAACTGCAAAGGAGAAGTCAGGGCCTCGCGTGCTAACGGAATGATGCCGAGAGATCAATGCCTCACAGCAGAGAGCACTCGGGCAGCTTGTGGGGCAAGGCATTAGAGCAGGACCATGAAGTAGGGGAAGATGTGAATTTTTAGAGATGAGGGGAAAGGCAAAGAAGTGACAGAAGTAATCTTATTAGATTACACTGTAAACCCCCAAATTTAGAATAAACCACGTATGTTTAAGGAAAAGCACAGTCCTGAAGAACTACAGTTTAATAAGATTCTTTACCCTGAGACTGGGGTCCAAACCTACATTAATAGTGTAAATTGGTTTATGTCTGCAAATATAATACTGTTTTTGTGTTTCTATTTACATGAATATCTTACAAAAATAAAATTATAATCAATATATGGATATATTAATTATTGGTATGCATTTGTGTGTGTATATATATGAATGTTATGTCAAAATCAATGTGCACTGAGTGTCTGCTATTTGGCAGGCTTTGTGCTGGACACTAAGGGCCTAAAAATGCATGGAATATAGACCATACCCTGGAGGGATTACTCATAATCCAGCAGGGAGGGGTAATTAAATAAATAATTAAAATCTAACATGATGTGGTTTACAGGGATCTGCGGTAAAAAAAAGAGCACAATGAAAAGAGAAAGAAAGGGAAATCAACACACTGAGAACTTCAAATGGCTCAGATTCCAGCTGCTTTGCTGCCCTTCCTGGTAACACCTTACCCAAAAGAGCAGCCAAGGTGGGTAGGTAGCAGGTAGCAGTGGAAGAAGCAGGTAGCGCCCCCTGGCTGAGGAAGCAGCACTCTCTCCCAGGCAAGGTGTGCTCAGAGAAAGACACGCAAGAAGAAATAAAAGTTTTTACCACCTTTGAACTCTGGTCTCCCCTTCTCAGGCAGAACTCACGTCAGCCCCTCACTCCCCCACCACAGTTAGTCATTTTGGTAATTGTTGATTCATATCCCAACCCAGACCACCGGGACACTGGACTTTTGACCCATCTCCTGCCTAGGAGTCCATGAGAAGATGCCCCTTAGTTCTTGGAAGATGTTTTCTTACCACATCAGTGAAATATGTGATTCTTCCCCCATACGCTGGGAGCCAAACAAGAACATGTTTCTTCTAACAATGGAAAGCCCTTGTGAGACAACTGGTCCCCCTATAAGGAGACCTGTCAGACATACACATGGAAATCAGAAGAAGTTACCTGCTGGGGCTCAAAATAAAAGGTAGACTAATAAATAGGCTTATTTCACATATATTTTTGCTTTTATCATAACCTTAAAAATATATAATGTATCATCCATTCATCTTAGCACCACCAATATTTGTTCAATTGTATGTTAAACCACCAAAAATGACATCAAAGCATTGCAGTTTTCAGAAGAGGACCAGTGATTACATTTTGAGAAATTAAGAATGACTTTTTTAAGATACAGATACAATAAAATAACTTTTCAAAAAATGTCTTTGTATGTATTAAAATTTGGGTTTTCCTAGTCTCTCATTAGTAAATATCTGATATCAATGCAATGAGAGCATTTTATTAAATGCTGATAAATGAATCCCTTTGTGTTAACAAATAGACTTATTTTGCCCCAAATTTATACACTCTAAATAATACTTTTAAAGCTGTGACTTGTTCGATACAGTACTTGTGTTTTTCTCCATACAGTGATAGTGTATTATATATACTTATTTTGTATATTATGATGTTTTGACATCTTAAAGAAAACTTTTTAGCTGGGAAGAGACTGCCCCTCCAAGGACTAGGCAATTCTTGGAGCTAGCAAAGGGCTCAGCCAGGAGCATGCCTTTGATATGCAAACTGACATCCAGAGTCAGACTTCTCTGACCTGTACATCATAGGAGGCAATATTCCTGTGCCCTAATCACACCAGCGACAGGTACCAGGCAAACTAGAGACCACCCCTACAGTACGAAGCCTGCCAAAATTATTTGAACTAGCCAATCTATTTACCCTGCCCTACCTTGCCATAAAGGCTGTGGCCCAAGTTCTCCTCTTATTTCCACCTTCTACTTTCACCCTTTGGTCTTTAATGGCATGCACTGACTCCCTCTCTGGGACCTGTGAGTATAATAAACTTTCTTCCGAGCCTTGTTCTCTTCTCCTGTGGCCACACTAGTCTGACTTTCCATATCATTTCTTATAGCAGATAGAAAACCTACATAAAGTATATTAATATGCAAGAATTAGGTCCAAATAATTTGTTAAGACAGAATTGCCAAGCAGAAAATTTACACCCCACAGGAGGCAGAGGACTGGAAAAAGGAAAAAACAAAACAAAACAAAACAAAACAAAAAAATGGAGAGAGGTTGAGATGAAATTCTCATGATTCATTTCTTTGATCTCTTTCTTGCACCTGTAACACTCTGTGGGAATGGGTCCACAATGAATCTTCTCTAATAGGTGGTATTTCCCATTGTGGGGAAGAGGGCAGTTTCACTCTGTTCTTACTGAGTGCAAGGAGAATGACTGGGTATTTTACATAGGGTTAATGGAGTTGAGTCTTTAAGAAAAGAGGGACAAACGACATTGGTCCCGTCATTGCTGTCTGGGAAGTGGTATCCAAGAATTACTCAAGGTGAGACTTCTGTTCAAACTGATGGGAGAGGTACAGAGCACTGTGTGGCTCAGTCCGTTAAGTGTCTGCCTTCAGCTCAGGTCATGATCTCAGGGTCCTGGGATCGGGCCCCGCAACAGGCTCCCTGCTCAGCGGGGAGTCTGCTTCTCCCTCCCCCAACCCCCACCCCGCTGCTTCTGCTCTCTCTCTCGCTCTCTCTCTCACTCAGATAATTAAATAAAATCTTTCATGGAACACTACATCAAAAACTAATGATGTACTTACTGTATGGTGACTAACATAACAACAAAAAAATAAATTAAATAAATAAAATCTTATAAAATAAAATCTTTAAAATACAATAAATACAATACAATAAATACAATACAATACAATACAATGATGGAAAGGGGTGGTTGCTGCAGTCTTATAAGTGAGGCTTGGTTCCTGAAACAGCCATCTCAGGATTCTAAGCGATCTTCCAAATTTGCAGTTTAGAAGGTCAGAAGAGCATTTTCAAATAAACAAAAAGGTAAACTACAGACATGTACTGCCTACCCGCCAACCCACGTCACACAGACCCTTGGTCACTCTGCACTTTGGGCCCGTATTTACTTCTGAGCACACCTCAAAGTCTTTATCGACTTGTGTAGCAAGTGCCTACGGTGTCTGAAAAGATCCCAAAAAGAGAGGCCACACTTCGTGTGTGAAGGAGCCACCATTACAGGGCTGTGTACCTTCTGGAGAGTTCTGTCTCCCCCTGAAATTCACTCTCCCTCCCTGTGCCATAGCAGCTCTGCTGAAACCTTCACTCTGCATTTCACTGAAACAGCCCTAAGTACAGACAGCAGGGATCATCATCCAGTTTAAGAAAAAAAGAGAGAAAAGAAGAAAGTAAGAGAAGTGAAGGAGGGAATCAGATGGGGAGGGTGCAGGAAGGGAAGGGAAAAGAGATGAGGGGGAAAGGGATAAGAGGATGTGTGTTTCAAAGTTTAGCTTCTATGTGAGAAGCAGAAAAAAAAATTGCTACAGCAAAATATCCTTCTAAACTTCTTATAATGACGTGTTAAGAAAAGCCTGAAGAAGGGGTGACTGTGGTTTTAATTAGAACCTATGATGAGTTTCCTACTACACAGCAAAGCACTTCATATAGTCTCCTCAACTGTATGGTAGTGACCTTGACTGCAGGTGAGACATATTAGCAGGAATTGTCCTGTAGAGAGAGAGAGATTGCAGAAGAATATGCTCCTGGTGCGTATATATAGGTTGACAGAGTGCCATCCATCAGACCACTGGGAGCCATTCTCTTTCAAAGTCCGCTTGGCAATTCCCCTACTGTTCTCTTCTGCAGGTGACGGGGAGCCCTCTCCCCCCTCTGGTGGGAAGAGGGTCCTGCCTCGTGAGGATCATCTTGGCATGTGCTTGGGCTAGGCGGGCAGACTAGATTCTAAGACGAGGGCAAACAGTCCTTTGGAGATGGAACTGAGGGGGAGGCACAGGTCTGGCCAAATAAGGGGCTGAGACAGTGTGTAAGGATATGGGCGTGTATTATGCCCTCCTTTTGCTATTGTGCTTTAACAGTAAGATGCGTCTTACCACCTAAGCCCAACCATAAATTCCAAAAGAGCAGGGACTCTGGCTTTATTCATGTCGCTATCACATAGCAGGCTCCCCTCTCGATAAATTTTTACTGTTTAATGCACATTTTTCAGGGGTGCTCTGTGCTCACTCCTCCTTGACTGGTGTGGGGCTGGGCAAAGGTGAAGGGGAGGTGGGCAGGCAAGCTCCCGGGCAGCTTACTGGGAGAAAGGAGCAAACACATGCTCTGCCAAGTTGTAGGGGGTTACGTCTCTGTACCTGCCCTTTTGCACCTGCCTTATGCCCATGCGCAAAGTGACCAAGCCCAAAACTCCTCCATGAAGAGTGGGGACACATGGGAAGTGAGGAGGACACGTCCTCAGTGGGATGTCTGGGCTATGGAATACTGCTGAGAAGCTCCTGGTATTTCTGGACCTTCTCAGTCAGGAACAGGGATCACTGCAGGCTCCAGCCTCTTCTGCGCTAGGCCATGTCAGCATCTGCAAGGGCCTCACATATGCACCCCAAACCACTGGAGTGCACCTACATCCCACACGAGATAATAAACCACAATCGACTAGTTGATGTACGGTTACCTTATGTTGACATTTAATTACATGTGTTCATTTCAATTTTCCAGTCTTTTTTTCCTATCTCGGAGGCAGGTTTCCACGACTCGTGTCGGCCCTCAAAAAGCTTAGAGACCTGGGCTCCCTGCCCCCGTGTCCACTGGGAAGAATGACCTGCCTGCTGAGCCTGGAGAAACCCGAGTTCTGGTGCCAGGATGTGCTTGAGCGTGCTTGGTCCTCTGCCGAGCCTCTCCAGGCCCTTCCTTGGCAGCGCCGACTCTTCCTTAGTCCCTGGCTCCTATGTATTTTCAGGTGTCCCAGCATCGTCTACTTTATGTCTTTTGTGTCCTTTGTAGAGGACGACCGATAAGTCTTCCATGCTTTGGATTACCCAGTACAGTGGCTGGTGTAATAAGTACCGACTGAGTATCTACTAGGTCCTACGCCTTGTTCCTGCTTTGGGGGATGCACAGCTAAGTGTGCATTCCAGCGGGACATGTGATGAATGACTGAATATATAAATGATCATGATCTTTATCTCTGGACTCAGAGTTGTATAATCCAAGGTAACACAAAACATCCAATATGACAGCATCTATCATAGGAATGCAGTGCTCCCCTGGTCCCCAGAATCTTCTAGATGAGGCTTGGTGTATGTGTGTGCCCCAGACTGGGGTACCCTGGCACTCAGCACCCTGTCCACCTCATCTCTGCCAGCTGCCTGGACCTGCAGCTCAGGGGGACTCCCAGTATGGGCCAGGCATGGCCTCCTGTCACCCTCCCTGCAAAGAGAGTCATCCTTCAATCTGGACAAACACTGCCGTCCCTGTACAGCACATAGCACCTGGCTGTCTTGTCCACTCAGTCTGACTATGCTTTGCACCCAGTTGACTCCTGCAAAGTGAGAGCAAACGAATAAAGGGTAGGGGGACCGGAGGGTGTGTCTTGGCATTCACAAGAGCAAAGATTATGAACAGAATGCAGTCACTTGTTAATATGAGCCAGGAAGCAAATACAGAACAGAACTGTAAGACAAGAATTCAAAATTCTATATATTTAAATTGTAATGTAATGCACTTAAATCATCCCTTTAAAATTAGTACAGCAGAATTCTGTATGTATTTATATAACACGCTTAGAACCTCTTTCTAGAGCTCGGAAACTCTGTCTAGATAAACAGCAACCACAAACAGCACAAAATCTAATTTATTTTAATCAGACGACTACATCCTATGATTATCGTTAACATTTCTCCTCCCCATGGGCTCTGCTCTCTTTTTCTCTCTAACAGTCTAGCAAAGGGGGTTCTTCTACCATTTCTAGCCCCAGAAAGGCAGCGTACTTTACAAAGGAGCCGGGAGGTCCCTTTTGGAGAATAACACCGCAGTAAACAAAAGCCACCACCAAACACTGGGATATGAGCAGCGCATCCTCCGGTTCGAGCCCTGCACTCAGCAGCAGCACGAGAATGAACATCTGCAGTGTAAAAGCGGCACCCATTAGCTCCTCCGGCTTGTTAGCATATTTTAATGCTGAGATCACAGCTTTCTATTTCTGTCAAGGTGCTACTAGGTGCCAGACTCTGGATTCACACATTGCGTCATTATTGTCCCCAGTGAACAGATTACACAGCAATATTGGGGATGGAGGTTGAGATGTAATGAGAAGGGGTACCGGTGGGAAAAGCAGACGGAGCACCTGGCGCTTTGTAATGAATGAATGGGCTGATCACACGGAGGAAGGTTCTAATTTGAGCGGGCACCGGTAGACGGGTTCTACCCTGATGAGCACCTCTCTCAAAAACCTGAAAGTAATTACATTGCTTACCAAGAAACACCTCTCGTGAATAAATGCTGCGTCCGATAATTACACCTCATTCAAGTTAATAACAGATGTCAAGTCACCAATTCAGGTGCTGTTTTGAGCCACAAGGGACTGTAGGATCAAAAACCATGTTACTTGCCAGCAGACCAAGACGCCCGGGCCCAAGATGCTGATGATCTAAGGTCACTACAGAGCAGCAGAACTGCTGCTTCTCTAACTCATTCCTGTGACACCAGTAAGCACAAATCCACCGTCACCCACGATAACAACAAGTGTCAGTCCTGGTCCTCCAAGGAAATATCGTTAAGGGTCCTGTCCCTTCCAAAAACATTACAGCCACAGTTTCTGTGTAGCACTAACACAATTCACAGATTCCCCGATTTCCACAGTGCAGGCACAGGAATATACACCAAACACGCCAGCAGTGAAACAAAACACAGTCCCTCATCAATTGTTTTCAAAGGGAAAAAGAGCTCGACCCTGTATCTTTCTCCAAATATAATTTTTGGGGCACTTGAGTGGCTCAGTCGGTTAAGCATCTGACTTCGGCTCAGGTTATGATCTTGGCGTCCGGGGATGGAGCCCCCACATCGGGCTCCCTGCTCACTGGGGGGAAGGCTTGTCCTCTTCCTTCTGCCCCTCCCCCCGCTCATGCTTGCTCGATCTCCCTCTCTCAAATAAATAAAATCTTAAAAAAAAAACAAGTTCAATTCTTGCTCTTATTCAAATGTTGTTTCTACACAATAAACTCCCATGACACACATCTCACTCCCATGCATCCCAGAAGGTAGGGAAAATAGGGAGAAGTTGGTAAAGGGGAACAAACTTACAGCTATAAGATGAATAAGATCTGAGAATCTAATGTGAAACAGAGTGACAATAGTTGAAAAAGCTGTACTGTAGAAAGAAATTTGTGGAAACAGAACTTAAATGTCCTCATCAAAGAAAAAAAAGATAAATGTGAGGTGATAGATCCATAATTAACTAATGGGGGGGGGGAATCCTTTCACAGAGTTAACATACATCAACCATAACATACACTTTAAATATTTTACAATTTTATTTGTGAATTATACCTCAATAAAACTGAAACTAAAAAAAGAATTTAAAGAAAGTTGCAAAGTACAATCAAGATGTTACCCATGATGACTCCTCAGCCCCAGGCTGACTGACAGGAGAGCCCAGGACCCCCGTTACTGTGAAGACCTGCGCTGTGAGGTAATCTCTCTTCCTCCCTATTCCTCTCAGTGCGCTGCTCCACCTCAGCACTGAGTTTCCCGGGAGGAGGTTTCTCTCCTTCTCCATGCTGGATCCCGGCTCCCTCAAAGACTTGTCCCTGGGATCCTCCTCCTGTTCTGGAGTCACCCACTGACCTCTCAAAGGCACCCACTGCCCAAAGGAACTGCAGGGCCTCCCTTCCTCCTTCCTCCTTCCCGCTTCCCCTTCCTCTTCCTTCCTTCCTTCATGGCCAGAGAGCCTCATAGGGCTGCCAGGCACTGTGCTGGGCCAACATTACAGCAATGACAGGGCCTGCAGAGGCACACGTGGGGCCCACACTGGGGCCACCCCACACCAAGGGACACCTCCAAGCTGGGGCACACTCTGACTACCTATTCATCGCCTGATGTGGCTTGTCCAGATTCCTCCAAACTCTTTTTCCTACCTAATCTTTTTTTTAAAAAATATTTTATTTGACAGAGAAAGAGAGAGCACAGGCAGGGGAAGGGGCAGAGGGAGAGGGAGAAGCAGGCTTCCCGCTGAGTGTGGAGCCCGATGCAGAGCCCGATCCCAGGACCTCGAGATAATGACCTGAGCCGAAATCAGACGCTTAACTGACTAAGCCACCCAGGCGTCCCTTCCTACATAATCTTAACAAATATCATAGCAATAGGCTATCCTCAAAAACTGTTGGAAAAGTGGCACTTGTGGTGAATGTGCTGGGGGCCTACCCCCTCTTACAGCCTTCTGAGTTATGTCTCTGCGTCTCTGACCTCATGGGGTACATACCGAGATCACTGGAAGGCCACCTATTGTGTGAAGAAGGGTCCCTCCAGGTGATTCCTTCTTTATTCTTTGTCTTTCCCTGTCACTGCCTAACCTGAAGTCAGGACGGAGCCATTATATGGTGGAAAGAAAACTGGCCTAAGAGATAGAAAGCATTCATGTCAGGGTCTCTGCCACCGACTATTTTTGTGATCCTGAGAGTTATTTACACTCCCTGAGTTGACAGCTCCCAGGTCTCCAAAGAGGAGCACCGGGCTAGGTGATCCTCAGGAACTTCCTGCACATAGTGGCTTTGTAGCATAGCCTTACTCCCTTACTCAAAAACTTCCAATGACTTCCTTCAGGACAGAGAATAAAACTATTTGGCCTGATAGCCCTGGCTTTCTAGAATCTGGCCCCAACCTGCCTTTTCTAGTAATGCTCCTCAAAATCAGCCCTTACCTCCAAGCAAGCTGGCTTATCATGACAATTCCTACATGACATGCCTGCACACCCATTCCCCCACCTGTGCTTCTGGTCCCCCCTACCTCTCAGGAAAAAGAGAGTTCTCTAGAAACTTCCTGAGCACCCAGAGATCTTCCCTGCTGTCCCATCCACTAGCACTAGATGGAAACAGCTGGAAAACAGAGGCCATATTCTGTATACCCTACACCCACCCCATCACCCACCCGTGTGCCTCTTACATATTCAACACTCACAAAAATGCTCGGCATGAAATATGCCTCCCAAAAAGGACACGTTGCTTCTATTTATTATATCATTTTCTGCAAGCAACTACATTAAATGTATCTAGAACATTCTCCAGTCTCCTGTCTAGATATTATCTTTCAACGACTAAGTCTCTTTCAACTTCTAAAAAGTAATCGGTCTCGGTATCTTGTTTTTTGGGAGAAGCTAACTACACCAGCCATCAGTTCATGTCATTTCCAGCTTAAAATGTCTCAACATGAGAACAAACATGGAACTATAAGAGCATGGGGAGGCAGTTCCTGGCTTCTGGCCGCTGGCTCCTGATGGCCTTGTGAGGGTTAGCAGGATGTACTGATAGGTCTAAGAAAGTGAAGATCCTTCCCTCTCCGAAGGTTAGATTGGCCTTTAAAAACTTAGCGTCATGCCAAGCTCCCTTCCCATGGAAGAGACAACACTCAACATTTCTCTCTTCTCAGCACACCTAACAGAAAGAAGAGTGCGTCTCTGAGGAGCGCATTTTCCTTGGTTGCCCTTCTGTGGAAAACCACGTCAAGTCCTAGACATAGACTTAAATCACGTCACAGACGTAAATAATTGTCTTTGCCTGACTCAGCCCCTCCCCCCATGACAGAGAGAGCTGCCACCAGACTTCACCCTGCTTCCTGCTTCAAATCCACACTGGTTGGAGAGGCTTGTAAGTGTGAGCGAACCCCACTGCTGTACCTTCTCGGAACAGTACCTGGCCTTCCCTCCCAAGATCGAAGGAGAAATAAGGGTCAGAGGTTTAGCTCAAGTTCCTTGCTCTTCCCTTTTTTAGAATCAAATCAAAGAACAGAAGCCCAGGGCGCCTGCTAAAAAGACACAGCTAGGCACCCATAAAAAGTGTGTGCCAATCTGAGGGCAGGGGCCTTTCCTCAAAGAGGGGGAACAATACCACATTCTCTTAGCCAAGGCACATACATGAGCCACAACTCACCCCACAAAATCTCTGGAGTCTTTAAAACAGGCAGACGCATGTTTTGTTTCTCTGACTGTGAGTGGACAGAACCAAGAGGTGCTGGGGATTCGGCCGAGTGTTGTGGTTCCCTTTCCAGACACCCAAGGCCATCTGTGTGAGCCAACATCACTCTCCCAACGTTATGTGTTGCTGCCACAAATGGGACACTTCTTATAGGTTATCTAAAGGGCGGGTGAACTTATGCCATAAGTGTAAGAGTCTGATGGGGACAGCGGGCAAAAGTTTTAGGGAAAGAAGGTGCCTTTCTGAGCCACCACACCTTCTAGGCAACCTCGGCAGTATTTCTGAGAAGAGCCGTTTTGGAACAAGGACAGACTTGCTCACTGCTTACGGCAGCAGCTCTGGGAAACAGGATTTCGTGCTTCCCTCTCCGGGAGTTGTGTACTTTGAGAATATTTTTCTTCTTTGATTTTCCTTTTCTTTTTGGGAAGGAAGAAGCAGAAACTGTTTATTGTTCCCTCTGCTTTTAGAACATAACAAGAATGGATGAAGGAGTGAAAAAAATCATTATCGTGAAAAAAATCTGTGTTGTTGGAATTTTTTTCCAAATTAAAAGCCTATACCCATGTCTTGGTTGAGACATGGCTGAAAAAGCTATGAGCCCAGATGGTTCATTCAGAGGCCTTATTCTTGGGGGAGAGAGGGGTGCGGTGGGGGGTCAACTCCATCTCTGCAGCATAGGACCTGTCACATGATGGTTTATTTCAGCTATATTTTTCGCAATTACTCAAAGATGGTCCCTTCCAAGCTTTACTGCAGACCCCTTGGGATAAGTTTTCTAAGGCAAATATATGAACTACTCACATCAAGTCCAACAATGAAGCCCCTTCCAGCTGAGTTGAGTCATGCTCTTCTCGTTGACAGTCCCCTCACCTTCCCCATAATTCGTCCTGTTAGCAACAGCCCCTTCCCCACCAGCACCACCACATTCAGATTGTGAGTTTCTGTGAACAGAAGCTCACTACTTATGTCATGTAAACTCCACCCCTGGCACTGGGGAAATGCGGGGTAAAGTCACCATCGGTAAGTAGCCATGTCCTAGAGCACGACCAAGCAGCGCCCTTGTGAGATTTTTATCTCATTTCCTACAGCCCCATTAGCACAGCTGCTTGTGATGAGGTCTAGCTTTGGAAAGTTCTCAGAGATTCATGAGAAACGAAAGCAAGCCAAGCGAGTTTCTAAAACCCTTCTTAATGAAACCCTAGAAAATGAATGGTCAGAATGGACAGTCTTAGTACCCTGCTCATCAATACCCACAATTAATTCAGGTCACCCAACAGTCTGTGTTCTTGTCTTAATGCTACAAATAGTCACCCTCCTTTTCTTCTCCCTGGCCTTCCAAGGACCATGTCTGAATTAAATCATTCTGCATTCTGTGGCCCAGTACAGTTTAAATCAATAGCGTTATCATACTACAACTCTCCTTTCACGCTCTCCCTTAATGCCTAATATTAGTCAAATTTGCACTGAAATTGATCAGTAACAGAGGGGGCTTTCTCTTAACATCCCTTCCACATCTAACCTCCCCCCCCAGCCCTTAGCCTCCCCCAGGAAGCAGGATCCACATTGATTTCTATCTGATTACAGGAGAGCTTGCCCTGACTTTCCCCGGTTACTTAAGCCGGCGTCTCATTGCGTGTCCTTAGAGACCAGGGCTTCGCTCAGGCAGAGAGCGTCTAGACAGTATTCATGACCCATCTGTCTGGCACGGCCCAGCGGATGGCAAACTCTATTAGAACTGAAACCATTTTTCCCTCCTCCTCCTCCCATCCCTCTCTCCCTTTGCGAAGCAGGAATCTGACACTGAAAATTACTATCATTGTTGCAATTCTCAAAATAGCACCGCCAGACTTTCATTAACATCCACGCTAGACTACTAAATATTTAAAGAAGTGGATAAATTTCCTCTGAAGTGGGACAGCCCTCGCACACATGAAAGCAGTCACAGAATCAAAATGTAAATCTAAGAGGTTGTTTTTATCCACGTAAATTTAGTGTCACAGCAGGAGGAAATGATGCCTCAGGTTTATGGAAACTTTCCCTCCCATTTGTTCTCTGCCTTTGTTTATCTGAAAAGGCAGAATTGCCTTTCAAGACCCTACAAGATTTTAATTGATCCGAAAACTGTCTTGGAGAAACAAAGGCAGCAAAGCAAAGCGGAGGGTGGGGGAAGATCCCCCCGCCTTTGGCAGTGAAGGAGGGTGAGCCCGCTGCTAGTGCCTCCTCGGGCTCACCCCACAAAACCCATCCAGGTGGAATGTTGCCAATGATAACCAGTAACTTGACCCCGGGCTCAGCTGAAGAGACGCGTATCTCTTCTCCTCGCCTTGTTTTAAATACCATCCTGGATCATTTTCGTACAAGTCAATAATTGCTTTGTCGTGGATTCTTTTTTCTTTTTTTATTGAGTTGAAAAAGGGGTGGGGAGCCCTGTCAAAAAATAGACACCGCTCTGTAGAACAGCTTGCTTCACTGACAGCGGCCTCTCCTACTGGCCTTGACCGACGTAAACCAGAATTCAGCAAGGGGAACCTCCAGAGCATAAGCCACTCCACCGAGCTCTAGGAGAACGGAAGACATTGGAAGAACCTTGGTCCTCCCTCCCCGCGGTCAGCAGTATCAAGAGTCTAAGCTGCTGAGTTGCTTAAGGGCCCAGGAAACAGGCAGGGGCCTCCGTCCACTGGGACAGCCGAAAGGGTCTGAAGGGGCCACGGTGTGCACACAAGATCTGGAGGGAAATTAGGGGTCTAGGGCCGCAAGCCCACATCCGGCCAAGGAGGGCTCTCGGGGTTCACAGCAGGTGAAAAGGGGAGAGTAATAGCAGAAAGAGTCGCTCTGCTCATTGGGTCCCATCAAGCTTGAGCCACACAATCTGCCATGTTCATAGGGCAGCTGTCGTCACCCTCACTGTCCCGCTGGGGAAAGTCAGAGAGGGAAACTGATTTCCCCCAAGTCATGTAAATAGTACACAGCCTGGGCAGAATTGAAGGAGGTTTTAATTAATTAATTAGTAGAGGAAACCCAATGATCCCTGACACACTAGGACTACTGGGTTAAGTTTTTGTAATCTATTTGAACATCCAGGATGAAACCGAGATTATCATCGTCTATAGATAAGTTAAAAACTGTCATATAAATTATTGCTCTTGGAACACTCACTTCTACAGGCCTTCATAATAATAGCCTGTTTGATCTCCAGCCCCAAACGCTACAAATCTTTAAAAACTAATGAGTCAATCCTTACCTTGTTCAAAAAAATATCATGGAAAAAAAAATACTCAGAAAGAAAACCAAAACCACAGCCTAACCACAGATTCCTAACTGTGCCCTGTTCTAGCTGTGTGAGTCTGAATAACTTATCTAACCTCTCTGAGCACTGTTTCCTATGAAAACTCTTCTAGGATGGTTTTGATAAATGAGATGATGCACATAAACACTTGGCACTCAGGAAGGGCAGCTCTCTGCCTACCTTATCCCCACCCCTGAAGCCGCGAGCTTTCAGATAAACTGTACACCTCCCCCCTACACACACACACACACTGGTCATCAGAGAAAGGGAGCAGTGTTTTTGATGAAACACATGGGAACCGGAAGCGGGTAAAAAACCAGGGTCAGGGAGCTCCTGGTGCGCACTCCCATTCTTCGGCATTCGAGATGACGAAAAGATTAAGAGTGGGAGGGATGTGACAGGTGTCCCAGCGCAGCCCCCTCACAAGCAGCATTCCTGCTGAGCCTTTGCTGAGAAATACAAACAATTTTCTATGAAAGGCATGACTGAGGCAACTGGCAAGAGTTTAATGTGAAGTATATATTGGAAAATAGTACCATGTCAACATTACATTTTGCGGGTTTGGGTAACTATGTTATGATTTTGAAAGAGAGTCTTTCTTTTTCTTAGGAAATACACATTGAAGTATTTTGAGGTAAAGAGACATGATGTCTGTAACTTACTATAAATTGGTTCAGAAAAAGTGAAAATGTTAACATATAGAGACAGAATGATAAAAAGGATAAATTTTATAACTTTATTCTGCTTGAAAATTATTTCAAAATGAATTTTAAAAGACAGCGAACAGAGAAACAGGGCTGTAAATGCAATATTTATTGAGCATTTACTATATACAGGCATTGTTGGTTTTTTTTTAAGATTTTATTTATTAATTTGACAGAAGGAGAGATCACAAGTAGGCAGAGAGGCAGGCAGGGAGAGGGAGAAGCAGGCTCCCCACTGAGCAGAGAGCCTGATGCGGGGCTCGATCCTAGGACCCTAGGATCATGACCCGAGCCGAAGGCAGAGGCTTTAACCCACTGAGCCACCCAGGCACCCGTGTACCAGGCATTGTTATAACCGCTTTATTGAAACTATTTTATTAAATCCTCAGAACAACACTCTGAAGGAAATACCAATATTATCATCATCTTGAGAAAATCAAGATAGGAAGAGGTGAAGCAACTTGCTGAAAGCTACAGTAAGAGGTGACTGCAGGATTGGAACTCGGGACCTGACGTTATACTTTATATATTTTAAACAAATTGTAGGGCTAGCCTGGGATCCTAATCACAGTTCAAAACATTGGGTCTACAGGAAAATATGTTCTCCAAGAGTAATAAGAAACCCAGGACACTAGGGATACATTGGCATAAAACTGGGGCCTGCCCTGGTAGAACTAATCAGGTAAGTGAAACTACACACCATGTCTACACAGACACATTCACACACTTACACACTCATGTGTGCACAGACCACACACACTCACACACTCTGGCACATTCACTCACACTTCTTTAGGACCTGGCAGGAAGCATTTCACATTTCTTCTGGGCTTGGCATGAAGGCCTCCATATAAAGAGCATGCGGATATTCAGAAGCCAAGGACTGATCTTCCCAGGGTTGCTGTATTGGGAAACCTTGACCTCCAAAAAGCAGTAAGTCTACCATACTGTTGGTCACAGGATAAACTAAAGTAGGCTTATACTCTGGTTAGGTTGGGTATTTATGGTAACCCAATATACATTGCAATGACAGACAATTTGGGGGGATAGACCTTATTGTCATCTCTTTCTGTGTCCTATCACGCAGGCTGCCAAGATTGTATAGATTATTTTCAACTTTTTGGTTCCATTAGCAGGGTAGCTGGCCATGCAAACAGAAATTTTTTTGCATCCTCTGGTCAGACCTGAGTTTTCTAAAATAATCGCATTCATCCCTTCGCTCAGTATATACATACAGGGCCATGAACCACACGCTATATATTGCATGTATTATATACCATATCTGCCATATAGCATATGCTATATATAGGCCACATACCATATGCTGTATATGCCATGCACCATATGCTGTATATGTCACACACTACTGTGGGCACCAGGGCTACCGCAAAAAATCTTATAGTCCCTGTTCACTGAAGGTCATGCTTACGGCATGCTAAGAAGTAGCAGAGGAAGGATAAATGGTTTTTAATTTAATACGATAAATACTTGTCACGTGTCCGTATATGCACTGTCCACGCTCTGTTCGGAGTATCAGTATTCCAAAGATAGAAGCATAGCCCCTGCCTTCAAAGAGCTTATTATCTGGTGGGAACTACACTCGTATACATGTAATGATCAAGCAGAACAGACGGCACCTTAGGAAGGGTACCAAGGAGGGCTCTAAGCAGGAGAAACTGTTTCTGGCTTTGGGGAGAGGATCGGAGGAAGGGTGAGCAACTTGATATAACTGGCAGATGGCCAAAACACTAAAAAAAGAGGCCAAATGAGAAACGGCTCTGGGGTGGAGGGAAAAATCATTGCTTCAGCTTTGGATGCTCAGGGTTTAGGAGAGCAGAGTACAGCCCTGGGGTCTGTAAACTGGGTACAGCGGAAGGTGGTGGGCTCAGAGGCACAGGGCTGTAGGAAGCTCAGAGTGCAAGGGATATAGAGGAAGTGTCAACGGGGTGAGGTGAAGGAGCAGGCACGAGGGAGTGAGCTCGTGAAGCTCCTGGGCGCTGGGGAATTGGACAGACCCTGCACTCCTGGAGTTTCATCTGTTTAAACAGGCCACTGGGGATCCAGAATCCTGAATAAGACCTGGGAGTTGGGTCATCCAAGTGCAGGAGAGGGGGTTTCCCAAAAGGTTCCATATATATATCAAATGTGCTTTAGGAGTGCCTGGGTGGCTGAGTCGGTTAAACGTCTGCCTTCAGCTCAGGTCATGATCCCGGAGTCCCAGGATCAAGCCCCAGTTAGGGCTCCCTGTTCAGTGGGGAGTCTGCTTCTCCCTCTGCTCCTCCCCCTGCTGATGCTCTCTCTCTCAAATAAATAAATAATTTTTTTAAAGGTGCTTTAATTCGGGACGCCTGGGTGGCTCAGTTGGTTGGACGGCCGCCTTTGGCTTAGGTCATGATCCCAGGGTCCTGGGATCGAGTCCCACGTCGGGCTCCTTGCTCGGTGGGGCGCCTGCTTCTCCCTCTGCCTCTGCCTGCCTCTCTGCCTACTTGTGATCTCTCTCTCACTCTCTCTCTGACAAATAAATAAATAAATTCAAAAAAAAAAAAAAGGTGCTTTAATTCATCAGTTCATTATGACACATAAAGAAAATCTCATTGGTTACTTGTGAAGGGTGATAGGGAACTTTCTCATTATTAAGAAAACTGAACCCTTATGATATGTACTTGATGGTAATCATATAGTTGATGGGGAGTTTCGCTTTACAGACACATTCCCACTAATAAATGGAGAAAAAAAGGACAGAATTTGATTATGACTATTTTGCAACCCCTCATGACTAATGGGCCTCTGGGAAGGAAGACAATGGCACCAGTGAAGCCACTTGACACACACAACATTCAAACCTAAATCTCCCCAAACTCTAGACATAACTACCAACTGACAGGAATTAGAGGGGCTAGAGGAGCACATGTAGTGACTTCAGGAGAAAGGAGTCAGCAAAAGCCTGAGTATGGAAACGCTATGGGAAGAAACAACCCAGACCCTTCTACCAAAAATTACAAGAAGTTGGGTACACTATAGAGTAAAAAATTATTAAGGGGCATATCAATCCCTCTTCAAGAAATATTTGGAGTCTCTTTGGATCCTGGTTCAAACAAAGTGCAAACAGAACAAAACAAAATACATATTGATGAGACAATTGAAGAAATATGAACTCTGACAGGATATTTGATGACAGTAGTGACTGTTAATGTTTACTGAAATAATTACAGTAAAAAAAAAAAATAAAGTACCAGTCTTTGGAAAGCCTGGTTGTGGCTAAGTTTTCCTCATGGTCATGAGCCTGGTCCCAAATATAAAATACTGTGGTAATCACTTCACAATATACGTAAGTCAGGTCCTTATGCTATATATCTTCAACTTACACAGTGCCGTATGTCAATTCTATCTTAATAAAACTGAATGAATGAATGAACAGACAAACAAACATACTTGCAAGGTGGGGAGAGCTGACGGTCAAAGGTGAAGTACAGGGTAGTATCACTCAGTGCCAAGGTGACTTGAGCTTAGGTCCCAGTCCCTTTTGGGGGAGGGGAGGAAGAGGACTGTGAGAAGAGCTGGTTTGGGAAGAAAGACACTCAACTCAGATTTTAATATGTTCAATTTTATTTTATTCAGTTGTCATTACCCTAAATGGGCTTGGACCAAAAAAAAAATGTCCTTCTTCAAAAGTCCTGAAGTTAAAAATCCTGGCTTAATTGGGTACACTTTATTAGCTTTAGTTCATTGGATTTCGAGATTCAGTTTTACGAGACCACCTAAGGAGAAAGAAGCAACTTCCCCCTCCCGTTGAGATGGGAGCTCCTCTACTCTCCGCTTTCCCTGAGTCAGATTCCCCTCAGTTAATTGGAAATTCCACTGAAGCTGAAAGTGAAAGTTGTTCTGATTAACTGCTGGCTTCGTTTCAACTTTGGGCTTACTCTTAAGGTCTATCGGCATGAATTTCTTAGCTGCGATTGCTTAAGGAAGGCTTGTTCTTGCCAACCTTTCCAAAGTACATGGCTCTTCCCAAGGCTACTCAATTATTGCTTCTGGGAAGTCAAAGGAACTCTGCTCTCCCCGACCAAGACGTGGCACAGGGGCTTTGAAAATGTCATGTGACAGGAAACACTCAGCCTGGTAGGAATGGTGAGGCAGGGTTCACTGAAAGTCTGGGGGCAGCAATGCTGGCATCACCCAGGGCGACAGGCGAGCTGTGCCGTGCGCCACCACACACGCACAGCAGACCCAGGGGCAGTCTGGCGCTTTTCAGAGATGGGCAGAAAATGTAGCATCACCTACTGCCTTTTCTCTATGGGCCAACCCACCTTGCCCACCCTATCTCAGGAGACCTGCTACCCCCTCCTTCTCCGCACAATCATGCTATCCTTGGCCCTGACACTCTGTCCCCCTCCATGCCTCCCTGCACACCTCCTCCAGAAAGCCACCATGACTACTAGTTCAATCAAAATAATTCTCTCTAAACTACTGAACCACAAAATACTAGAACTGCTTAGCTCTCACTACCCTGTGTTCGTATATATCTTCCAGTTCCCCCAACTTGAGTGTCAGTACCTCGGTAACAGGATCTATGTTTTTCTTCATCCCACACAATTCCTGGTACAATGATCAAAGAAGGCACTTAATAATTTTATTTGTAAATATAATAATAATTTGTATAAAAATAATTTTATTTTTCTACACAATACATCATTTTATTTGTATAATTTGTATCTTTAGTGCTCAGGAGCACAATATTTTGATGGAGCAGCCAAGAGAAAAGACATGAGAAAAAGCTGGCAATTTAGGCTGATAGCATTTTTCCTCTTCTGTAAAAAAAAAAGTGCATCCAGCAAAATTCTTTCCTTGTGAGACAACCAACACCAGCCTAGTCCTCTACATCTATGCAAACCCTTTGAGGCTCAGAGGAAAATAAACAAGCCTCAGTCAATGGATGGCCTAACCATAGTTAGTGAAGTAGATAAGCAGGTAAAACCACTCAGTTTAGGGGAGCCTGGGTGGCTCAGTTGGGTAACCAGCTGACTTTGGCTCAGGTCATGATCCCAGGGTCCTGGCATCAAGCCCCATGTCGGGCTCCCTGCTCATCAGAGAGCCTGCTTCTCCCTCTGCCTGCAGCTCTACCTACTTGTGTTCTCTCTGTGTCAAATAAAATAGAATTTTTATGAGAATTAAAACAAAAAACAAAACACCACTCAGTTTAGGTTCCAAAAACATTTTTTCAAGGGAAAAGCTACTTATAGCTACTGTATGTACCTCCATTATTATTAGCATTCCTGACTTCACAAATAACAGTAACATTTTCTTTCTAACTTTATCCAGGCTAAATTTTAGCAAGTATCTAATGAGAGACAGAGATGACCGAAACATCTGAGCCATGGTGCATGCTCACAGCCAATAACATAGGCAGAAAACTGATTCTAGCTCATGTGGAAATCCAGAAGATTCCAGTTTGCTTTACCATAAGCACAATCAATTAGCAGAACACTGAATGTTCCCTACAGGTAGGAACAAAGCAGGTCAAGTAAATGAATCTTGTTCTTAAACAGGAACAAGGAGGAAGCACTATGTGTTTTTCTGGAATGTGACATTTTATAGGTAAGAATTCCTGTAGAACTTGAAGTTCTCGAGGCAGAGAGGAAGGAGAACCTCATCATCAGGGTTAGTGCTCTGTGAAGGGCATACTGTCCATCTGCTGGAGGAAATGCTTTGGTAGATCCATTAAAACCCACTTTCAAATAGAGAGCCTCTAAGCCTCATTACGTAGCTATTAGCAGGAAGTAACATATCCTTTGTTAATTCTATATTCTTACCCAGTAGGGTATGGGGAAGAAAATATATTCATTCAATATTAGATCATCTTCTGGCATCAACAAAGATCAGGGAGGCTACAACCCTCCCTGAAGACTCCTGACAACAAAGAACACACCAGTGACAACAAACTCACAGCAGGTGTCCCCATGTGACAAGTGAACCCAGCTTCTTCCCTCTGGTGCCTGTGAAGAACTGGGGGAAAGGAGCACAGAGGGGGCTGCTGGCCAGATCAGAGCAAGCTGCCCTCAGCTGAACAAGGGATAAGTCGGTAGGAAACATCTAGAATCTGTAAAGATGAATTCACCTTTGGACCACTGAAAAATCCTGTTACATATGAAGACTGACTCTGGCATTAGAGACAGAGGATACAAGCCATGGTGGTCCACCTCCCCAAGAAATGGCCACATAATGAGTAGGGATGATGGTAGTAATGATGCAATTATGTAGACTATGCTTTTCATGTACATTATTTCACTTAAATTCTCATAGCAACCTTATATGGCAGAGAACTATTCCCATTTCACAAATAAGAAAACTAAGTCTTAAAGGGGTTTAGTCACTTCCTTAAGCTGGAACTTGAACCCAAGTCTACTTAAAGCCACAGCCATGGTCTTAACCTTTGTTCTTATGTCTCTTGGCTTTTGTCTTATTTTAGCTATAAGGACACAACAAATTTTAGTTATATCTGAACAGCAGGGACCAACAGTTTGCCAACAGGATCTTAAGGTTCCTATTAGGATAAACTTTTGTGGCTGCCTGGGCAATGTTGAGACATTTATAGGTGTAACACCCTCGACCAGCTTTAAGCAAAATTAAAGCATTCACATTGTTAAAAATGAATGAAAAAGATATATGGAAACAGGCTTTAAAAACCAGAAAGTACTACTCATGAGAAAGGGAGAGAGGTGGGAGGAAGGGAAGGGAAGGGAAGGGACCAGACGGGGAGGGAAGGGAAGAGGGTTCAATACAATAAGAGGACTACAGTTGAACTATCCTAAAGTGAAAGAGAAGCACCTTCAAGATACAGAGAAACAGTCTTCGAAGTGTCCCAGATTAGAGGGCCAAAGGTTTGGTCTGTCTGCTTTTCACACAGAACTCTCCAATCCAGTGAAAGTACCATACAATTTTAATACTCTCTCCAGTTTATCATGTAAGGTGTTTGCTATTACTCAAGTCTAGAGAAACCAAATACTGCCTTTACATTGTTCTTTTCTTCCAAGACCCACTGGCTGGAGTCTAGTTGACCTACATCAAGTGCTTAGTACCAGCAAGAGTCTACGTGCTTTGTGACCATCCCCCTTAATCCTTACGATACCCATTCTCATGCTCCATTTTGCAGATAAGGTCACAGAGCTGCCCCATAATTAGGTGAGTGCCATGGGCCGGATCCCAACCCAACCAGCAGACTTGGAGTAGGCAGGACAATTCACTGTGGGGATCCCTTCCCTGTGTCCAGGCACACAGTATTATGCAAATTACAGTATTGATGACCATCAGGTTACTCAATTATTGCTTCTGGGAAATCAAAGGAACTCTGCTCTCCACAACCAAGATGTGGCACAAGGGCTTTGAAAACATCACCACAGGAAACACAAGGACCAAACACCAAGAAAGTACACTGCTAACCTTGAATTGTCTTCTCGAAGTACAGAGATGGGACTCTAAGGACACTCAATATAAGAAAATGCAAACTGACACAACAGGAAAACTTGATGAGGATTATTGCACTATTAGACTCTTGAATTTAGCAAGCATAAATAACAGGCTTAAAACTCACTAGGCATGGTCATTTTCTGAGCTTGCTTTCACTATTAAAATAAAGCAAGAATAGAGAAAATCATTTAAAAAAAAAATCTCCTCCCATTTCCCATTACAGTATCAGTATTTACGCAGTCTCATAGCCATAACAAAAATTTTAAATCTGTAAATAAAAAAACAAATACAACTTTTCAAAACAATGGCAGTAAAACCGGGGAAAGAAGCTAAATTCCATCAAATGATTTCAGTAGGACCCCATGAAGAGGAGCAAACATCCCTCTTGGACAAGTTATTGCAAAGACATTGTCATCCTTAAGCCACTTCCCTTAGCTCGAGAAAACAAGTTTCCTAAGAGAAGTTCAGCAGTGTTTCAAAGCTGGCTTCTTACTCCTTCCTCTTCATAAAAACCATGAGATCAAAACATCGATGAACTTCAAACTCTGATTTCACCTTTTCAAGTTCAAGAAATGCTTAAAGCCTCAGCCTTGGGATTCACACATGTAAACACCTTACTTAACTTGTTTTCCATCTAGTACCAAACAGAAAACCCCAAAATCAGATCCTTCTTTCAAGTCCCATATAAATTTTGCTATTTTCTTATTTTAATTACATGATAAATTATGAAGTCTCCACGTATCTTTCTTTGCTTATTTCACGTTTTTTAAAATTATTATTTTAAATTACTCTAAAAACTTTCTACAAAACTTATATGGCAGAGAACTATTCCCATTTCACAAATAAGAAAACTAAGTCTTAAAGGGGTTTAGTCACTTCCTTAAGCTGGAATACTAACACGAATACACGAATACTAACCCAAAACATTACTTCTTATAATCCAGTTAGTGTCACTAAGTAGTCAAAGCCTATTCCAAAACACAGCACTGCTGACCATCTCTGAAAGTAGAATGAGTTTTCCACTTTTAGACACACCATCTTTCTATACTGAAAGAAAAAAAAAAAAAAACATTCCCTTTGTGAAAGTGCAAAATCTCTTTTCTTAACCAAAAATCAACATCCTTTCCATTTCCCTATGACCCCACTTGCTAATCATTTCAAAAACAGAATCCAACTTAATGATACCAAGGTAAGTAGGAGGGACTTACAGTTAAAGATGCCAGGAGGTGGATGTTCGGTCACCAGGAGACAATTTTCTTCATCACTGTTGTCCCCACAGTCGTTCTGTTGGTTACAGACCAGTGAACCAAGATACAAGCATTTACCGCTGGTGCAGGTGAATTTGCACTCTGAAAAAGTACAATATGGAGCATAAAGTAGTCAATTCAAGCTTGATGCCCTTAAATTTTTTTTTCCCCCTCCCTATTTGTGTGCCGTGGTAGTTTGGGAAATCAGTCTATGTGTAGATACTTAAAAAATGAACTCAGAGAGGGCTATCTTAGTAAGGACTTTCATCCTATGAAAAACACAAGACGGTGTCCCACCCAGGGGAACTCTGGGGCTTGCTGTACATTACTCATCCTATGTCTCTAACCCGAAAATGAGTAACACAGGTGCTTTCTTTCCGTGACCTGCCCAGCAAAAGTCATAGATATAGGGTTCTTATTTTGCGTGAAGACATCTGTGGCAGCTTCCCAAGCCTCCAAGAATGTGGGGAGCCTTGGAAGCAGCAGCTGGGGGTCCAGCAGAACTTGAGAGCTCAAGCTTAACAAAAGGAGGCTCATATATTTTATTTCCAACTTGTCACTAGAGGTTGTGAAGCTCTGGGCAAAATATTTAACCTCTCTGGTATTCATTCATCTCGTGCCTAAGAAAAACTAATTTTAATAGCAGGCAGGGATAGCACTGACTTTATAATGTAAAACATAGGAAAATAATGGGTGCTCTCTGCAACCTGAGAAGCATCCATGCCAAGGTCCATGTGAGTAACTTAAAGAATATGATGAAGCCCGGCCCAAATCTCTGTAGGCCACTGAACATGGAATCACTGAAATCTCTACAAATCAATACATGAAAATGGGATTTACTTTTGTAAGACTTTGAGATAAATTTGCAAACTTAACACATTGCTATCAATGGAAATTACAGAATTATATACGTGTGGGCACATAAACATCTACGTATATCTTGCATTGCATATCACCTTGAATTCTGACTGTCAGCTTTCTGTTAGGAGCACCCACAAAAGCTGGCAGAACTCACACAGTATGTACAAATCCGTGGGTAGGAAACAAAACCTCAGCAAAAGCATCCCAGACCCCTGCTGATGCTGCCTATCACAGCCTCTTCATTTCTCCTCTATTTTGTCTGTCTAGAATATGGGTGGCAGGCCTCGATCAAATCCAAGGTCCTTTCAACTCTAAAATTCCATTATTCAAAGAAAAGATTGGGCATCAGCACACCAAGACCTCCTCCAGCCATCCTAACAACAAACGGGGCTGCAAAGAGAATAACCGTTTTACCTGTTGCAAAGAGACAGAAAACTTGAATCCTCAAAGTATTTCTGTGACCCAGTATGAAAGGGATATTACCGTTCTGCATTTGTTCACATTTTCCTAAAAGAGTATAGAAGATACCAGCCCACCCCCTGACCTAGTTTAGAATAGCATGTGAACACAGCCCAAATGCACGTCTACAAGATCATCACTGGCCACAGTGTTCAGGTTAAAAAATTTGTGTGCTAAATGCGATCCAGGCCACGTGGTGGTAGTGCCGATGCCGAGTGCTCTTCCCAGAGGTGGAAATATTAAAATCCAGCTGTTTGAAATCACATTTATGAAGTGACTTTTTTTTTTAACTTAATGGAAAAAAGGGATGTCAAGAAAAGAATTTATCTTTCTTTCCAAAAGAAGTATTAGAGTTCAGATTAATACCAAACATGAAAAGGACATTAGCCAAAACTAGGCTGATGCTCTTGAATTGGTAATTGGAATAAAGGGAATACTAACCTAAATTGAATTAAACTCCGACTAAAAGATTAACCATTGCTGTGGTTTGAAAGGATCTCAGGTTAGACTACCACGTTCCAGTTTGTGTGGAACTTTAAACCAGCAAGAACATGAAACCACCCCCACACGTTACTCATTTCAACTTGTTCAAGGGAGACCTAGTCCAGAGAACAAAATGTTTTCAAGGAAATGAATTATGTGATTCATTCACTTATATAATCAATATTTTAGCCTCTTCTCTGTTATGTGCCAAGTAATAAGACATGGAAACACAGAGATGAAAGAGCAGCTTTCTTCAAAGGGCTTACAACATGAATTTTTTTAATAATGTGAGAAGTGACCAATATATTTTCTCTTTCCAAGGACATATTTTCCTTCTTTATATCCTTCACATCTAGACTGCTGCCTAGCAAGTAAAAGGCACTTGGTGAATCACATATTTGTTGAATAAATGAATGATCTAATCTAAGCCTCATAAGAACTCTGAAATAATTAGGGAAGATATTATTCCCATTTCATAGATGAGGAAATTAAGTCTCAGAGATTGAATGACTTGCCCAAAACCAAACTCCTATTAAATGGCAAAATCCAGATGTGTGTCCAAATCTACCAGCTCTGGTCTCAGGCTCTCTCCAGAGCTGCCTCTCAGTTTCCAAGTCTGCTTTCATGAATGTGTAAGGTTCATTTGTAATGAGGATGCCCACATATGTAACAAGATTCTCAAAACAGTTTATTTTCTTGAGTGGGCTTAACATTACTCAGGATGCATTAACAAGGCTTTTGCTACTGATTTGCTTGGAAAGCTCTTACTTATTAGATAATTGAGAGCATCGATATCACCCCACAGAATTTCAAATTCAAAAAATCTAAATCTTCTCAATGGTAATCATTAGCTAAATATCAAACTAAAGGTCTTTCCATTAGATGGCCACTTGAATCAAAACAACTAGATTGAAATTTTGAATCCATTGACTTCTGGATGTGATATAGAAAATGCTAGAAAATTGCTATAATGCTATTAAGTGTTAAAGATTAATGCTAAAGGTGGAATGAAATTGCAGAGTAAAACAGCTAAGGTAACATAAATGGTATCAACAGAGGCAGGCTTTCTTTTTTTTTTTTTTAATTTAAATTCAACTTAATTAACATACAGTATATTACTAGTTTCAGAGGTAGAATTTAGTGATTCCTGAGTTGCAAATAACACCCAGTGCTCATTCCATCAAGTGAGAGGCAGGCTTTCAACTGGATTCCGACTTACAAGGCCATCTCCACCATACTTTGCTATTCAAAAGCCCAGCGTGTTCAGACATTAGTGAGTAGTCCTCTAATAACCAAGTTACTGTGATATTTGAAACAAACTAAGAACCCTGGATGAGAGGCTCTAACCTTAGCTGTGTACAGGAATCACCTGGGCATCTTTCAACATTTCTGATGCCTGAGCCCCAGCCTAGGCAACTTTTCTCAATGGTCTAAGGTGCAATCTGGGCAGCGGTTGTTACTAGAGATCCTTAGAATGACTCTGATGGGCAGTGAGGATGAAGAACCACTGCCTCGTAAGATTTAGTTAACTTACTCACATCAAGCCCCATTTTCAGCTAATAGTATTTTACTGGAATGTTTAGTTGGTATTTGGTAATTCACTAAAAATTTCTCTCTTAAAATAGGCAGGTATTTTGATGATTCCTGGACATTAAAGTTGCTACAACTCTGTACTGCCAATAGGGTATTTCAGAAGCTTTGGGACCACAGGTGTGACCTCCGAGCTGCATTTCGACTAACTAAAGACAGAAAACAGTCTCAATGAAATAAAACCCAAGTGAGAGAAAGAAGATAGAAGAATAAAAAAGTTTTCTTATTATATCTCATCCATTCTTTGTTGAGTATTTCTTGTATACACTTGTTGAGTATTTCTGTCAAGCCTTAAGTTGAAGGATATCAAAGATTGCTTAAACACTGGAAATATTTTGGCTAGAAATTCTTGGTGACTTCAGATGTGTAATACTGGAATGGGCTACAGAAGGAACAACTCGGGAACTTAGTTTTTCCTTCAGGAGCTATAGACATAATTTAAAAATCTGTAATACTTAAATAATTCCGCTTCCTTAAAGTTGGGAATTCTTAAATGAAGAAAATGGCATTCCTTTCTGCAATAACTCTCTGTTTCTTATGAAAAAGTTTCCAGAATCAGCAACGGATTTTAGAATCACTTTATATACTCTTAGCAATACAGAATTTCCTCCAAATTTAGGGTCTTCTTTAGTTTTTCTACATTCCTACATAAAGCTTTCTGATGATTTTATGACTTTGAATTGTCATAGCTTCATAAAATACTAATGCTAAGAGGGCCCTAGGGACATAGTGGTCCAACCTCTCATGTCACAGATGAGGAAATAGTCCAGAGAGAATTCCTGACTTATCCAAAGTCAAAAAATGAATTCCCTGTAATGGAACATCAAGCCCAGTATTTCTATCGAATTGAGGGGAAAACTTTTTTGCCTTAAATATCATTCTAATTACGTACAAACTAATATTAACCAGCTGGAGTATACCATGTGAGAGAGGAAAAAGGAACAGAATGATTCCGTGAAACCCAAACTTACATACAAAAACAAAAACAAAACAAAACCTGTATTAAAAAAAAAATGGGGGGGGGGCACCTGGCTGGCCCAGTTGGTATAGCGTACAACTCTTGATCTCGGGGTCATGAATTTGAGCCACACATTGTCCATGGAGTCTAAAAGTCTTTCAAAAAAACTTTTTTAAGGACCGGTAGCTTAACAATTTTGTATTTTACACCTAAACTTGGACAGGATTCAAAGATAAATGCCCAATCTTGAACTCCAGGAGAACAAACTTGCATCTCAGAGATGAAAGTTAATCCACTTGGTAGAGTCAACATTCTATTAGTTAAAAGACAACAGAAAGTACTTGAAAGTTGCTAAGAGAGTAGATCTTCAATGTTCTCACCACAAAAAAGGACGTAAATAGGTGACCTGACCCAGGTGTTAGCTAGTATGATAGCAGTCATCATTTTGCAATACATAAGTGTATCAAGTTAACATGTTAGACACTTAAACTTATATGTCAATTATGTCTCAATAAAACTGCAGGAGAATGGCAACAAAAAGTTGTTTTCAATTTTTTCTATACTCTTTTTTAAGGCCTTAGTTTTCACAGATATAATCTCAGTCGCAAAATAAGGACCTATATACGCTATTACATCACAGCTGTAAAATCAGCCTTTTTTGTGAATTGGCAAAGTAGTCTATGATAGCTATTTCTGTTAAAATTCATATAGCAACATCGACTCATTCAGTTCACACTTCTATCATTCACAAACCTGAAAACTGAGAGTGATTCTGGCTCCAACATTTCTGACATTAAAATCTAGAATTTGCTCTCAGTAATGGGGGCCTTCTCAATGTACCGACATTGTGAATAACAGAGATTAAACTTAGTTGTTAGCAACCTATAGGTGAAGAATTAATAGGTTTCTAAAATTAGTATAAATAATTTTACCACAACCAACATAATTTTACATTTCCTGGCATAGAGATGACAACCATATTTTTATTGACTCAAACACACATCACCTACCCTCCAGCAAGGTACAGGATTACCCATCAGAAAAGTAAAGTACAATAAAAATGAAAAACAATGAGTAAAAGACAAAAAACATAAACCAAAAAATGCAAGGGAAATGAGAAAAACTTTGTGACTTAAGAGAGCTCTAGTAACTGGTCATTACACTGAATTCCAAGGAAACGAGCTGCCGCAGAGACAAGGAAACCAGAGGCATGATGGCCAGCCCTTGCTAGCCAAGAGTGGAAGACATTTCAGTTAATCAGAAACAGACTTTCTCCTGCTTCTAAAACTTAAAAGGGTCTGTCACCATTTTTATTAACGGGTGCTATACAACAGTATGGAAGCTATCTTAGATAACCGATTTTGTCAAAAAGGGATGAAGGCTCCCCAGATGGTTATTTCCTTTATCAGCTTTCAGTGAAGTTAGAATCCTGGAGTAGTTTCTACAAAGTGAGCCAGAATGTCAGCCCCAGAAAGTAGTGATTTAGCAAATTAGGAAGATAAGGCTTTGAGAATCTTCAGAAATGAAAAGCTAATCCTTAGGGCTATTCTCAAATGTCAGCTTTTGACAGCATGTGAATGGCCTAAGGATGATAATATGCATATTCTCCTACGAAATTTTTAATGCAAAGAATACATTTTGAGTAACCTGTAAGAGACTTAGAATCTCACATATTAGCAACACTGATCTCTCTGAAAGTCTGAGGGAAGAGATCTGCAGAAGTTACATGTGCCTCGCCTACTATCACACAGCATGCGGAAAGTCAAATGTAAAGATACTGTATCACTAATGATGCTCTCCCATCCCTGGAAGACAGAGCTGACTCTCCGGGTTATAAATTTGGAACAAAGGGGAATTTAATTAGAAGGTTTATATTCTGTGTAATGAATTAAGTTACCCATAAGCATTTAATAAAAGTCGTATCTTAAGCGATGCTACTGAAACTATGGTTGTCTTTCAAAAAGATGAATATGACATGATAAAAGGATATTTGTCCATATAATAACATTAACATAGAAGAGTCTCCCATCGAAGATAGTAATAAAATTTTTTTAAACTCAATCCATTTTATGATACGGCTTATCACTCCCACTATGGTGCTGAAAAGATTATTCTAATGTGTCTGAAATGATCTGAAAACCATAAGTGAAAAAAGTGCTCGTAAAAGTCCAAGGTATTTTCAGGCTTTAGACTTCTAGTCCTACAATTACCTTTTAGAGCAGCTTTAAACATTGCCTAACTTTCATCAAAACACCATAAGGTATTTTAAAAGTTGGTAAAAGTCTTTAGGACTTGTATTAGCAAATGTCACTATTTCTTTTTTGTGTTTAAAACCAATTAATGAATGAATTGGTTTGTGTGTCTTTCTGTATATAAAATGTGAGGAGGTATTCTTACTAACTTCTTAGCATAGTACTAACACCAAGCAGGTAAAAACTACCTAAAACACTTCGAGGAACAAAGTGTTTATCAATATATGCAATGCACATGGGAAAATAGTTTGAAAGTTCAAAATACAAACAGCATCTACTGCTGGGCACTAGGGTCGCTAAATAATTTATAAGTTCCTTGACAATTTTAAGTATGATTTTATCATCAAGAAAAGTATAAATCCTCCTTTAAGGGGAGAAATCTCTGTGAACACCAAATGTTTGTAGAATTCTAAATCCATCACAATCCTAACTTTAAAGGCACTAATAAAGTACTTAATTCCCCATGGCATCATCCAAACAGAAATCCAGACAGGCAGCTCCAACCTCATAAGGATAAACACTATTTCAGTTACATTTCATTTCATTAAGTACATAATTGACCACCTATCATGGGTGGAGCAGTAGTAGCAGAAGGTATACCAGTAGGCTGTATCTGCCCAAGTAACTGCGTGAGGGGGAGGAACTGCCTGAGGGGAGTGGCAAGTGAAAGAGGTCGGCCGTGAGGTCAAGCCAGGCCTGTGGAGGCTTGAGGACCACTGGACAGAAACCTGCTTTACTCTGAGAACTGGGGCATTAAAGAATATTAAGCACATGGACTGATACACTCTGACATTTAAAAAAATATTTTATTGCAGTACAGTGTGTTTAAGAGTGTCTCTGTGTGTGTGAGAGAGAGAGAGAGAGGGAGAGAGGGCGAGAGAAAGATCCAGGTCAATGGGTTTATACAAAAAAAAAAAAAAGACTGCTCATAAAATCAGTACACTGATCAAGGTACAGAAAAGGCAGGGGGTGGAGGTGTGGTTCCTGGGGTGTTCTACTTTCATTTTAACAGGATGTCACTGTATGTAAAAATAAGGCAGGGGAGGTAGGGAGCAGGTATCCAGTCACAAAGAACCTTGTCTGCCTTGTTAGTGGCTCTCCATCTATAGGTTTTAAATCAATGTACTTGAATGTCATGGTAACTAGACAGTATTGAGCATTTAATATATACTCACCAAGACTAACCTCGGATAATGGTTTCCTTATTACTTTGCTCCACTGTAAGCAGCATAATCCACAAAACTCAACAAGAGTTTTTAAGTTGTCCACTAACAGATGTTTCCACATGCATTTGAGCTATATAGCCTATGAGGACCACTCCCAACTCGCAGGACCAACAGAAATGGATGCACAAGTGTTTTACAGCACAAACCTGGGCCCCAAAAAGGAGACCCACGGGGGCAAAAGGGAGGCATTTATCCTTGGGTATCACAACTTCTGAGCCTCAGGCTCTTTCTCTCTAAGCCATTCATTGCTTCATCCATCCATCCATTCATTCATTCAAGAGCACTGTTTGGGACAAGGAGCATGGCCCTAGGGACCAAGGATAGACATAAATAGTCCACTGTCCTGAAACTTAGAAAACTGGCTTCTCTTTTAGTTCTTAAATATCGTGTTTCTCCTCAGGCAAGAATCTTAACCTCTAGATTCCTTGTTGGTAAATGAGGTGTCTGGCTTAAACCAGTACTTTTGAATCTTTACTCTGAATAGCCGAGGTGTGGTTCCTTTGAGGCCTCAGGATCATCTGCAGGAGGTGGGAGTGGGGTCAGTGAAGGAATCCTGGCACTTCCACTGGGATCTGCATATAGGTTAGGCTTTCCTCTGAGATTTCACTGGAAAAAGGCATCCCCCAGCAAAAAATTCTGAAAGCCACTGAATGTCTTACATTCTGAAAGTCCTCTCAGTTCTTAAAATCCATGATTTAAGAAAGAAATTTTAAAGAATGAAATCCCACTTTAGCCCTTTGGAACTTCTGTTGCCTGCTCTTGATTATCCAAATGACAAAATCTCTGAATTCTGGATATTTTATACATACTGATTATCAACACCATCTCTACAGGATCCTTCACATCAGCTATACCAATGTGCTATAACTTTCCCCATCTTTAAAATAAAAATGCTTTTGTCCCCATTCTCTGCTTCCCTGCTCCCGTAGCTTAGGGCCTCTAATCTGTAATTCTTCCCTAAACAAGCTCCAGTCAGGCTTTGGCCCCCATCACTGCACCAAAACTGTCCATGTCCCCGATGACCTCCATGTTGTTTGCTCCACCGTGGCCACCTCAGGCCTCATCCTCCAGACTGCCTTGGACGGAGCTGATCAATCCTACCACCTGGAACCAACTGCCTCATGCACCCAAGGACATGTCTTCCTTCCTCAATGACCAGTGCTTCTCCAAATATCCTCATTTGGAGGGCACTCTTGGGTGCCCAGGCTCACCCCCAGCCCATTCCCTTGAGATCGCAAGCAGTCTGGTGTCTCCCTGCTAATAACTCCCACAGTGATACTAGACCTTCCCACCTCTCTCCAGGCTCTCGATTCCTCCAATCATCTGCTCAACATCTCCACGTGGAATGTAACAAACATCTGAACTTACCAGGACCAAAACCAGATACCTCCTTTTCCCATGCAAACTGGCTCCACTCATAGCTTTCTATATCTCGAAATTTCATCCTTCCAGTTGTTCAGGCAAAAACGCTGGAATCATCTTTGACTCTTTTCCCCAATCAATTAAAAATTCTATTAGCTTCACCTTGAAGATACATCTGGAAACTGGCCCCTTCTCAGCATCTCACTCCAGTCACCCTAGTCTAAGGCACCATCATCTCTCAACCAGGTTACTTCAAATAGTCTCCTGACTAGTAACCCATCTTCTCCCTGTCCTTCCCATCATATTCTAGTCCTAAGAGAGCAGCCAGAATTTTCCTGCTGAAATGGAAGCCAGATCAGGTCTTTCCTCTGCTCAAAACTCTCAAATGCAGGGTGCCTGGGTGGCTCAGTCAATTAAGCATCTGCCTTCAGCTCAAGTCATGACCCCAGGGTCCTAGGAGCGAGTCCCACATGGGAGCAACGTAAAATTGCTTCTCCCTCTGCCCCTCCCCTCTGCTCATGTTCGTGTTCTCTCTCCCTCTTTCTCTCTCGCAAAAATAAATAAAACCTTAAAAAACAAAACAAAACAAAACAAAAAAACAACTCTCAAATGCCTTCACTCAGAGGGAAATCCAAAGTCCTTACAATGAACTCTATACAACACTCCATAATTGGACTCTCTAACCTTCCTCTCCTTCCCTTAGGTGGCTCTGGGCTCAGTGGCCTCCTCACCGGTCCCTGAACACACAAGGCTCACCTACACTTGCTGTTCCTTTACCTGCAACACATTTTCCCAGGATATCTGCTTAGCTAACTTCCTCACTTTCATCAGGCCTTCGCCTAAATGTCAACAAGCTCTCTGTAGGGTAGTCTCTGACTACTCTGATTAAAATTGGAATCCCGGTTGCCTGGGTGGCTCAGTAGGTTAAGCGTCTGCCTTCAGCTCAGGTCATGATCCCAGCGTCCTGGAATGGAGCCCTGCACGGGGAGCCTGCTTCTCCCTCTGCCTGCTGCTCCCCCTGATTGTGCACTCTGTATCTGACAAATAAATAAATAAAATCTTAAAATAAATAAAATAAAATAAAATAAATAAAATAAAATAAAATAAAATAAAATAAAATAAAATAAAATAAAATAAAATTGGAATACTTTCTCCATTACACTCCCCCCCATACTCCCGGTCTTTCCCACCCTCCTTTCCTATTTTCTGTTTCTCCACAACTCATTTCCATCTAACATTGTATTTAAATATATGCATAATCTTTTTTCCCCCCACTAGAATATAAACTACATGAAGGCAGGTAGGGATTTCTGTCTCCCTGGTTTTACTGAGGAATTCTCAGGATCTGGAACAGGGCCTGGTAAATCATAAGTATTCAATAAATATTTGTTATGTAAATCAATGAACAGAAATAAAATCTCACCCAGAGGTTCTTTTTTTTTAATTAAGATTTTATTTATTTATTTATTTGTTTGTTTATTTATTTATTTATTTATCAGAGAGAGCACGAGTTGGGGAGGGGGGCAGAGGGAGAAGCAGGCTCCTTGCTGAGCAAGGAGCCCAATGTGGGACTCAATCCCACGACCCTGGGATCATGACCTGAGCTGGAGGCAGATGTTTAACCAACTGAGCCACCCAGGCATCCCGCATCCAGATTCTTATAGGAAACACAATTAACTACTGGTATCCCTTTCAGCGAAGAAAGTTTTCTCTAACTGAGTAAATATCCTCACTAGGGATATATATATACAGAAAATGAGGTAGAAAAAGAGACAAAAAGGAGATAAAATTCAAATATATTACTAGCAAATGATGTAAAATTTTTTAATGCAAACAATTAGTTTAAATTATCAGCCAGAGTGGTTTTTAATTACCTGTGGTCCTCATTTATGGAATTATTCTCTCTCCAGTGTTCAATGTCATAAATATTTAGGCTTTTTCCATCTGTCCCTTCCCAGTCATCTGGCCTAATTCCTAAATCGCAATATTCTCTCTCAGTGCAGTCTTGTGTGTTTTGGAAAGGAAGCCTATTGTCTGGCTAAATCACTGGACTGTTTGTTCCGGAAACAGCCAGCTCCTTCCCTGACAGATTCCAGCACCCTGAGAATTAGGCGTGGACATTGAGTTCTCCACCTGTTTGATTTTTTAATATTTACGCTCAGGTTCACAGGAGTCAGGGAGTAAAGCAGGTATTTATCAATTCACCGTACTGCTGATTTAGTCTTGTCCTCAAGTTAATCACAGCTAGTTATTTTCTATTTGGGTATAAACTGCCTCACTTTCTTGTCGCGAGGCTGACAAAGCGGTCTGCCTGGAGTCCTCCAACTGTCACATACCCTTTAAGGAATTTCCCTTTCCTGAAAACTCATACTTTCTGAGAACTCCACAAATCCAACTCGCTAACCTAAAAGTGCACCAGGGAGATGGCTATATAAACTCTTGTGTTTCCTGCTTCCTTTAGCCAACCCACACTAGAATTTTGAGATGGTATCTTTATACTTTTTTAATGGTTAATAGGATGCTCTACAGTAAGGAGAACGTTCCTGGCCCCAATCAAAGAAGGTTTGCTACATTTTGTTTTGTCTTATTTCCCCTATTGGTTCCTTGAAAGCCCTTCTTAGTCCCCTCAAATAAACTTCCCACTTCAGGCCTTATTCAGCCCTACTGTCCTCCAGGATAAGCTGATGACCTCCTATTCATGATGGTGATATATCTGGCCAAGTCTCAAAGCTCCTTTGCAACACACATGGCCCTAGAGATGCTCAGTGTGGGTAGACAGAGTTATCCTTTTCAGTCTGGAAGAAGATGTTCAGATACTTAAAATAAGGGCCTTTGGTTTCCACAATTAATCAAATTCAAAGCAGGGATCAATGTGGGTGAAAAGTCATTGCCACGTCCTCCCTCAAATGCCATACTTTAGAAGGAGGAAAACTAACAGGGGAGCAGAAGGCTCCTGCCTTGGACAGGAGAGATGCAGAACCTGCAGCCCTGCACTCCACTTCCATTCATGGTTACTACTTTATTGGAGAAAATGACCTACTTCTGACAACTGAGAAGGCGTGAGAATCCCAAGTTCCACAAATACAAGACATTTTTTGTCCATTTCAGGCCTTTGATAAAGAGTTTCTTTATAGTACCATGGGCAAATTAAGGACTTCCTGAACTATCTACCCAACAACCAAAAAAAGACTATTTCTGGTAGACTTAAGAAACTTGAAAACTGATTAATAACCTAGACCAGGATCTTAAAATCCATCTTCTTCAGTGGAACACTGGTTGATAAAATTCTTACCTTCTGCAATTAACAACTAATCTGTCGTTCTGCTCAATTCTTCCCTGAGGGCCATGCCCAGTTGGGAGTTTGTTCCACTTGTGTGGTATGACCTGATGACCCAGCACCCAGGAGCTCTGGATACCCTATTGCTCTTGGTCAACTGTCCTCAAATCTCCTCCCATGATCCTTCTGCTCTAACCTTCATGGAATCATGTCTCCCTTCATAGGCTACAATCACTTTCAACCTTTGGCTACCCTTGGGCGCCCACCTCAAACAAAATGGGCCTCCAACACAATCAATGACCTACTCCAAGGACTCGTTCACCATTGCTGCAGCCGAGACCAGATCAGCTGGACTGATAACCACAGTACTATCAATGATTCCATAAGTATGGAAGCACATGATGAGAACAATTCATCCAGCTCCCAAGGCCATCTGCTACAGCATGGAAAACTCATGTTGGTTGTCACTTCAGTTCCAACGTTCCTGCGGAAGCCTACCCCATTCTATCTTGTTCTGTCCTTAATGGAGACAGAAGCAAATCGTCTCACTTAAATAACCAATCATACCCTCCAATATGGTTCTGTTACCCTTTTTTTGGTAAAGATTTTATCTATTTATTTGTTTATTTACTTATTTATTTATTTATGAGAGACAGTGAGAGAGAGAAAAAGCATGTACTGGGGGAGGATCAGAGGGAGAGAACCTCAAGCAGACCCCATGCTGAGCATGGAGACCAACGCAGGGTTCAATCTCATGACCCTGAAAGCACAACCTGAGCTACAATCAAGAGTCAGTCAGGTGCCCCCTGAGGTTACTTTTTAGTTTTCCCATCTGCAAACTCCAGTTCCTCATATTTGTCCACATTACTGGAAGGAGTAAATACACTAAATGCACATGGAGTAGAGTTTTAATGCTATTTCACATCCAATATAGGAGGTTTCCTCAATACTGTTTCTATGCACAAATTCATAAAATAGCAATATTAATGGACAAAAATAAAAGACAAATGTGGCATAGAACCTGAGTCCTCAAACGTACACCAAAAACAAATTCATAAAAACAAAATACAAACCAAAGTAATTTTTCTATATATTCAAGTAAAACAAAGCCCTCTATTCAAAATGTAGCCCTCCTGACCCATGTCCAAGACTGCCTATCTATGTTGCTTGCTTTTTATTTTCTACAGCACTTAACACCTTTTAATAAGTCCTACAATTAACTTTTTGTATTCTTTACACTCTGATCACTAGAATTGAGGTTTGCCTGAATGCAGGAAATTTTTAAGGTAATATTTAATGTTATTTCCCTGAGGCCTAGAAAAATATCTGCCATGAAATAGGTTCTCAGAAAGAAAAAATTGCTGAATGAAGGAAAGTTTATTCTATCAAGTAAATTTCTAAATCATAAATAACATATGTCTCTTCTACTTGAAATTCTTCAATAAATTGGCAAAGAAGAAGTCAAACTCTCTCTCTCTGCAGATGACATGATACTTTATGTGGAAAACCCAAAAGACTCCACCCCCAAATTACTAGAACTCAAAAAGCAATTCAGCAATGTGGCAGGACACAAAATCAGAGATCAGTTGCATTTCTATACACTATACACTATAGTCCCAATGTGACTGAAGAAAGAGAAATTAAGGAATTGATTCCATTTACAATTGCACCAAAAACCGTAAGATACCTAGGAATAAACCTAACCAAAGAGGTAAAGGATCTATACTCTAGAAACTACAGAACATTTATGAAGAAATTGAAGAAGACACAAAGAGATGGAAAAACATTCCATGCTCATGGATTGGAAGAATAAACACCATTAAAATGTCTATGCTGCCCAGAGCAATTTACACTTTCAATGGCATCCCTATCAAAATACCATCGGCATTTTTTATAGAGCTGGAACAAGCAATCCTAAAATTTCTGGTATCGAACCAGAAAAGACCCTGAATCCCCAAGGGAATGATGAAAAAGAAAAAACAAAGCTGGGGGCATCACAGTGCCTGACCTCAAGCTGTATTATAAAGCTGTGATCCTCAAGACAGCATGGCACTGGCACAAAAACAGACACATAGATCAATGGAACAGAATAGAGAGCCCAGATATGGACTCTCAACTACATGGTCAACTAATCTTTGACAAATCAGGAAAGAATATCCAATGGAAAAAAGACAGTCTCTTCAATAATGGTGCTGGGAAAATTGGACAGCCACCTGCAGAAGAATGAAGCTGGACCATTCTCTTATACCACACACAAAGATAAACTCAAAATGGATGAAAGACCTAAATGTGAGACAGGAATCCATCAAAATCCTAGAGGAGAACATACTCAGTAACCTCTTCGACACCGGCCACAGCAACTTCTTTCAAGACATGTCTCTAAAGGCAAGGGAAACAAAAGCCAAAAAGAACTTTTGGGACTTCATCAAGATAAAAAGCTTCTGCACAGCAAAGGAAACAGTCAACAAAACTAAAAGGCAACCCACAGAATGGGAGAAGATATTTGCAAGTGACATTACGGATAAAGGGCTGGTATCCCAGATCTATAAAGAACTTCTCAAACTCAACACCCAAAAAACAAATAATCCAGGCAATAAATGGGCAGAAGACATGAACAGACACTTCACCAAAGAAGACATACGAATGGCTAACAGACACTTGAAAAAAGGCTCAACATCACTAGCCATCAGAGAAATACAAATCAAAACCACAATGAGATACCACCTTACACCAGTCAGAATAGCAAAAATTAACAAAACAGGAAACAAGTGTTGACGAGGATGCAGAGAAAGGGGAACCCTCTTACACTGCTAGTGGGAATGCAAGCTGGTACAGCTACTTTGGATAACAGTACGGAAGTTCCTCAAGATGTTAAAAATAGAGCTATCCTACAACCCAGCAACTGCACTACTAGGTATTTACCTCAAAGATACAGATGTAGTGAAAAGAAGGGGCACCTGTACCCCCATGTTCATAGCAGCAATGTCCACAATAACCAAACTGTGGAAGGAGCCAAGATGCCCTTCAACAGATGAATGGATAAAGAATATGAGGTACATATATACAATGGAATATTACTCAGCCATCAGAAAGGATGAATACCTACCATTTGCATCCACATGGATGGAACTGGAGGGGATTATGTTACGTGAAATAAGTCAAGGAGAGAAAGACAATTATCATACGGTTTCACTCATATGTGGAACATAAGGAATAGTGTGTAGGACCATAGGGGAAGGGAGGGAAAAACTGAAGGGGAAGAAATTAGAGAGGGAGACAAACCATGAAAGACTCTGGACTCCGGGAAACAAACTGAGGGCTACAGAAGGCAGGGGGGTGGAGGGATGGGGTAACTGGGCAATGGGTATTAAGAAGGGCTCCTGTGGTGATGAGCACTGAGTGCTATACACAGCTAATGAATCGCTGAAACGTTATATCAAAAACTAATGATGTATTATATGTTGGCTAACTGAACATAATAAATAAATAATAAAATTCTTTAATAGATTCCCATAACCTTCAAAATACAGTCCATACCAGCTAGGCATATAAGACTCTTCCTCCTAAAGTGATCCTGACCACTTTTACAAATCTTTTTCCCAACTCCTCTACATATCACCCTGGAAACAGACACACCAAAACACAACAATGTTCTCAAGCACGCCATGGCTTCCCATCATTGTGCTTTGGTGCACACTATTTCTCCTGCCTAGAATGACCTGCTCTTCCCACCCCTTACCTGACAAATGCCTACTGACCTTTCAGGAGGAAAAAAAAAAAAAAAGTGTCATGTCTATAAAGCCTTCTCCAACCTCTCCATTCCCACTATAATAAAATACTGCTGTCTCTTTCTGTGTTCCCATGGCAACCAGCACATTCCCTCCAGTACAGTGCTTGTCATATTGCTGTCATTGTTTGTCTATTTGTCTGTCTCACCCACTGGTGAGACCTCTCCAGCCCACAACACATCATGTGTTTGCATCCCCAGCAGCTGGCAGAGCAGGTGATTAATAATTGCTTGGGTTTAAATTGGATCCAAAGCACGGGGGGAGGGGAAGAGAGAAGTACACTTTGGGGTTCAGTTTTGTTTCTTTCACTTGCACCTGAAATCTATGCTTTCACCACAGACTATCCACACAGACATCCAAGTTAAAGAGAAAGATGTAAAAAAGGGAGGACATGCTTCACTGCATTGGTTTCACATTGAATCAGAAGGGCCCATTTGTCTTTGCTAATTTAAGCTATTAAAGCTGTGTAAATCGTACAAACTACTATACTCACCCCCTCTCTACTACATGTCCAAATGAGGAGCCAATAAACACTAGAGGATAATTGAAGTATGTATGTTTTTCACACAGAGAAAATTATACATAAATTCTACACCAAAATGACAAAATGTCAATGATCACAGGTTTCCTATGAGATAAAGGACACGTGAGAAGGAACCACATGAACAGGACTTTCTACAATTCTTCAGATGCATACATGTGGATAACCCCAATTAATCTTGGTAATGGGATCTCCACTGACCAGAAGTTCAAAGATGATGCTGGGAAAGGAGTGTGTCTCTGGAGTTATTAGGAGCAGCCTAGCTTGCTGAGTGAGCCCCATGGATCCCAGCAGCTTTCACTGGCGGGGCATAATTTAACCTGCTACTGAGAATTGATAAGCAAATGTCTGTAATATTACTGATGTTCAGAGCCTTTGTTTTATCTCATTAATATTGGGGTAATCATAGTGAGTTACCACTTGTCTAGAACGCTGACAACTCTGGGCCTTTAGGGAAGAAAGATTCTGATTTTAAGGAGACTTAGGAAAAACTCCATTTATTACATTTCCCATTGAGCTGTGACTTCAGCTCCTTCTGGAACTGGGAGGGCTGAGTGCATGGCTGCTCACACTCATTCTTTCTTCTGCATTTCTCACAGTTAATCACTGTTTTCTTTTATCTGTAGAGCACCTGTACTGCTTTCTCCATAGTCTTGGACAGGTGTCAGCTTCCCTGTTCTTCAGTTTCCCCCTCAGACTAACCAAAATGAAAGCAGTCAACTTTGTGACCTTAGGGTCATCAAACATCAGATGCCCTTAACTCTTACTTTCTTTATCCCCACTGTTATTTATTTGCTCACTTAGCACTTGGTCAAACACCACGTATGCCAGGTCCTATATTAGAGGCTTTTTGCACATTACCTCAGATGAGGAAGCTGATGCTCGGAAAGCTTCACTGAGCAGATGGTCACCAGGGGAAAAGCCAGAACACAATTCCTCGCATGCTCACCCTCCCCCCTGCCCTGGGCTCTGGGCCTCCAGGCCCACATCAAGCTATGGTGTGTAGGTCAGAGGTGGAGGGGCAGGAAGAGGGGGCTCCCGTGGCAATGGTGACCATGCTGCAGCATCTACAGATTGGAGGAGAGTGGGCCAAAACCCAGGCGGGCTTCCTAAATTCTACACACCTTCCCCACCTAGCTACTGCTTCTCTCCAGGACACAAATGATCTGGAAATAAGTGTCAAGGCAAACAAAAGTATCCCCATTCTAAAGAGATTTTAAAAAGGTAGTCTGTGCAGGGGCACCTGGGTGGCTCAGTGGGTTAAGCCTCTGCCTTCGGCTCAGGTCATGATCTCAGGGTCCTGGGATCGAGCCCCGCATCGGGCTCTCTGCTCAGCAGGGAGCCTGCTTCCCCCTCTCTCTCTACCTGCCTCTCTGCCTACTTGTGATCTCTCTCTCTGTCAAATAAATAAATAAAATCTTT